>CAXDIW010000493.1:0-38000 GCA_963989415.1 Cerceris ruficornis | reverse complement strand
TCTTTGTATATATTGCTTCCATATAGTATAAGAAACATATGTGCAAAGCATCCAAACAGTACCATTCGCCAATTTTTTGTTCTTCAAGTTTAAGTGAACAATGAGCCCCAATGGTTAATCCTTTATCGGAAATTATTTGTAATTTTCGACAAGTAGAACAATGAATGGAACAGGTAGACGGTTGAAATCTTTGTATATATTGCTTCTATATAGTCTAAGAAACATATATGCAAAGCATCCAAACAGTACAATTCGCCAATTTATTGTTCTTCAAGTTTAAGTGAACAACGAGCCCCATTGTTAATCCTTTATCGGAAATTATTTGTAAATTTCGACAAGTAGAACAATAAATGGAACAGGTAGACGGATGAAATCCTTGTATATATTGCTTCTATATAGTCTACGAAACATATATGCAAAGCATCCAAACAGTACAATTCGCCAATTTTTTGTTCTTCAAGTTTAAGTAAACTACGATCCCCATTGTTAATCCCTTAACGGAAATTATTTGTAACTTTCGACAAGTAGAACAATGAATGGAACAGGTAGACGGTTGAAATCTTTGTATATATTGCTTCCATATACTCTAAGAAACATGTACGCAAAGCATCCAAATAGTGCCATTCGCCAATTTTTTGTTCTTCAAGTTTAAGTGAACTACGAGCCCCATTGTTAATCCTTCAAAGGAAATTATTTGTAAATTTCGACAAGTAGAACAATGAATGGAACAGGTAGACGGTTGAAATCTTTGTATATATTGCTTCTATATAGTCTAAGAAACATATATGCAAAGCATCCAAACAGTACAATTCGCCAATTTTTTGTTCTTCAAGTTTAAGTAAACTACGATCCCCATTGTTAATCCCTTAACGGAAATTATTTGTAACTTTCGACAAGTAGAACAATGAATGGAACAGGTAGACGGTTGAAATCAATGTATATATTGCTTCTATATAGTCTAAGAAACATATATGCAAAGCATCCAAACAGTACCATTCGCCAATTTTTTGTTCTTCAAGTATAAGTGAACAATGAGCCCCATTGTTAATCCTTTATCGGAAATTATTTGTAACTTTCGTCAAGTAGAACAATGAATGGAACAGGTAGACGGTTGAAATCTTTGTATATGTTGCTTCTATATAGTCTAAGAAACCTATGTGCAAAGCATCTAAACAGTAACATTCGCCAATTTTTTGATCTTCAAGTTTAAGTGAACAGCGAGCCCCATTGATAATCATGAAATGGAAATTATTTGTAACTTTCTACAAGTAGAACAATAAATAGTACAGGTAGACGGGTGAAATCTTTCTATATATTCCTTCTAAATAGTCTAAGAAACATATATGCAAAGCATCCAAACAGTACAATTCGCCAATTTTTTGTTCTTCAAGTTTAAGTGAACTACGAGCCCCATTGTTAATCCTTTAACGGAAATTAATTGTAACTTTCTACAACTAGAACAATGATTGGAACACGCAGACGGTTGAAATCTTTGTATATATTGCTTCCATATAGTCTAAGAAACATATATGCAAAGCATCCAAACAGTACCATTCGCAAATTTTTTGTTCTTCAAGTTTAAGTGAACTACGAGCCCCATTGTTAATCCTTCAAAGGAAATTATTTGTAAATTTCGACAAGTAGAACAATGAATGGAACAGGTAGACTGTTGAAATCATTGTATATATTGCTTCTATATAGTCTAAGAAACATATATGCAAAGCGTCCAAACAGTACAATTCGCCAATTTTTTGTTCTTCAAGTTTAAGTAAACTACGATCCCCATTGTTAATCCCTTAACGGAAATTATTTGTAACTTTCGACAAGTAGAACAATGAATGGAACAGGTAGACGGTTGAAATCAATGCATATATTGCTTCCATATAGTCTAAGAAACATGTACGCAAAGCATCCAAACAGTACCATTCGCCAATTTTTTGTTCTTCAAGTTTAAGTGAGCAATGAGCCCCATTGTTAATCCTTTATCGGAAATTATTTGTAAATTTCGACAAGTAGAACAGTGAATGGGACAGGTAGACGGTTGAAATCATTGTATATATTGCTTCTATATAGTCTAAGAAACATATATGCACAGCATCCAAACAGTACCATTCGCCAATTTTTTGTTCTTCAAGTTTAAGTGAATTACGAGCCCCATTGTTAATCCTTCAAAGGAAATTATTTGTAAATTTCGACAAGTAGAACAATGAATGGAACAGGTAGACCGTTGAAATCTTTGTATATATTGCTTCTATATAGTCTAAGAAACATATATGCAAAGCATCCAAACAGTACAATTCGCCAATTTTTTGTTCTTCAAGTTTAAGTAAACTACGATCCCCATTGTTAATCCCTTAACGGAAATTATTTGTATCTTTCGACAAGTAGAACAATGAATGGAACAGGTAGACGGTTGAAATCTTTGTATATATTGCTTCCATATAGTCTAAGAAACATGTACGCAAAGCATCCAAACAGTACCATTCGCCAATTTTTTGTTCTTCAAGTTTAAGTGAGCAATGAGCCCCATTGTTAATCCTTTATCGGAAATTATTTGTAAATTTCGACAAGTAGAACAATGAATGGGACAGGTAGACTGTTGAAATCATTGTATATATTGCTTCTATATAGTCTAAGAAACATATATGCAAAGCATCCAAACAGTACCATTCGCCAATTTCTTGTTCTTCAAGTTTAAGTGAACAATGAGCCCCATTGTTAATCCTTTATCGGAAATTATTTGTAAATTTCGACATGTAGAACAATGAATGGAACAGGTAGACTGTTGAAATCATTGTATATATTGCTTCTATATAGTCCAAGAAACATATATGCAAAGCGTCCAAACAGTACAATTCGCCAATTTTTTGCTCTTCAAGTTTAAGTGAACTATGAGCCCCATTGTTAATCCTTTAAAGGAAATTATTTGTAAATTTCGGCAAGTAGAACAATGAATGGAATAGGTAGGCGGTTGAAATCATTGTATATATTGCTTCTATATAGTCTAAGAAACATATATGCAAAGCATCCAAACAGTACAATTCGCCAATTTTTTGTTCTTCAAGTTTAAGTAAACTACGATCCCCATTGTTAATCCTTTAAAGGAAATTATTTGTAAATTTCGACAAGTAGAACAATGAATGGATCAGGTAGACGGTTGAAATCATTGTATATATTGCTTCTATATAGTCTAAGAAACATATATGCAAAGCATCCAAACAGTACAATTCGCCAATTTTTTGTTCTTCAAGTTTAAGTAAACTACGATCCCCATTGTTAATCCTTTAAAGGAAATTATTTGTAAATTTCGACAAGTAGAACAATGAATGGATTGGGTAGACGGTTGAAATCATTGTATATATTGCTTCTATATAGTCTAAGAAACATATATGCAAAGCATCCAAACAGTACCATTCGCCAATTTTTTGTTCTTCAAGTTTAAGTGAACAATGAGCCCCATTGTTAATCCTTTATCGGAAATTCTTTGTAACTTTCGTCAAGTAGAACAATGAATGGAATTGGTAGACGGTTGAAATCTTTGTATATGTTGCTTCTATATAGTCTTAGAAACCTATGTGCAAAGCATCTAAACAGTAACATTCGCCAATTTTTTGATCTTCAAGTTTAAGTGAACAGCGAGCCCCATTGATAATCATGAAATGGAAATTATTTGTAACTTTCTACAAGTAGAACAATAAATAGTACAGGTAGACGGGTGAAATCTTTCTATATATTGCTTCTAAATAGTCTAAGAAACATATATGCAAAGCATCCAAACAGTACAATTCGCCAATTTTTTGTTCTTCAAGTTTAAGTGAACAATGAGCCCCATTGTTAATCCTTTATCGGAAATTAATTGTAACTTTCTACAAGTAGAACAATGATTGGAACAGGTAGACGGTTGAAATCTTTGTATATATTGCTTCCATATAGTCTAAGAAACATGTACGCAAAGCATCCAAACAGTACCATTCGCCAATTTTTTGTTCTTCAAGTTTAAGTGAGCAATGAGCCCCATTGTTAATCCTTCAAAGGAAATTATTTGTAAATTTCGACAAGTAGAACAATGAATGGGACAGGTAGACGGTTGAAATCATTGTATATATTGCTTCTATATAGTCTAAGAAACATATATGCAAAGCATCCAAACAGTACCATTCGCCAATTTTTTGTTCTTCAAGTTTAAGTGAACTACGAGCCCCATTGTTAATCCTTCAAAGGAAATTATTTGTAAATTTCGACAAGTAGAACAATGAATGGAACAGGTAGACGGTTGAAATCTTTGTATATATTGCTTCTATATAGTCTAAGAAACATATATGCAAAGCATCCAAACAGTACAATTCGCCAATTTTTTGTTCTTCAAGTTTAAGTAAACTACGATCCCCATTGTTAAGCCACTAACGGAAATTATTTGTAACTTTCGACAAGTAGAACAATGAATGGAACAGGTAGACGGTTGAAATCAATGTATATATTGCTTCTATATAGTCTAAGAAACATATATGCAAAGCATCCAAACAGTACCATTCGCCAATTTTTTGTTCTTCAAGTTTAAGTGAACAATGAGCCCCATTGTTAATCCTTTATCGGAAATTCTTTGTAACTTTCGTCAAGTAGAACAATGAATGGAACAGGTAGACGGTTGAAATCTTTGTATATGTTGCTTCTATATAGTCTAAGAAACCTATGTGCAACGCATCTAAACAGTAACATTCGCCAATTTTTTGATCTTCAAGTTTAAGTGAACAGCGAGCCCCATTGATAATCATGAAATGGAAATTATTTGTAACTTTCTACAAGTAGAACAATAAATAGTACAGGTAGACGGGTGAAATCTTTCTATATATTGCTTCTAAATAGTCTAAGAAACATATATGCAAAGCATCCAAACAGTACAATTCGCCAATTTTTTGTTCTTCAAGTTTAAGTGAACAATGAGCCCCATTGTTAATCCTTTATCGGAAATTAATTGTAACTTTCTACAAGTAGAACAATGATTGGAACAGGTAGACGGTTGAAATCTTTGTATATATTGCTTCCATATAGTCTAAGAAACATGTACGCAAAGCATCCAAACAGTACCATTCGCCAATTTTTTGTTCTTCAAGTTTAAGTGAACTACGAGCCCCATTGTTAATCCTTTAAAAAAAATTATTTGTAAATTTCGACAAGTAGAACATTGAATGGATCAGGTAGACGGTTGAAATCATTGTATATATTGCTTCTATAATCTACGAAACATATATGCAAAGCATCCAAACAGTACAATTCGCCAATTTTTTGTTCTTCAAGTTTAAGTGAACTACGAGCCCCATTGTTAATCCTTTAAAAAAAATTATTTGTAAATTTCGACAAGTAGAACAATGAATGGATCAGGTAGACGGTTGAAATCATTGTATATATTGCTTCTATATTCTACGAAACATATATGCAAAGCATCCAAACAGTACAATTCGCCAATTTTTTGTTCTTCAAGTTTAAGTGAACTACGATCCCCATTGTTAATCCCTTAACGGAAATTATATGTAACCTTCGACAAGTAGAACAGTGAATGGAACAGGTAGACGGTTGAAATCTTTGTATATATTGCTTCTATATAGTATAAGAAACATATATGCAAAGCATCCAAACAGTACAATTCGCCAATTTTTTGTTCTTCAAGTTTAAGTGAACTACGAGCCCAATGGTTAATCCGTTATAGGAAATTATTTGTAACTTTCGAAAAGTAGAACAATGATTGGAACACGTAGACGGTTGAAATCTTTGTATATATTGCTTCCATATGGTCTAAGAAACAGGTACGCAAAGCATCCAAACAGTACCATTCGCCAATTTTTTGGTCTTCAAGTTTAAGTGAACAATGAGCCCCAATGGTTAATCCTTTATCGGAAATTATTTGTAAATTTCGACAAGTAGAACAATGAATGGGACAGGTAGACTGTTGAAATCATTGTATATATTGCTTCCATATAGTCCAAGAAACATATATGCAAAGCGTCCAAACAGTACAATTCGCCAATTTTTTGCTCTTCAAGTTTAGTGAACAATGAGCCCCAATGGTTAATCCGTTATAGGAAATTATTTGTATTTTTCGACAAGTAGAACAATGAATGGAACAGGTAGACGGTTGAAATCTTTGTATATATTGCTTCTATATAATCTACGAAACATATATGCAAAGCATCCAAACAGTACCATTCGCCAATTTTTTGTTCTTCAAGTTTAAGTGAACTACGAGCCCCATTGTTAATCCTTTAACGGAAATTAATTGTAACTTTCTACAAGTAGAACAATGATTGGAACTGGTAGACGGTTGAAATATTTGTATATATTGCTTCCATATAGTCTAAGAAACATGTACGCAAAGCATCCAAACAGTACCATTCGCCAATTTTTTGTTCTTCAAGTTTAAGTGAACAATGAGCCCCATTGTTAATCCTTTATCGGAAATTATTTGTAAATTTCGACAAGTAGAACAATGAATGGGACAGGTAGACTGTTGAAATCATTGTATATATTGCTTTTATATAGTCCAAGAAACATATATGCAAAGGGTCCAAACAGTACAATTCGCCAATTTTTTGCTCTTCAAGTTTAAGTGAACTACGAGCCCCATTGTTAATCCTTTAATGGAAATTATTTGTAAATTTCGGCAAGTAGAACAATGAATGGAATAGGTAGACGGTTGAAATCATTGTATATATTGCTTCTATATAGTCTAAGAAACATATATGCAAAGCATCCAAACAGTACAATTCGCCAATTTTTTGTTCTTCAAGTTTAAGTAAACTACGATCCCCATTGTTAATCCCTTAACGGAAATTATTTGTAACCTTCGACAAGTAGAACAGTGAATGGAACAGGTAGACGGTTGAAATCTTTGTATATATTGCTTCTATATAGTATAAGAAACATATATGCAAAGCATCCAAACAGTACAATTCGCCAATTTTCTGTTCTTCAAGTTTAAGTGAACTACGAGCCCAATGGTTAATCCGTTATAGGAAATTATTTGTAACTTTCGAAAAGTAGAACAATGATTGGAACACGTAGACGGTTGAAATCTTTGTATATATTGCTTCCATATGGTCTAAGAAACAGGTACGCAAAGCATCCAAACAGTACCATTCGCCAATTTTTTGGTCTTCAAGTTTAAGTGAACAATGAGCCCCAATGGTTAATCCTTTATCGGAAATTATTTGTAAATTTCGACAAGTAGAACAATGAATGGATCATGTAGACGGTTGAAATCATTGTATATATTGCTTCCATATAGTCTAAGAAACATATATGCAAAGCATCCAAACAGTACCATTCGCCAATTTTTTGTTCTTCAAGTTTAAGTGAACAGCGAGCCCCATTGATAATCATGAAATGGAAATTATTTGTAACTTTCTACAAGTAGAACAATGAATGGAACAGGTAGACGGTTGAATTCTTTGTATATATTGCTTCTATATAGTCTAAGAAACCTATATGCAAAGCATCCAAACAGTACAATTCGCCAATTATTTGTTCTTCAAGTTTAATTTAACAACGAGTCCCATTGTTAATCCTTTAAAGGAAATTATGTGTAAATTTCGACAAGTAGAACAATGATTGGAACACGTAGACGGTTGAAATCTTTGTATATATTGGTTCCATATAGTCTAAGAAACATATATGCAAAGCATCCAAACAGTACAATTCGCCAATTTTTTGTTCTTCAAGTTTAAGTGAACAATGAGACCCATTGTTAATCCTTTATCGGAAATTATTTCTAACTTTCGACAAGTAGATCAATGAATGGAACAAGTAGACGATTGAAATCTTTGTATATATTGCTTCTATATAGTCCAAGAAACATATATGCAAAGCATCCAAACAGTACAATTCGCCAATTTTTTGTTCTTCAAGTTTAAGTGAACAATGAGCCCCAATGGTTAATCCGTTATCGGAAATTATTTGTAGCTTTCGACAAGTAGAACAATGAATGGAACAGGTAGACGGTTGAAATCTTTGTATATATTGCTTCTATATAGTCTAAGAAACATATATGCAAAGCATCCAAACAGTACAATTCGCCAATTTATTGTTCTTCAAGTTTAAGTTAACAACGAGCCCCATTGTTAATCCTTTAAAGGAAATTATGTGTAAATTTCGACAAGTAGAACAATGATTGGAACACGTAGACGGTTGAAATCTTTGTATATATTGCTTCCATATGGTCTAAGAAACATGTACGCAAAGCATCCAAACAGTACCATTCGCCAATTTTTTGGTCTTCAAGTTTAAGTGAACAATGAGCCCCAATGGTTAATCCTTTATCGGAAATTATTTGTAATTTTCGACAAGTCGAACAATGAATGGAACAGGTAGACGGTTGAAATATTTGTATATATTGCTTCTATATAATATAAGAAACATCTATTCAAAGCATCCAAACAGTACCATTCGCCAATTTTTTGTTCTTCAAGTTTAAGTGAACTACGAGCCCCATTGTTAATCCTTTAACGGAAATTAATTGTAACTTTCTACAAGTAGAACAATGATTGGAACACGTAGACGGTTGAAATCTTTGTATATATTGCTTCCATATGGTCTAAGAAACAGGTGCGCAAAGCATCCAAACAGTACAATTCGCCAATTTTTTGCTCTTCAAGTTTAAGTGAACTACGAGCCCCATTGTTAATCCTTTAATGGAAATTATTTGTAAATTTCGGCAAGTAGAACAATGAATGGAATAGGTAGACGGTTGAAATCATTGTATATATTGCTTCTATATAGTCTAAGAAACATATATGCAAAGCATCCAAACAGTACAATTCGCAAATTGTTTGTTCTTCAAGTTTAAGTAAACTACGATCCCCATTGTTAATCCCTTAACGGAAATTATTTGTTACTTTCGACAAGTAGAACAATGAATGGAACAGGTAGACTGTTGAAATCATTGTATATATTGCTTCTATATAGTCTAAGAAACGTATATGCAAAGCATCCAAACAGTACAATTCGCCAATTTTTTGCTCTTCAAGTTTAAGTGAACTACGAGCCCCATTGTTAATCCTTTAATGGAAATTATTTGTAAATTTCGGCAAGTAGAACAATGAATGGAATAGGTAGACGGTTGAAATCATTGTATATATTGCTTCTATATAGTCTAAGAAACATATATGCAAAGCATCCAAACAGTACAATTCGCAAATTGTTTGTTCTTCAAGTTTAAGTAAACTACGATCCCCATTGTTAATCCCTTAACGGAAATTATTTGTAACTTTCGACAAGTAGAACAATGAATGGTACAGGTAGACGGTTGAAATCTTTGTATATATTGCTTCTATATAGTATAAGAAACATATATGCAAAGCATCCAAACAGTACAATTCGCCAATTTTTTGTTCTTCAAGTTTAAGTGAACTACGAGCCCAATGGTTAATCCGTTATAGGAAATTATTTGTAACTTTCGAAAAGTAGAACAATGATTGGAACACGTAGACGGTTGAAATCTTTGTATATATTGCTTCCATATGGTCTAAGAAACAGGTACGCAAAGCATCCAAACAGTACCATTCGCCAATTTTTTGGTCTTCAAGTTTAAGTGAACAATGAGCCCCAATGGTTAATCCTTTATCGGAAATTATTTGTAAATTTCGACATGTAGAACAATGAATGGATCATGTAGACGGTTGAAATCATTGTATATATTGCTTCCATATAGTCTAAGAAACATATATGCAAAGCATCCAAACAGTACCATTCGCCAATTTTTTGTTCTTCAAGTTTAAGTGAACAGCGAGCCCCATTGATAATCATGAAATGGAAATTATTTGTAACTTTCTACAAGTAGAACAATGAATGGAACAGGTAGACGGTTGAATTCTTTGTATATATTGCTTCTATATAGTCTAAGAAACCTATATGCAAAGCATCCAAACAGTACAATTCGCCAATTATTTGTTCTTCAAGTTTAACTTAACAACGAGTCCCATTGTTAATCCTTTAAAGGAAATTATGTGTAAATTTCGACAAGTAGAACAATGATTGGAACACGTAGACGGTTGAAATCTTTGTATATATTGCTTCCATATAGTCTAAGAAACATATATGCAAAGCATCCAAACAGTACAATTCGCCAATTTTTTGTTCTTCAAGTTTAAGTGAACAATGAGACCCATTGTTAATCCTTTATCGGAAATTATTTGTAACTTTCGACAAGTAGATCAATGAATGGAACAAGTAGACGATTGAAATCTTTGTATATATTGCTTCTATATAGTCTAAGAAACATATATGCAAAGCATCCAAACAGTACAATTCGCCAATTTTTTGTTCTTCAAGTTTAAGTGAACAATGAGCCCCAATGGTTAATCCGTTATCGGAAATTATTTGTAGCTTTCGACAAGTAGAACAATGAATGGAACAGGTAGACGGTTGAAATCTTTGTATATATTGCTTCTATATAGTCTAAGAAACATATATGCAAAGCATCCAAACAGTACAATTCGCCAATTTATTGTTCTTCAAGTTTAAGTTAACAACGAGCCCCATTGTTAATCCTTTAAAGGAAATTATGTGTAAATTTCGACAAGTAGAACAATGATTGGAACACGTAGACGGTTGAAATCTTTGTATATGTTGCTTCTATATAGTCTAAGAAACCTATGTGCAAAGCATCTAAACAGTAACATTCGCCAATTTTTTGATCTTCAAGTTTAAGTGAACAGCGAGCCCCATTGATAATCATGAAATGGAAATTATTTGTAACTTTCTACAAGTAGAACAATAAATAGTACAGGTAGACGGGTGAAATCTTTCTATATATTGCTTCTAAATAGTCTAAGAAACATATATGCAAAGCATCCAAACAGTACAATTCGCCAATTTTTTGTTCTTCAAGTTTAAGTGAACAATGAGCCCCATTGTTAATCCTTTATCGGAAATTATTTGTAACTTTCGACAAGTAGAACAATGAATGGAACAGGTAGACGGTTGAAATCTTTGTATATGTTGCTTCTATATAGTCTAAGAAACCTATATGCAAAGCATCTAAACAGTAACATTCGCCAATTTTTTGATCTTCAAGTTTAAGTGAACAGCGAGCCCCATTGATAATCATGAAATGGAAATTATTTGTAACGTTCTACAAGTAGAACAATAAATAGTACAGGTAGACGGGTGAAATCTTTCTATATATTGCTTCCAAATAGTCTAAAAAACATATATGCAAAGCATCCAAACAGTACAATTCGCCAATTTTTTGTTCTTCAAGTTTAAGTGAACTACGAGCCCCATTGTTAATCCTTTAAAGGAAATTATGTGTAAATTTCGACAAGTAGAACAATGATTGGAACACGTAGACGGTTGAAATCTTTGTATATATTGCTTCTATATAGTATAAGAAACATATATGCAAAGCATCCAAACAGTACCATTCGCCAATTTTTTGTTCTTCAAGTTTAAGTGAACTACGAGCCCCATTGTTAATCCTTTAACGGAAATTAATTGTAACTTTCTACAAGTAGAACAATGATTGGAACTGGTAGACGGTTGAAATATTTGTATATATTGCTTCCATATAGTCTAAGAAACATGTACGCAAAGCATCCAAACAGTACCATTCGCCAATTTTTTGTTCTTCAAGTTTAAGTGAACAATGAGCCCCATTGTTAATCCTTTATCGGAAATTATTTGTAAATTTCGACAAGTAGAACAATGAATGGGACAGGTAGACTGTTGAAATCATTGTATATATTGCTTTTATATAGTCCAAGAAACATATATGCAAAGGGTCCAAACAGTACAATTCGCCAATTTTTTGCTCTTCAAGTTTAAGTGAACTACGAGCCCCATTGTTAATCCTTTAATGGAAATTATTTGTAAATTTCGGCAAGTAGAACAATGAATGGAATAGGTAGACGGTTGAAATCATTGTATATATTGCTTCTATATAGTCTAAGAAACATATATGCAAAGCATCCAAACAGTACAATTCGCCAATTGTTTGTTCTTCAAGTTTAAGTAAACTACGATCCCCATTGTTAATCCCTTAACGGAAATTATTTGTTACTTTCGACAAGTAGAAAAATGAATGGAACAGGTAGACTGTTGAATTCTTTGTATATATTGCTTCTATATAGTCTAAGAAACCTATATGCAAAGCATCCAAACAGTACAATTCGCCAATTATTTGTTCTTCAAGTTTAATTTAACAACGAGTCCCATTGTTAATCCTTTAAAGGAAATTATGTGTAAATTTCGACAAGTAGAACAATGATTGGAACACGTAGACGGTTGAAATCTTTGTATATATTGCTTCCATATAGTCTAAGAAACATATATGCAAAGCATCCAAACAGTACAATTCGCCAATTTTTTGTTCTTCAAGTTTAAGTGAACAATGAGACCCATTGTTAATCCTTTATCGGAAATTATTTGTAACTTTCGACAAGTAGATCAATGAATGGAACAAGTAGACGATTGAAATCTTTGTATATATTGCTTCTATATAGTCTAAGAAACATATATGCAAAGCATCCAAACAGTACAATTCGCCAATTTTTTGTTCTTCAAGTTTAAGTGAACAATGAGCCCCAATGGTTAATCCGTTATCGGAAATTATTTGTAGCTTTCGACAAGTAGAACAATGAATGGAACAGGTAGACGGTTGAAATCTTTGTATATATTGCTTCTATATAGTCTAAGAAACATATATGCAAAGCATCCAAACAGTACAATTCGCCAATTTATTGTTCTTCAAGTTTAAGTTAACAACGAGCCCCATTGTTAATCCTTTAAAGGAAATTATGTGTAAATTTCGACAAGTAGAACAATGATTGGAACACGTAGACGGTTGAAATCTTTGTATATGTTGCTTCTATATAGTCTAAGAAACCTATGTGCAAAGCATCTAAACAGTAACATTCGCCAATTTTTTGATCTTCAAGTTTAAGTGAACAGCGAGCCCCATTGATAATCATGAAATGGAAATTATTTGTAACTTTCTACAAGTAGAACAATAAATAGTACAGGTAGACGGGTGAAATCTTTCTATATATTGCTTCTAAATAGTCTAAGAAACATATATGCAAAGCATCCAAACAGTACAATTCGCCAATTTTTTGTTCTTCAAGTTTAAGTGAACAATGAGCCCCATTGTTAATCCTTTATCGGAAATTATTTGTAACTTTCGACAAGTAGAACAATGAATGGAACAGGTAGACGGTTGAAATCTTTGTATATGTTGCTTCTATATAGTCTAAGAAACCTATATGCAAAGCATCTAAACAGTAACATTCGCCAATTTTTTGATCTTCAAGTTTAAGTGAACAGCGAGCCCCATTGATAATCATGAAATGGAAATTATTTGTAACGTTCTACAAGTAGAACAATAAATAGTACAGGTAGACGGGTGAAATCTTTCTATATATTGCTTCCAAATAGTCTAAAAAACATATATGCAAAGCATCCAAACAGTACAATTCGCCAATTTTTTGTTCTTCAAGTTTAAGTGAACTACGAGCCCCATTGTTAATCCTTTAAAGGAAATTATGTGTAAATTTCGACAAGTAGAACAATGATTGGAACACGTAGACGGTTGAAATCTTTGTATATATTGCTTCTATATAGTATAAGAAACATATATGCAAAGCATCCAAACAGTACCATTCGCCAATTTTTTGTTCTTCAAGTTTAAGTGAACTACGAGCCCCATTGTTAATCCTTTAACGGAAATTAATTGTAACTTTCTACAAGTAGAACAATGATTGGAACTGGTAGACGGTTGAAATATTTGTATATATTGCTTCCATATAGTCTAAGAAACATGTACGCAAAGCATCCAAACAGTACCATTCGCCAATTTTTTGTTCTTCAAGTTTAAGTGAACAATGAGCCCCATTGTTAATCCTTTATCGGAAATTATTTGTAAATTTCGACAAGTAGAACAATGAATGGGACAGGTAGACTGTTGAAATCATTGTATATATTGCTTTTATATAGTCCAAGAAACATATATGCAAAGGGTCCAAACAGTACAATTCGCCAATTTTTTGCTCTTCAAGTTTAAGTGAACTACGAGCCCCATTGTTAATCCTTTAATGGAAATTATTTGTAAATTTCGGCAAGTAGAACAATGAATGGAATAGGTAGACGGTTGAAATCATTGTATATATTGCTTCTATATAGTCTAAGAAACATATATGCAAAGCATCCAAACAGTACAATTCGCCAATTGTTTGTTCTTCAAGTTTAAGTAAACTACGATCCCCATTGTTAATCCCTTAACGGAAATTATTTGTTACTTTCGACAAGTAGAAAAATGAATGGAACAGGTAGACTGTTGAAATAATTGTATATATTGCTTCTATATAGTCTAAGAAACGTATATGCAAAGCATCCAAACAGTACAATTCGCCAATTTTTTGTTCTTCAAGTTTAAGTAAACTACGATCCCCATTGTTAATCCCTTAACGGAAATTATTTGTAACTTTCGACAAGTAGAACAATGAATGGAACAGGTAGACGGTTGAAATCTTTGTATATATTGCTTCTATATAGTATAAGAAACATATATGCAAAGCATCCAAACAGTACTATTCGCCAATTTTTTGTTCTTCAAGTTTAAGTGAACAATGAGCCCCAATGGTTAATCCGTTATAGGAAATTATTTGTATTTTTCGACAAGTAGAACAATGAATGGAACAGGTAGACGGTTGAAATCTTTGTATATATTGCTTCTATATAGTCTAAGAAACATATATGCAAAGCATCCAAACAGTACAATTCGCCAATTTTTTGTTCTTCAAGTTTAAGTAAACTACGATCCCCATTGTTAATCCCTTAACGGAAATTATTTGTAACCTTCGACAAGTAGAACAGTGAATGGAACAGGTAGACGGTTGAAATCTTTGTATATATTGCTTCTATATAGTATAAGAAACATATATGCAAAGCATCCAAACAGTACAATTCGCCAATTTTTTGTTCTTCAAGTTTAAGTGAACTACGAGCCCAATGGTTAATCCGTTATAGGAAATTATTTGTAACTTTCGAAAAGTAGAACAATGATTGGAACACGTAGACGGTTGAAATCTTTGTATATATTGCTTCCATATGGTCTAAGAAACAGGTACGCAAAGCATCCAAACAGTACCATTCGCCAATTTTTTGGTCTTCAAGTTTAAGTGAACAATGAGCCCCAATGGTTAATCCTTTATCGGAAATTATTTGTAAATTTCGACAAGTAGAACAATGAATGGATCATGTAGACGGTTGAAATCATTGTATATATTGCTTCCATATAGTCTAAGAAACATATATGCAAAGCATCCAAACAGTACCATTCGCCAATTTTTTGTTCTTCAAGTTTAAGTGAACAGCGTGCCCCATTGATAATCATGAAATGGAAATTATTTGTAACTTTCTACAAGTAGAACAATGAATGGAACAGGTAGACGGTTGAATTCTTTGTATATATTGCTTCTATATAGTCTAAGAAACCTATATGCAAAGCATCCAAACAGTACAATTCGCCAATTATTTGTTCTTCAAGTTTAATTTAACAACGAGTCCCATTGTTAATCCTTTAAAGGAAATTATGTGTAAATTTCGACAAGTAGAACAATGATTGGAACACGTAGACGGTTGAAATCTTTGTATATATTGGTTCCATATAGTCTAAGAAACATATATGCAAAGCATCCAAACAGTACAATTCGCCAATTTTTTGTTCTTCAAGTTTAAGTGAACAATGAGACCCATTGTTAATCCTTTATCGGAAATTATTTGTAACTTTCGACAAGTAGATCAATGAATGGAACAAGTAGACGATTGAAATCTTTGTATATATTGCTTCTATATAGTCCAAGAAACATATATGCAAAGCATCCAAACAGTACAATTCGCCAATTTTTTGTTCTTCAAGTTTAAGTGAACAATGAGCCCCAATGGTTAATCCGTTATCGGAAATTATTTGTAGCTTTCGACAAGTAGAACAATGAATGGAACAGGTAGACGGTTGAAATCTTTGTATATATTGCTTCTATATAGTCTAAGAAACATATATGCAAAGCATCCAAACAGTACAATTCGCCAATTTATTGTTCTTCAAGTTTAAGTTAACAACGAGCCCCATTGTTAATCCTTTAAAGGAAATTATGTGTAAATTTCGACAAGTAGAACAATGATTGGAACACGTAGACGGTTGAAATCTTTGTATATATTGCTTCCATATGGTCTAAGAAACATGTACGCAAAGCATCCAAACAGTACCATTCGCCAATTTTTTGGTCTTCAAGTTTAAGTGAACAATGAGCCCCAATGGTTAATCCTTTATCGGAAATTATTTGTAATTTTCGACAAGTCGAACAATGAATGGAACAGGTAGACGGTTGAAATATTTGTATATATTGCTTCTATATAATATAAGAAACATCTATTCAAAGCATCCAAACAGTACCATTCGCCAATTTTTTGTTCTTCAAGTTTAAGTGAACTACGAGCCCCATTGTTAATCCTTTAACGGAAATTAATTGTAACTTTCTACAAGTAGAACAATGATTGGAACACGTAGACGGTTGAAATCTTTGTATATATTGCTTCCATATGGTCTAAGAAACAGGTGCGCAAAGCATCCAAACAGTACAATTCGCCAATTTTTTGCTCTTCAAGTTTAAGTGAACTACGAGCCCCATTGTTAATCCTTTAATGGAAATTATTTGTAAATTTCGGCAAGTAGAACAATGAATGGAATAGGTAGACGGTTGAAATCATTGTATATATTGCTTCTATATAGTCTAAGAAACATATATGCAAAGCATCCAAACAGTACAATTCGCAAATTGTTTGTTCTTCAAGTTTAAGTAAACTACGATCCCCATTGTTAATCCCTTAACGGAAATTATTTGTTACTTTCGACAAGTAGAACAATGAATGGAACAGGTAGACTGTTGAAATCATTGTATATATTGCTTCTATATAGTCTAAGAAACGTATATGCAAAGCATCCAAACAGTACAATTCGCCAATTTTTTGTTCTTCAAGTTTAAGTAAACTACGATCCCCATTGTTAATCCCTTAACGGAAATTATTTGTAACTTTCGACAAGTAGAACAATGAATGGTACAGGTAGACGGTTGAAATCTTTGTATATATTGCTTCTATATAGTATAAGAAACATATATGCAAAGCATCCAAACAGTACTATTCGCCAATTTTTTGTTCTTCAAGTTTAAGTGAACAATGAGCCCCAATGGTTAATCCGTTATAGGAAATTATTTGTATTTTTCGACAAGTAGAACAATGAATGGAACAGGTAGACGGTTGAAATCTTTGTATATATTGCTTCTATATAGTCTAAGAAACATATATGCAAAGCATCCAAACAGTACAATTCGCCAATTTTTTGTTCTTCAAGTTTAAGTAAACTACGATCCCCATTGTTAATCCCTTAACGGAAATTATTTGTAACCTTCGACAAGTAGAACAGTGAATGGAACAGGTAGACGGTTGAAATCTTTGTATATATTGCTTCTATATAGTATAAGAAACATATATGCAAAGCATCCAAACAGTACAATTCGCCAATTTTTTGTTCTTCAAGTTTAAGTGAACTACGAGCCCAATGGTTAATCCGTTATAGGAAATTATTTGTAACTTTCGAAAAGTAGAACAATGATTGGAACACGTAGACGGTTGAAATCTTTGTATATATTGCTTCCATATGGTCTAAGAAACAGGTACGCAAAGCATCCAAACAGTACCATTCGCCAATTTTTTGGTCTTCAAGTTTAAGTGAACAATGAGCCCCAATGGTTAATCCTTTATCGGAAATTATTTGTAAATTTCGACATGTAGAACAATGAATGGATCATGTAGACGGTTGAAATCATTGTATATATTGCTTCCATATAGTCTAAGAAACATATATGCAAAGCATCCAAACAGTACCATTCGCCAATTTTTTGTTCTTCAAGTTTAAGTGAACAGCGAGCCCCATTGATAATCATGAAATGGAAATTATTTGTAACTTTCTACAAGTAGAACAATGAATGGAACAGGTAGACGGTTGAATTCTTTGTATATATTGCTTCTATATAGTCTAAGAAACCTATATGCAAAGCATCCAAACAGTACAATTCGCCAATTATTTGTTCTTCAAGTTTAATTTAACAACGAGTCCCATTGTTAATCCTTTAAAGGAAATTATATGTAAATTTCGACAAGTAGAACAATGATTGGAACACGTAGACGGTTGAAATCTTTGTATATATTGCTTCCATATAGTCTAAGAAACATATATGCAAAGCATCCAAACAGTACAATTCGCCAATTTTTTGTTCTTCAAGTTTAAGTGAACAATGAGACCCATTGTTAATCCTTTATCGGAAATTATTTGTAACTTTCGACAAGTAGATCAATGAATGGAACAAGTAGACGATTGAAATCTTTGTATATATTGCTTCTATATAGTCTAAGAAACATATATGCAAAGCATCCAAACAGTACAATTCGCCAATTTTTTGTTCTTCAAGTTTAAGTGAACAATGAGCCCCAATGGTTAATCCGTTATCGGAAATTATTTGTAGCTTTCGGCAAGTAGAACAATGAATGGAACAGGTAGACGGTTGAAATCTTTGTATATATTGCTTCTATATAGTCTAAGAAACATATATGCATAGCATCCAAACAGTACAATTCGCCAATTTATTGTTCTTCAAGTTTAAGTTAACAACGAGCCCCATTGTTAATCCTTTAAAGGAAATTATGTGTAAATTTCGACAAGTAGAACAATGATTGGAACACGTAGACGGTTGAAATCTTTGTATATGTTGCTTCTATATAGTCTAAGAAACCTATGTGCAAAGCATCTAAACAGTAACATTCGCCAATTTTTTGATCTTCAAGTTTAAGTGAACAGCGAGCCCCATTGATAATCATGAAATGGAAATTATTTGTAACTTTCTACAAGTAGAACAATAAATAGTACAGGTAGACGGGTGAAATCTTTCTATATATTGCTTCTAAATAGTCTAAGAAACATATATGCAAAGCATCCAAACAGTACAATTCGCCAATTTTTTGTTCTTCAAGTTTAAGTGAACAATGAGCCCCATTGTTAATCCTTTATCGGAAATTATTTGTAACTTTCGACAAGTAGAACAATGAATGGAACAGGTAGACGGTTGAAATCTTTGTATATGTTGCTTCTATATAGTCTAAGAAACCTATATGCAAAGCATCTAAACAGTAACATTCGCCAATTTTTTGATCTTCAAGTTTAAGTGAACAGCGAGCCCCATTGATAATCATGAAATGGAAATTATTTGTAACGTTCTACAAGTAGAACAATAAATAGTACAGGTAGACGGGTGAAATCTTTCTATATATTGCTTCCAAATAGTCTAAAAAACATATATGCAAAGCATCCAAACAGTACAATTCGCCAATTTTTTGTTCTTCAAGTTTAAGTGAACTACGAGCCCCATTGTTAATCCTTTAAAGGAAATTATGTGTAAATTTCGACAAGTAGAACAATGATTGGAACACGTAGACGGTTGAAGTCTTTGTATATGTTGCTTCTATATAGTCTAAGAAACCTATGTGCAAAGCATCTAAACAGTAACATTCGCCAATTTTTTGATCTTCAAGTTTAAGTGAACAGCGAGCCCCATTGATAATCATGAAATGGAAATTATTTGTAACTTTCTACAAGTAGAACAATAAATAGTACAGGTAGACGGGTGAAATCTTTCTATATATTGCTTCTAAATAGTCTAAGAAACATATATGCAAAGCATCCAAACAGTACAATTCGCCAATTTTTTGTTCTTCAAGTTTAAGTGAACAATGAGCCCCATTGTTAATCCTTTATCGGAAATTATTTGTAACTTTCGACAAGTAGAACAATGAATGGAACAGGTAGACGGTTGAAATCTTTGTATATGTTGCTTCTATATAGTCTAAGAAACCTATATGCAAAGCATCTAAACAGTAACATTCGCCAATTTTTTGATCTTCAAGTTTAAGTGAACAGCGAGCCCCATTGATAATCATGAAATGGAAATTATTTGTAACGTTCTACAAGTAGAACAATAAATAGTACAGGTAGACGGGTGAAATCTTTCTATATATTGCTTCTAAATAGTCTAAAAAAAATATATGCAAAGCATCCAAACAGTACAATTCGCCAATTTTTTGTTCTTCAAGTTTAAGTGAACTACGAGCCCCATTGTTAATCCTTTAAAAAAAATTATTTGTAAATTTCGACAAGTAGAACAATGAATGGATCAGGTAGACGGTTGAAATCATTGTATATATTGCTTCTATATTCTACGAAACATATATGCAAAGCATCCAAACAGTACAATTCGCCAATTTTTTGTTCTTCAAGTTTAAGTGAACTACGAGCCCCATTGTTAATCCTTTAACGGAAATTAATTGTAACTTTCTACAAGTAGAACAATGATTGGAACAGGTAGACGGTTGAAATATATGTATATATTGCTTCCATATAGACTAAGAAACATGTACGCAAAGCATCCAAACAGTACCATTCGCCAATTTTTTGTTCTTCAAGTTTAAGTGAACAATGAGCCCCATTGTTAATCCTTTATCGGAAATTATTTGTAAATTTCGACAAGTAGAACAATGAATGGGACAGGTAGACTGTTGAAATCATTGTATATATTGCTTCCATATAGTCCAAGAAACATAAATGCAAAGCGTCCAAACAGTACAATTCGCCAATTTTTTGCTCTTCAAGTTTAAGTGAACAATGAGCCCCAATGGTTAATCCGTTATAGGAAATTATTTGTATTTTTCGACAAGTAGAACAATGAATGGAACAGGTAGACGGTTGAAATCTTTGTATATATTGCTTCTATATAATCTACGAAACATATATGCAAAGCATCCAAACAGTACCATTCGCCAATTTTTTGTTCTTCAAGTTTAAGTGAACTACGAGCCCCATTGTTAATCCTTTAACGGAAATTAATTGTAACTTTCTACAAGTAGAACAATGATTGGAACTGGTAGACGGTTGAAATATTTGTATATATTGCTTCCATATATTCTAAGAAACATGTACGCAAAGCATCCAAACAGTACCATTCGCCAATTTTTTGTTCTTCAAGTTTAAGTGAACAATGAGCCCCATTGTTAATCCTTTATCGGAAATTATTTGTAAATTTCGACAAGTAGAACAATGAATGGGACAGGTAGACTGTTGAAATCATTGTATATATTGCTTTTATATAGTCCAAGAAACATATATGCAAAGCGTCCAAACAGTACAATTCGCCAATTTTTTGCTCTTCAAGTTTAAGTGAACTACGAGCCCCATTGTTAATCCTTTAATGGAAATTATTTGTAAATTTCGGCAAGTAGAACAATGAATGGAATAGGTAGACGGTTGAAATCATTGTATATATTGCTTCTATATAGTCTAAGAAACATATATGCAAAGCATCCAAACAGTACAATTCGCCAATTGTTTGTTCTTCAAGTTTAAGTAAACTACGATCCCCATTGTTAATCCCTTAACGGAAATTATTTGTTACTTTCGACAAGTAGAACAATGAATGGAACAGGTAGACTGTTGAAATCATTGTATATATTGCTTCTATATAGTCTAAGAAACGTATATGCAAAGCATCCAAACAGTACAATTCGCCAATTTTTTGTTCTTCAAGTTTAAGTAAACTACGATCCCCATTGTTAATCCCTTAACGGAAATTATTTGTAACTTTCGACAAGTAGAACAATGAATGGAACAGGTAGACGGTTGAAATCTTTGTATATATTGCTTCTATATAGTATAAGAAACATATATGCAAAGCATCCAAACAGTACTATTCGCCAATTTTTTGTTCTTCAAGTTTAAGTGAACAATGAGCCCCAATGGTTAATCCGTTATAGGAAATTATTTGTATTTTTCGACAAGTAGAACAATGAATGGAACAGGTAGACGGTTGAAATCTTTGTATATATTGCTTCTATATAGTCTAAGAAACATATATGCAAAGCATCCAAACAGTACAATTCGCCAATTTTTTGTTCTTCAAGTTTAAGTAAACTACGATCCCCATTGTTAATCCCTTAACGGAAATTATTTGTAACCTTCGACAAGTAGAACAGTGAATGGAACAGGTAGACGGTTGAAATCTTTGTATATATTGCTTCTATATAGTATAAGAAACATATATGCAAAGCATCCAAACAGTACAATTCGCCAATTTTTTGTTCTCCAAGTTTAAGTGAACTACGAGCCCAATGGTTAATCCGTTATAGGAAATTATTTGTAACTTTCGAAAAGTAGAACAATGATTGGAACACGTAGACGGTTGAAATCTTTGTATATATTGCTTCCATATGGTCTAAGAAACAGGTACGCAAAGCATCCAAACAGTACCATTCGCCAATTTTTTGGTCTTCAAGTTTAAGTGAACAATGAGCCCCAATGGTTAATCCTTTATCGGAAATTATTTGTAAATTTCGACAAGTAGAACAATGAATGGATCATGTAGACTGTTGAAATCATTGTATATATTGCTTCTATATAGTCTAAGAAACATATATGCAAAGCGTCCAAACAGTACAATTCGCCAATTTTTTGTTCTTCAAGTTTAAGTAAACTACGATCCCCATTGTTAATCCCTTAACGGAAATTATTTGTAACTTTCGACAAGTAGAACAATGATTGGAACACGTAGACGGTTGAAATCTTTGTATATATTGCTTCCATATAGTCTAAGAAATATATATGCAAAGCATCCAAACAGTACAATTCGCCAATTTTTTGTTCTTCAAGTTTAAGTGAACAATGAGACCCATTGTTAATCCTTTATCGGAAATTATTTGTAACTTTCGACAAGTAGATCAATGAATGGAACAATTAGACGATTGAAATCTTTGTATATATTGCTTCTATATAGTCTAAGAAACATATATGCAAAGCATCCAAACAGTACAATTCGCCAATTTTTTGTTCTTCAAGTTTAAGTGAACAATGAGCCCCAATGGTTAATCCGTTATCGGAAATTATTTGTAGCTTTCGACAAGTAGAACAATGAATGGAACAGGTAGACGGTTGAAATCTTTGTATATATTGCTTCTATATAGTCTAAGAAACATATATGCAAAGCATCCAAACAGTACAATTCGCCAATTTATTGTTCTTCAAGTTTAAGTTAAAAACGAGCCCCATTGTTAATACTTTAAAGGAAATTATGTGTAAATTTCGACAAGTAGAACAATGATTGGAACACGTAGACGGTTGAAATCTTTGTATATATTGCTTCCATATGGTCTAAGAAACATGTACGCAAAGCATCCAAACAGTACCATTCGCCAATTTTTTGGTCTTCAAGTTTAAGTGAACAATGAGCCCCAATGGTTAATCCTTTATCGGAAATTATTTGTAATTTTCGACAAGTCGAACAATGAATGGAACAGGTAGACGGTTGAAATATTTGTATATATTGCTTCTATATAATATAAGAAACATATATTCAAAGCATCCAAACAGTACCATTCGCCAATTTTTTGTTCTTCAAGTTTAAGTGAACTACGAGCCCCATTGTTAATCCTTTAACGGAAATTAATTGTAACTTTCTACAAGTAGAACAATGATTGGAACACGTAGACGGTTGAAATCTTTGTATATATTGCTTCCATATGGTCTAAGAAACAGGTGCGCAAATCATCCAAACAGTACAATTCGCCAATTTTTTGCTCTTCAAGTTTAAGTGAACTACGAGCCCCATTGTTAATCCTTTAATGGAAATTATTTGTAAATTTCGGCAAGTAGAACAATGAATGGAATAGGTAGACGGTTGAAATCATTGTATATATTGCTTCTATATAGTCTAAGAAACATATATGCAAAGCATCCAAACAGTACAATTCGCCAATTGTTTGTTCTTCAAGTTTAAGTAAACTACGATCCCCATTGTTAATCCCTTAACGGAAATTATTTGTTACTTTCGACAAGTAGAACAATGAATGGAACAGGTAGACTGTTGAAATCATTGTATATATTGCTTCTATATAGTCTAAGAAACGTATATGCAAAGCATCCAAACAGTACAATTCGCCAATTTTTTGTCCTTCAAGTTTAAGTAAACTACGATCCCCATTGTTAATCCCTTAACGGAAATTATTTGTAACTTTCGACAAGTAGAACAATGAATGGAACAGGTAGACGGTTGAAATCTTTGTATATATTGCTTCTATATAGTATAAGAAACATATATGCAAAGCATCCAAACAGTACTATTCGCCAATTTTTTGTTCTTCAAGTTTAAGTGAACAATGAGCCCCAATGGTTAATCCGTTATAGGAAATTATTTGTATTTTTCGACAAGTAGAACAATGAATGGAACAGGTAGACGGTTGAAATCTTTGTATATATTGCTTCTATATAGTCTAAGAAACATATATGCAAAGCATCCAAACAGTACAATTCGCCAATTTTTTGTTCTTCAAGTTTAAGTAAACTACGATCCCCATTGTTAATCCCTTAACGGAAATTATTTGTAACCTTCGACAAGTAGAACAGTGAATGGAACAGGTAGACGGTTGAAATCTTTGTATATATTGCTTCTATATAGTATAAGAAACATATATGCAAAGCATCCAAACAGTACAATTCGCCAATTTTTTGTTCTTCAAGTTTAAGTGAACTACGAGCCCAATGGTTAATCCGTTATAGGAAATTATTTGTAACTTTCGAAAAGTAGAACAATGATTGGAACACGTAGACGGTTGAAATCTTTGTATATATTGCTTCCATATGGTCTAAGAAACAGGTACGCAAAGCATCCAAACAGTACCATTCGCCAATTTTTTGGTCTTTAAGTTTAAGTGAACAATGAGCCCCAATGGTTAATCCTTTATCGGAAATTATTTGTAAATTTCGACAAGTAGAACAATGAATGGATCATGTAGACGGTTGAAATCATTGTATATATTGCTTCCATATAGTCTAAGAAACATATATGCAAAGCATCCAAACAGTACCATTCGCCAATTTTTTGTTCTTCAAGTTTAAGTGAACAGCGAGCCCCATTGATAATCATGAAATGGAAATTATTTGTAACTTTCTACAAGTAGAACAATGAATGGAACAGGTAGACGGTTGAATTCTTTGTATATATTGCTTCTATATAGTCTAAGAAACCTATATGCAAAGCATCCAAACAGTACAATTCGCCAATTATTTGTTCTTCAAGTTTAATTTAACAACGAGTCCCATTGTTAATCCTTTAAAGGAAATTATGTGTAAATTTCGACAAGTAGAACAATGATTGGAACACGTAGACGGTTGAAATCTTTGTATATATTGCTTCCATATAGTCTAAGAAACATATATGCAAAGCATCCAAACAGTACAATTCGCCAATTTTTTGTTCTTCAAGTTTAAGTGAACAATGAGACCCATTGTTAATCCTTTATCGGAAATTATTTGTAACTTTCGACAAGTAGATCAATGAATGGAACAAGTAGACGATTGAAATCTTTGTATATATTGCTTCTATATAGTCTAAGAAACATATATGCAAAGCATCCAAACAGTACAATTCGCCAATTTTTTGTTCTTCAAGTTTAAGTGAACAATGAGCCCCAATGGTTAATCCGTTATCGGAAATTGTTTGTAGCTTTCGACAAGTAGAACAATGAATGGAACAGGTAGACGGTTGAAATCTTTGTATATATTGCTTCTATATAGTCTAAGAAACATATATGCAAAGCATCCAAACAGTACAATTCGCCAATTTATTGTTCTTCAAGTTTAAGTTAACAACGAGCCCCATTGTTAATCCTTTAAAGGAAATTATGTGTAAATTTCGACAAGTAGAACAATGATTGGAACACGTAGACGGTTGAAATCTTTGTATACGTTGCTTCTATATAGTCTAAGAAACCTATGTGCAAAGCATCTAAACAGTAACATTCGCCAATTTTTTGATCTTCAAGTTTAAGTGAACAGCGAGCCCCATTGATAATCATGAAATGGAAATTATTTGTAACTTTCTACAAGTAGAACAATAAATAGTACAGGTATACGGGTGAAATCTTTCTATATATTGCTTCTAAATAGTCTAAGAAACATATATGCAAAGCATCCAAACAGTACAATTCGCCAATTTTTTGTTCTTCAAGTATAAGTGAACAATGAGCCCCATTGTTAATCCTTTATCGGAAATTATTTGTAACTTTCGACAAGTAGAACAATGAATGGAACAGGTAGACGGTTGAAATCTTTGTATATGTTGCTTCTATATAGTCTAAGAAACCTATATGCAAAGCATCTAAACAGTAACATTCGCCAATTTTTTGATCTTCAAGTTTAAGTGAACAGCGAGCCCCATTGATAATCATGAAATGGAAATTATTTGTAACGTTCTACAAGTAGAACAATAAATAGTACAGGTAGACGGGTGAAATCTTTCTATATATTGCTTCTAAATAGTCTAAAAAACATATATGCAAAGCATCCAAACAGTACAATTCGCCAATTTTTTGTTCTTCAAGTTTAAGTGAACTACGAGCCCCATTGTTAATCCTTTAAAAAAAATTATTTGTAAATTTCGACAAGTAGAACAATGAATGGATCAGGTAGACGGTTGAAATCATTGTATATATTGCTTCTATATTCTACGAAACATATATGCAAAGCATCCAAACAGTACAATTCGCCAATTTTTTGTTCTTCAAGTTTAAGTGAACTACGAGCCCCATTGTTAATCCTTTAACGGAAATTAATTGTAACTTTCTACAAGTAGAACAATGATTGGAACAGGTAGACGGTTGAAATATTTGTATATATTGCTTCCATATAGGCTAAGAAACATGTACGCAAAGCATCCAAACAGTACCATTCGCCAATTTTTTGTTCTTCAAGTTTAAGTGAACAATGAGCCCCATTGTTAATCCTTTATCGGAAATTATTTGTAAATTTCGACAAGTAGAACAATGAATGGGACAGGTAGACTGTTGAAATCATTGTATATATTGCTTCCATATAGTCCAAGAAACATATATGCAAAGCGTCCAAACAGTACAATTCGCCAATTTTTTGCTCTTCAAGTTTAGAGAACAATGAGCCCCAATGGTTAATCCGTTATAGGAAATTATTTGTATTTTTCGACAAGTAGAACAATGAATGGAACAGGTAGACGGTTGAAATCTTTGTATATATTGCTTCTATATAATCTACGAAACATATATGCAAAGCATCCAAACAGTACCATTCGCCAATTTTTTGTTCGTCAAGTTTAAGTGAACTACGAGCCCCATTGTTAATCCTTTAACGGAAATTAATTGTAACTTTCTACAAGTAGAACAATGATTGGAACTGGTAGACGGTTGAAATATTTGTATATATTGCTTCCATATAGTCTAAGAAACATGTACGCAAAGCATCCAAACAGTACCATTCGCCAATTTTTTGTTCTTCAAGTTTAAGTGAACAATGAGCCCCATTGTTAATCCTTTATCGGAAATTATTTGTAAATTTCGACAAGTAGAACAATGAATGGGACAGGTAGACTGTTGAAATCATTGTATATATTGCTTTTATATAGTCCAAGAAACATATATGCAAAGCGTCCAAACAGTACAATTCGCCAATTTTTTGCTCTTCAAGTTTAAGTGAACTACGAGCCCCATTGTTAATCCTTTAATGGAAATTATTTGTAAATTTCGGCAAGTAGAACAATGAATGGAATAGGTAGACGGTTGAAATCATTGTATATATTGCTTCTATATAGTCTAAGAAACATATATGCAAAGCATCCAAACAGTACAATTCGCCAATTGTTTGTTCTTCAAGTTTAAGTAAACTACGATCCCCATTGTTAATCCCTTAACGGAAATTATTTGTTACTTTCGACAAGTAGAACAATGAATGGAACAGGTAGACTGTTGAAATCATTGTATATATTGCTTCTATATAGTCTAAGAAACGTATATGCAAAGCATCCAAACAGTACAATTCGCCAATTTTTTGTTCTTCAAGTTTAAGTAAACTACGATCCCCATTGTTAATCCCTTAACGGAAATTATTTGTAACTTTCGACAAGTAGAACAATGAATGGAACAGGTAGACGGTTGAAATCTTTGTATATATTGCTTCTATATAGTATAACAAACATATATGCAAAGCATCCAAACAGTACTATTCGCCAATTTTTTGTTCTTCAAGTTTAAGTGAACAATGAGCCCCAATGGTTAATCCGTTTTAGGAAATTATTTGTTACTTTCGACAAGTAGAACAATGAATGGAACAGGTAGACTGTTGAAATCATTGTATATATTGCTTCTATATAGTCTAAGAAACGTATATGCAAAGCATCCAAACAGTACAATTCGCCAATTTTTTGTTCTTCAAGTTTAAGTAAACTACGATCCCCATTGTTAATCCCTTAACGGAAATTATTTGTAACTTTCGACAAGTAGAACAATGAATGGAACAGGTAGACGGTTGAAATCTTTGTATATATTGCTTCTATATAGTATAACAAACATATATGCAAAGCATCCAAACAGTACTATTCGCCAATTTTTTGTTCTTCAAGTTTAAGTGAACAATGAGCCCCAATGGTTAATCCGTTATAGGAAATTATTTGTATTTTTCGACAAGTAGAACAATGAATGGAACAGGTAGACGGTTGAAATCTTTGTATATATTGCTTCTATATAGTCTAAGAAACATATATGCAAAGCATCCAAACAGTACAATTCGCCAATTTTTTGTTCTTCAAGTTTAAGTAAACTACGATCCCCATTGTTAATCCCTTAACGGAAATTATTTGTAACCTTCGACAAGTAGAACAGTGAATGGAACAGGTAGACGGTTGAAATCTTTGTATATATTGCTTCTATATAGTATAAGAAACATATATGCAAAGCATCCAAACAGTACAATTCGCCAATTTTTTGTTCTTCAAGTTTAAGTGAACTACGAGCCCAATGGTTAATCCGTTATAGGAAATTATTTGTAACTTTCGAAAAGTAGAACAATGATTGGAACACGTAGACGGTTGAAATCTTTGTATATATTGCTTCCATATGGTCTAAGAAACAGGTACGCAAAGCATCCAAACAGTACCATTCGCCAATTTTTTGGTCTTTAAGTTTAAGTGAACAATGAGCCCCAATGGTTAATCCTTTATCGGAAATTATTTGTAAATTTCGACAAGTAGAACAATGAATGGATCATGTAGACGGTTGAAATCATTGTATATATTGCTTCCATATAGTCTAAGAAACATATATGCAAAGCATCCAAACAGTACCATTCGCCAATTTTTTGTTCTTCAAGTTTAAGTGAACAGCGAGCCCCATTGATAATCATGAAATGGAAATTATTTGTAACTTTCTACAAGTAGAACAATGAATGGAACAGGTAGACGGTTGAATTCTTTGTATATATTGCTTCTATATAGTCTAAGAAACCTATATGCAAAGCATCCAAACAGTACAATTCGCCAATTATTTGTTCTTCAAGTTTAATTTAACAACGAGTCCCATTGTTAATCCTTTAAAGGAAATTATGTGTAAATTTCGACAAGTAGAACAATGATTGGAACACGTAGACGGTTGAAATCTTTGTATATATTGCTTCCATATAGTCTAAGAAACATATATGCAAAGCATCCAAACAGTACAATTCGCCAATTTTTTGTTCTTCAAGTTTAAGTGAACAATGAGACCCATTGTTAATCCTTTATCGGAAATTATTTGTAACTTTCGACAAGTAGATCAATGAATGGAACAAGTAGACGATTGAAATCTTTGTATATATTGCTTCTATATAGTCTAAGAAACATATATGCAAAGCATCCAAACAGTACAATTCGCCAATTTTTTGTTCTTCAAGTTTAAGTGAACAATGAGCCCCAATGGTTAATCCGTTATCGGAAATTGTTTGTAGCTTTCGACAAGTAGAACAATGAATGGAACAGGTAGACGGTTGAAATCTTTGTATATATTGCTTCTATATAGTCTAAGAAACATATATGCAAAGCATCCAAACAGTACAATTCGCCAATTTATTGTTCTTCAAGTTTAAGTTAACAACGAGCCCCATTGTTAATCCTTTAAAGGAAATTATGTGTAAATTTCGACAAGTAGAACAATGATTGGAACACGTAGACGGTTGAAATCTTTGTATACGTTGCTTCTATATAGTCTAAGAAACCTATGTGCAAAGCATCTAAACAGTAACATTCGCCAATTTTTTGATCTTCAAGTTTAAGTGAACAGCGAGCCCCATTGATAATCATGAAATGGAAATTATTTGTAACTTTCTACAAGTAGAACAATAAATAGTACAGGTATACGGGTGAAATCTTTCTATATATTGCTTCTAAATAGTCTAAGAAACATATATGCAAAGCATCCAAACAGTACAATTCGCCAATTTTTTGTTCTTCAAGTATAAGTGAACAATGAGCCCCATTGTTAATCCTTTATCGGAAATTATTTGTAACTTTCGACAAGTAGAACAATGAATGGAACAGGTAGACGGTTGAAATCTTTGTATATGTTGCTTCTATATAGTCTAAGAAACCTATATGCAAAGCATCTAAACAGTAACATTCGCCAATTTTTTGATCTTCAAGTTTAAGTGAACAGCGAGCCCCATTGATAATCATGAAATGGAAATTATTTGTAACGTTCTACAAGTAGAACAATAAATAGTACAGGTAGACGGGTGAAATCTTTCTATATATTGCTTCTAAATAGTCTAAAAAACATATATGCAAAGCATCCAAACAGTACAATTCGCCAATTTTTTGTTCTTCAAGTTTAAGTGAACTACGAGCCCCATTGTTAATCCTTTAAAAAAAATTATTTGTAAATTTCGACAAGTAGAACAATGAATGGATCAGGTAGACGGTTGAAATCATTGTATATATTGCTTCTATATTCTACGAAACATATATGCAAAGCATCCAAACAGTACAATTCGCCAATTTTTTGTTCTTCAAGTTTAAGTGAACTACGAGCCCCATTGTTAATCCTTTAACGGAAATTAATTGTAACTTTCTACAAGTAGAACAATGATTGGAACAGGTAGACGGTTGAAATATTTGTATATATTGCTTCCATATAGTCTAAGAAACATGTACGCAAAGCATCCAAACAGTACCATTCGCCAATTTTTTGTTCTTCAAGTTTAAGTGAACAATGAGCCCCATTGTTAATCCTTTATCGGAAATTATTTGTAAATTTCGACAAGTAGAACAATGAATGGGACAGGTAGACTGTTGAAATCATTGTATATATTGCTTCCATATAGTCCAAGAAACATATATGCAAAGCGTCCAAACAGTACAATTCGCCAATTTTTTGCTCTTCAAGTTTAGAGAACAATGAGCCCCAATGGTTAATCCGTTATAGGAAATTATTTGTATTTTTCGACAAGTAGAACAATGAATGGAACAGGTAGACGGTTGAAATCTTTGTATATATTGCTTCTATATAATCTACGAAACATATATGCAAAGCATCCAAACAGTACCATTCGCCAATTTTTTGTTCGTCAAGTTTAAGTGAACTACGAGCCCCATTGTTAATCCTTTAACGGAAATTAATTGTAACTTTCTACAAGTAGAACAATGATTGGAACTGGTAGACGGTTGAAATATTTGTATATATTGCTTCCATATAGTCTAAGAAACATGTACGCAAAGCATCCAAACAGTACCATTCGCCAATTTTTTGTTCTTCAAGTTTAAGTGAACAATGAGCCCCATTGTTAATCCTTTATCGGAAATTATTTGTAAATTTCGACAAGTAGAACAATGAATGGGACAGGTAGACTGTTGAAATCATTGTATATATTGCTTTTATATAGTCCAAGAAACATATATGCAAAGCGTCCAAACAGTACAATTCGCCAATTTTTTGCTCTTCAAGTTTAAGTGAACTACGAGCCCCATTGTTAATCCTTTAATGGAAATTATTTGTAAATTTCGGCAAGTAGAACAATGAATGGAATAGGTAGACGGTTGAAATCATTGTATATATTGCTTCTATATAGTCTAAGAAACATATATGCAAAGCATCCAAACAGTACAATTCGCCAATTGTTTGTTCTTCAAGTTTAAGTAAACTACGATCCCCATTGTTAATCCCTTAACGGAAATTATTTGTTACTTTCGACAAGTAGAACAATGAATGGAACAGGTAGACTGTTGAAATCATTGTATATATTGCTTCTATATAGTCTAAGAAACGTATATGCAAAGCATCCAAACAGTACAATTCGCCAATTTTTTGTTCTTCAAGTTTAAGTAAACTACGATCCCCATTGTTAATCCCTTAACGGAAATTATTTGTAACTTTCGACAAGTAGAACAATGAATGGAACAGGTAGACGGTTGAAATCTTTGTATATATTGCTTCTATATAGTATAACAAACATATATGCAAAGCATCCAAACAGTACTATTCGCCAATTTTTTGTTCTTCAAGTTTAAGTGAACAATGAGCCCCAATGGTTAATCCGTTTTAGGAAATTATTTGTTACTTTCGACAAGTAGAACAATGAATGGAACAGGTAGACTGTTGAAATCATTGTATATATTGCTTCTATATAGTCTAAGAAACGTATATGCAAAGCATCCAAACAGTACAATTCGCCAATTTTTTGTTCTTCAAGTTTAAGTAAACTACGATCCCCATTGTTAATCCCTTAACGGAAATTATTTGTAACTTTCGACAAGTAGAACAATGAATGGAACAGGTAGACGGTTGAAATCTTTGTATATATTGCTTCTATATAGTATAACAAACATATATGCAAAGCATCCAAACAGTACTATTCGCCAATTTTTTGTTCTTCAAGTTTAAGTGAACAATGAGCCCCAATGGTTAATCCGTTTTAGGAAATTATTTGTATTTTTCGACAAGTAGAACAATGAATGGAACAGGTAGACGGTTGAAATCTTTGTATATATTGCTTCTATATAGTCTAAGAAACATATATGCAAAGCATCCAAACAGTACAATTCGCCAATTTTTTGTTCTTCAAGTTTAAGTAAACTACGATCCCCATTGTTAATCCCTTAACGGAAATTATTTGTTACTTTCGACAAGTAGAACAATGAATGGAACAGGTAGACTGTTGAAATCATTGTATATATTGCTTTTATATAGTCCAAGAAACATATATGCAAAGCGTCCAAACAGTACAATTCGCCAATTTTTTGCTCTTCAAGTTTAAGTGAACTACGAGCCCCATTGTTAATCCTTTAATGGAAATTATTTGTAAATTTCGGCAAGTAGAACAATGAATGGAATAGGTAGACGGTTGAAATCATTGTATATATTGCTTCTATATAGTCTAAGAAACATATATGCAAAGCATCCAAACAGTACAATTCGCCAATTTTTTGTTCTTCAAGTTTAAGTAAACTACGATCCCCATTGTTAATCCCTTAACGGAAATTATTTGTTACTTTCGACAAGTAGAACAATGAATGGAACAGGTAGACTGTTGAAATCATTGTATATATTGCTTCTATATAGTCTAAGAAACGTATATGCAAAGCATCCAAACAGTACAATTCGCCAATTTTTTGTTCTTCAAGTTTAAGTAATCTACGATCCCCATTGTTAATCCCTTAACGGAAATTATTTGTAACTTTCGACAAGTAGAACAATGAATGGAACAGGTAGACGGTTGAAATCTTTGTATATATTGCTTCTATATAGTATAAGAAACATATATGCAAAGAATCCAAACAGTACTATTCGCCAATTTTTTGTTCTTCAAGTTTAAGTGAACAATGAGCCCCAATGGTTAATCCGTTATAGGAAATTATTTGTATTTTTCGACAAGTAGAACAATGAATGGAACAGGTAGACGGTTGAAATCTTTGTATATATTGCTACTATATAGTCTAAGAAACATATATGCAAAGCATCCAAACAGTACCATTCGCCAATTTTTTCTTCTTCAAGTTTAAGTGAACTACGAGCCCCATTGTTAATCCTTCAAAGGAAATTATTTGTAAATTTCGACAAGTAGAACAATGAATGGAACAGGTAGACTGTTGAAATCATTGTATATATTGCTTCTATATAGTCTAAGAAACATATATGCAAAGCATCCAAACAGTACCATTCGCCAATTTCTTGTTCTTCAAGTTTAAGTGAACAATGAGCCCCATTGTTAATCCTTTATCGGAAATTATTTGTAAATTTCGACATGTAGAACAATGAATGGAACAGGTAGACTGTTGAAATCATTGTATATATTGCTTCTATATAGTCCAAGAAACATATATGCAAAGCGTCCAAACAGTACAATTCGCCAATTTTTTGCTCTTCAAGTTTAAGTGAACTATGAGCCCCATTGTTAATCCTTTAAAGGAAATTATTTGTAAATTTCGGCAAGTAGAACAATGAATGGAATAGGTAGGCGGTTGAAATCATTGTATATATTGCTTCTATATAGTCTAAGAAACATATATGCAAAGCATCCAAACAGTACAATTCGCCAATTTTTTGTTCTTCAAGTTTAAGTAAACTACGATCCCCATTGTTAATCCTTTAAAGGAAATTATTTGTAAATTTCGACAAGTAGAACAATGAATGGATCAGGTAGACGGTTGAAATCATTGTATATATTGCTTCTATATAATCTACGAAACATATATGCAAAGCATCCAAACAGTACCATTCGCCAATTTTTTGGTCTTCAAGTTTAAGTGAACAATGCGCCCCAATGGTTAATCCTTTATCGGAAATTATTTGTAATTTTCGACAAGTCGAACAATGAATGGAACAGGTAGACGGTTGAAATCATTGTATATATTGCTTCTATATAGTCTAAGAAACATATATGCAAAGCATCCAAACAGTACAATTCGCCAATTTTTTGTTCTTCAAGTTTAAGTGAACAATGAGCCCCAATGGTTAATCCGTTATCGGAAATTATTTGTAGCTTTCGACAAGTAGAACAATGAATGGAACGGGTAGACGGTTGAAATCTTTGTATATATTGCTTCTATATAGTCTAAGAAACATATATGCAAAGCATCCAAACAGTACAATTCGCCAATTTATTGTTCTTCAAGTTTAAGTTAACAACGAGCCCCATTGTTAATCCTTTAAAGGAAATTATGTGTAAATTTCGACAAGTAGAACAATGATTGGAACACGTAGACGGTTGAAATCTTTGTATATATTGCTTCCATATAGTCTAAGAAACATGTACGCAAAGCATCCAAACAGTACCATGCGCCAATTTTTTGGTCTTCAAGTTTAAGTGAACAATGAGCCCCAATGGTTAATCCTTTATCGGAAATTATTTGTAATTTTCGACAAGTCGAACAATGAATGGAACAGGTAGACGGTTGAAATATTTGTATATATTGCTTCTATATAATATAAGAAACATATATTCAAAGCATCCAAATAGTACCAATCGCCAATTTTTTGTTCTTCAAGTTTAAGTGAACTACGAGCCCCATTGTTAATCCTTTAAAGGAAATTATTTGTAAATTTCGGCAAGTAGAACAATGAATGGAATAGGTAGACGGTTGAAATCATTGTATATATTGCTTCCATATAGTCTAAGAAACATATATGCAAAGCAACCAAACAGTACCATTCGCCAATTTTTTGATCTTCAGGTTTAAGTAAACTACGATCCCCATTGTTAATCCCTTAACGGAAATTATTTGTAACTTTCGACAAGTAGAACAATGAATGGAACAGGTAGACGGTTGAAATCTTTGTATATATTGCTTCCATATAGTCTAAGAAACATGTACGCAAAGCATCCAAACAGTACCAATCGCCAATTTTTTGTTCTTCAAGTTTAAGTGAGCAATGAGCCCCATTGTTAATCCTTTATCGGAAATTATTTGTAAATTTCGACAAGTAGAACAATGAATGGGACAGGTAGACGGTTGAAATCATTGTATATATTGCTTCTATATAGTCTAAGAAACATATATGCAAAGCATCCAAACAGTACCATTCGCCAATTTTTTGTTCTTCAAGTTTAAGTGAACTACGAGCCCCATTGTTAATCATTTAAAGGAAATTATTTGTAAATTTCGGCAAGTAGAACAATGAATGGAATAGGTAGACGGTTGAAAACATTGTATATATTGCTTCTATATAGTCTAAGAAACATATATGCAAAGCATCCAAACAGTACGATTCGCCAATTTTTTGTTCTTCAAGTTTAAGTAAACTACGATCTCCATAGTTAATCCCTTAACGGAAATTATTTGTAACTTTCGACAAGTAGAACAGTGAATGGAACAGGTAGACGGTTGAAATCTTTGTATATATTGCTTCTATATAGTATAAGAAACATATATGCAAAGCATCCAAACAGTACAATTCGCCAATTTTTTGTTCTTCAAGTTTAAGTAAACTACGATCCCCATTGTTAATCCCTTAACGGAAATTATTTGTAACTTTCGACAAGTAGAACAATGAATGGAACAGGTAGACGGTTGAAATCTTTGTATATATTGCTTCTATATAGTCTAAGAAACATATATGCAAAGCATCCAAACAGTACAATTCGCCAAGTTTTTGTTCTTCAAGTTTAAGTAAACTACGATCCCCATTGTTAATCCCTTAACGGAAATTATTTGTAACCTTCGACAAGTAGAACAGTGAATGGAACAGGTAGACGGTTGAAATCTTTGTATATATTGCTTCTATATAGTATAAGAAACATATATGCAAAGCATCCAAACAGTACAATTCGCCAATTGTTTGTTCTTCAAGTTTAAGTAAACTACGATCCCCATTGTTAATCCATTAACGGAAATTATTTGTAACTTTCGACAAGTAGAACAATGAATGGAACAGGTAGACGGTTGAAATCAATGTATATATTGCTTCTATATAGTCTAAGAAACATATATGCAAAGCATCCAAACAGTACCATTCGCCAATTTTTTGTTCTTCAAGTTTAAGTGAACAATGAGCCCCATTGTTAATCCTTTATCGGAAATTCTTTGTAACTTTCGTCAAGTAGAACAATGAATGGAACAGGTAGACGGTTGAAATCTTTGTATATGTTGCTTCTATATAGTCTTAGAAACCTATGTGCAAAGCATCTAAACAGTAACATTCGCCAATTTTTTGATCTTCAAGTTTAAGTGAACAGCGAGCCCCATTGATAATCATGAAATGGAAATTATTTGTAACTTTCTACAAGTAGAACAATAAATAGTACAGGTAGACGGGTGAAATCTTTCTATATATTGCTTCTAAATAGTCTAAGAAACATATATGCAAAGCATCCAAACAGTACAATTCGCCAATTTTTTGTTCTTCAAGTTTAAGTGAACAATGAGCCCCATTGTTAATCCTTTATCGGAAATTAATTGTAACTTTCTACAAGTAGAACAATGATTGGAACAGGTAGACGGTTGAAATCTTTGTATATATTGCTTCCATATAGTCTAAGAAACATGTACGCAAAGCATCCAAACAGTACCATTCGCCAATTTTTTGTTCTTCAAGTTTAAGTGAACAATGAGCCCCATTGTTAATCCTTTATCGGAAATTCTTTGTAACTTTCGTCAAGTAGAACAATGAATGGAACAGGTAGACGGTTGAAATCTTTGTATATGTTGCTTCTATATAGTCTAAGAAACCTATGTGCAACGCATCTAAACAGTAACATTCGCCAATTTTTTGATCTTTAAGTTTAAGTGAACAGCGAGCCCCATTGATAATCATGAAATGGAAATTATTTGTAACTTTCTACAAGTAGAACAATAAATAGTACAGGTAGACGGGTGAAATCTTTCTATATATTGCTTCTAAATAGTCTAAGAAACATATATGCAAAGTATCCAAACAGTACAATTCGCCAATTTTTTGTTCTTCAAGTTTAAGTGAACAATGAGCCCCATTGTTAATCCTTTATCGGAAATTAATTGTAACTTTCTACAAGTAGAACAATGATTGGAACAGGTAGACGGTTGAAATCTTTGTATATATTGCTTCCATATAGTCTAAGA
>CAXDIW010000492.1:0-294000 GCA_963989415.1 Cerceris ruficornis | reverse complement strand
CATTGTTAATCCTTTAAAGGAAATTATTTGTAAATTTCAACAAGTAGAACATAGAATGGAACAGGTAGACGGTTGAAATCAATGTACATATTGCTTCAGTATAGCCTAAGAAACATATATGCAAAGCATCCAAACAGTACAAGTCGCCAATTCATTGTTCTTCAAGTTTAAGTGAACTACGAGCCCCATTGTTAATCCTTTAAAGGACATTATTTGTAACTTTCGACAAGTAGAACAAGGAATGGAACAGGTAGACGGTTGAAATCATTGTATATATTGCTTCATTATAGCCTAAGAAACATATATGCAAAGCATCCAAAAAGTACAAGTCGCCGATTCATTGTTCTTCAAGTTTAAGTGAACAACAAGCCCCATTGTTAATCCTTTAAAGGAAATTATTTGTAACTTTCTACAAGTAGAACAATGAACAGAACAGTTAGACTGTTGAAATCTTTGTATATATTGCTTCTATATAGTCTAAGAAACATATATGCAAAGCATCCAAAAAGTAACATTCGCCAATTTTTTGTTCTTCAAGTTTAAGTGAACTATGAGACCCATTGTTAATCCTTTAAAGGAAATTATTTGTAAATTTCAACAAGTAGAATAATGAACTGAAGAGGTAGACGGTTGAAATCATTGTATATATTGCTTCTATATAGTCTAAGAAACATATGTGCAAAGCATCCAAACAGTACAATACGCCAATTTTTTGTTCTTCAAGTTTAAGTGAACTACGAGCCCCATTGTTAATCCTGTAAAGGAAATTATTTGTAAATTTCGACAAGTAGAACAATGAATGGAACAGGTAGACGGATGAAATCTTTGTATATATTGCATCTATATAGTCTAAGAAACATATATGCAAAGCATCCAAACAGTACAAGTCGCCAATTCATTGTTCTTCAAGTTTAAGTGAACAACGAGCCCCATTCTTAATCCTTTAAAGGAAATTATTTGTAACTTTCGACAAGTAGAACAAGGAATGGAACAGGTAGACGGTTGAAATCATTGTATATATTGCTTCTATATTGTCTAAGAAACATATATGCAAAGCATCCAAACAGTACAATTCGCCAATTTTTTGTTCTTCAACTTTAAGTGAACTATGAGCCCCATTGTTAATCCTTTAAAGAAATTATTTGTAAATTTCAACAAGTAGAACAATGAATGGAACAGGTAGACGGCTGAAATCATTGTATATATTGCTTCTATATAGTCTAAGAAACATATATGCAAATCATCCAAACAGTACAATTCGCCAATTTTTTGTTCTTCAAATTTAAGTGAACAACGAGCCCCATTGTTAATCCTTTAAATGAAATTATTTGTAACTTTCGACAAGTAGAACAAGGAATGGAACAGGTAGACGGTTGAAATCATTGTATATATTGCTTCCATATAGTCTAAGAAACATATGTGCAAAGCATCCAAAAAGTACAATTCGCCAATTTTTTGTTCTTCGAGTTTAAGTGAACTACGAGCCCCATTGTTAATCCTTTAAAGGAAATTATTTGTAAATTTCGACAAGGAGAACAATGAATGGAACAGGTAGACGGATGAAATCTTTGTATATATTGCATCTATATAGTCTAAGAAACATATATGCAAAGCATCCAAACAGTACAAGTCGCCAATTCATTGTTCTTCAAGTTTAAGTGAACAACGAGCCCCATTCTTAATCCTTTAAAGGAAATTATTTGTAAATTTCGACAAGTAGAACAAGGAATGGAACAGGTTGACGGCTGAAATCATTGTATATATTGCTTCTATATAGTCTAAGAAACATATGTGCAAAGCATCCAAACAGTACAATACGCCAATTTTTTGTTCTTCAAGTTTAAGTGAACTACGAGCCCCATTGTTAATCCTGTAAAGGAAATTATTTGTAAATTTCGACAAGTAGAACAATGAATGGAACAGGTAGACGGATGAAATCTTTGTATATATTGCATCTATATAGTCTAAGAAACATATATGCAAAGCATCCAAACAGTACAAGTCGCCAATTCATTGTTCTTCAAGTTTAAGTGAACAACGAGCCCCATTCTTAATCCTTTAAAGGAAATTATTTGTAACTTTCGACAAGTAGAACAAGGAATGGAACAGGTAGACGGTTGAAATCATTGTATATATTGCTTCTATATTGTCTAAGAAACATATATGCAAAGCATCCAAACAGTACAATTCGCCAATTTTTTGTTCTTCAAGTTTAAGTGAACTATGAGCCCCATTGTTAATCCTTTAAAGGAAATTATTTGTAAATTTCAACAAGTAGAACAATGAATGGAACAGGTAGACGGTTGAAATCAATGTACATATTGCTTCAGTATAGCCTAAGAAACATATATGCAAAGCATCCAAACAGTACAAGTCGCCAATTCATTGTTCTTCAAGTTTAAGTGAACAACGAGCCCCATTGTTAATCCGTTAAAGGAAATTATTTGTAACTTTCGACAAGTAGAACAAGGAATGGAACAGGTAGACGGTTGATATCTTTGTATATATTGCTTCCATATAGTCTAAGAAACGTATGTGCATAGCATCCAAAAAGTACAATTCGTCAATTTTTGTTCTTCGAGTTTAAGTGAACTACGAGCCCCATTGTTAATCCTTTAAAGGAAATTATTTGTAAATTTCGACAAGTAGAACAATGAATGGAACAGGTAGACGGATGAAATCTTTGTATATATTGCATCTATATAGTCTAAGAAACATATATGCAAAGCATCCAAACAGTACAAGTCGCCAATTCATTGTTCTTCAAGTTTAAGTGAACAACAAGCCCCATTGTTAATCCTTTAAAGGAAATTATTTGTAACTTACGACAAGTAGAACAAGGAATGGAACAGGTAGACGGCTGAAATCATTCTATATATTGCTTCTATATAGTCTAAGAAACATATATGCAAATCATCCAAACAGTACAATTCGCCAATTTTTTGTTCTTCAAATTTAAGTGAACAACGAGCCCCATTGTTAATCCTTTAAATGAAATTATTTGTAACTTTCGACAAGTAGAACAAGGAATGGAACAGGTAGACGGTTGAAATCATTGTATATATTGCTTCCATATAGTCTAAGAAACATATGTGCAAAGCATCCAAAAAGTACAATTCGCCAATTTTTTGTTCTTCGAGTTTAAGTGAACTACGAGCCCCATTGTTAATCCTTTAAAGGAAATTATTTGTAAATTTCGACAAGTAGAACAAGGAATGGAACAGGTAGACGGTTGAAATCATTGTATATATTGCTTCTATATTGTCTAAGAAACATATATGCAAAGCATCCAAACAGTACAATTCGCCAATTTTTTGTTCTTCGAGTTTAAGTGAACTACGAGCCCCATTGTTAATCCTTTAAAGGAAATTATTTGTAAATTTCGACAAGTAGAACAATGAATGGAACAGGTAGACGGATGAAATCTTTGTATATATTGCATCTATATAGTCTAAGAAACATATATGCAAAGCATCCAAACAGTACAAGTCGCCAATTCATTGTTCTTCAAGTTTAAGTGAACAACAAGCCCCATTGTTAATCCTTTAAAGGAAATTATTTGTAACTTTCGACAAGTAGAACAAGGAATGGAACAGGTAGACGGCTGAAATCATTGTATATATTGCTTCTATATAGTCTAAGAAACATATATGCAAATCATCCAAACAGTACAATTCGCCAATTTTTTGTTCTTCAAATTTAAGTGAACAACGAGCCCCATTGTTAATCCTTTAAATGAAATTATTTGTTACTTTCGACAAGTAGAACAAGGAATGGAACAGGTAGACGGTTGATATCTTTGTATATATTGCTTCCATATAGTCTAAGAAACAAATGTGCATAGCATCCAAAAAGTACAATTCGTCAATTTTTTGTTCTTCGAGTTTAAGTGAACTACGAGCCCCATTGTTAATCCTTTAAAGGAAATTATTTGTAAATTTCGACAAGTAGAACAATGAATGGAACAGGTAGACGGATGAAATCTTTGTATATATTGCATCTATATAGTCTAAGAAACATATGTGCAAAGCATCCAAAAAGTACAATTCGCCAATTTTTTGTTCTTCGAGTTTAAGTGAACTACGAGCCCCATTGTTAATCCTTTAAAGGAAATTATTTGTAAATTTCGACAAGTAGAACAAGGAATGGAACAGGTAGACGGTTGAAATCATTGTATATATTGCTTCTATATTGTCTAAGAAACATATATGCAAAGCATCCAAACAGTACAATTCGCCAATTTTTTGTTCTTCAAGTTTAAGTGAACTATGAGCCCCATTGTTAATCCTTTAAAGGAAATTATTTGTAAATTTCAACAAGTAGAACAATGAATGGAACAGGTAGACGGCTGAAATCATTGTATATATTGCTTCTATATAGTCTAAGAAACATATATGCAAATCATCCAAACAGTACAATTCGCCAATTTTTTGTTCTTCAAGTTTAAGTGAACTATGAGCCCCATTGTTAATCCTTTAAAGGAAATTATTTGTAAATTTCAACAAGTAGAACAATGAACTGAACAGGTAGACGGTTGAAATCATTGTACATATTGCTTCTATATAGTCTAAGAAACATATGTGCAAAGCATCCAAACAGTACAATACGCCAATTTTTTGTTCTTCAAGTTTAAGTGAACTACGAGCCCCATTGTGAATCCTGTAAAGGAAATTATTTGTAAATTTCGACAAGTAGAACAATGAATGGAACAGGTAGACGGATGAAATCTTTGTATATATTGCATCCATATAGTCTAAGAAACATATATGCAAAGCATCCAAACAGTACAAGTCGCCAATTCATTGTTCTTCAAGTTTAAGTGAACAACGAGCCCCATTCTTAATCCTTTAAAGGAAATTATTTGTAACTTTCGACAAGTAGAACAAGGAATGGAACAGGTAGACGGTTGAAATCATTGTATATATTGCTTCTATATTGTCTAAGAAACATATATGCAAAGCATCCAAACAGTACAATTCGCCAATTTTTTGTTCTTCAAGTTTAAGTGAACTATGAGCCCCATTGTTAATCCTTTAAAGGAAATTATTTGTAAATTTCAACAAGTAGAACAATGAATGGAACAGGTAGACGGATGAAATCTTTGTATATATTGCATCTATATAGTCTAAGAAACATATATGCAAAGCATCCAAACAGTACAAGTCGCCAATTCATTGTTCTTCAAGTTTAAGTGAACAACAAGCCCCATTGTTAATCCTTTAAAGGAAATTATTTGTAACTTTCGACAAGTAGAACAAGGAATGGAACAGGTAGACGGCTGAAATCATTGTATATATTGCTTCTATATAGTCTAAGAAACATATATGCAAATCATCCAAACAGTACAATTCGCCAATTTTTTGTTCTTCAAATTTAAGTGAACAACGAGCCCCATTGTTAATCCTTTAAATGAAATTATTTGTAACTTTCGACAAGTAGAACAAGGAATGGAACAGGTAGACGGTTGAAATCATTGTATATATTGCTTCCATATAGTCTAAGAAACATATGTGCAAAGCATCCAAAAAGTACAATTCGCCAATTTTTTGTTCTTCGAGTTTAAGTGAACTACGAGCCCCATTGTTAATCCTTTAAAGGAAATTATTTGTAAATTTCGACAAGTAGAACAATGAATGGAACAGGTAGACGGATGAAATCTTTGTATATATTGCATCTATATAGTCTAAGAAACATATATGCAAAGCATCCAAACAGTACAAGTCGCCAATTCATTGTTCTTCAAGTTTAAGTGAACAACAAGCCCCATTGTTAATCCTTTAAAGGAAATTATTTGTAACTTTCGACAAGTAGAACAAGGAATGGAACAGGTAGACGGCTGAAATCATTGTATATATTGCTTCTATATAGTCTAAGAAACATATATGCAAAGCATCCAAACAGTACCATTCGCCAATTTTTTGTTCTTCAAGTTTAAGTGAACAACGAGCCCCATTGTTAATCCTTTGAAGGAAATTATTTGTAAATTTCGACAAGTAGAACAATGAATGGAACAGGTAGACGGTTGAAATCAATGTACATATTGCTTCTATATAGTCTAAGAAACATATCTGCATATCATCCAAACAGTACAATTCGACAATTATTTGATCTTCAAGTTTATGTGAACTACGAGCCCCATTGTTAATACTTTAACGGAAATTATTTGTAACTTGCGACAAGTAGAACAATGAATGGAACAGGTAGACGGTTGAAATCAATGTACATATTGCTTCAGTATAGTCTAAGAAACATATATGCAAAGCATCCAAACAGTACAATTCGCCAATTTATTGTTCTTCATGTTTAAGTGAACAACGAGCCCAATTGATAATCATGAAAGGGAAATTATTTCTAACTTTCTACAAGTAGACCAATGAATAGAACAGTTAGACTGTTGAAATCTTTATATATATTGCTTCTATATAGTCTAAGAAACATATATGCAAAGCATCCAAAAAGTAACATTCGCCAATTTTTTGTTCTTCAAGTTTAAGTGAACTATGAGCCCCATTGTTAATCCTTTAAAGGAAATTATTTGTAAATTTCACCAAGTAGAACAATGAACTGAACAGGTAGACGGTTGAAATCATTGTATATATTGCTTCAGTATAGCCTAAGAAACATATATGCAAAGCATCCAAACAGTACAAGTCGCCGATTCATTGTTCTTCAAGTTTAAGTGAACAACGAGCCCCATTGTTAATCCTTTAAAGGAAATTATTTGTAACTTTCGACAAGTAGAACAAGGAATGGAACAGGTAGACGGTTGAAATCATTGTATATATTGCTTCATTATAGCCTAAGAAACATATATGCAAAGCATCCAAACAGTACAAGTCGCCAATTTATTGTTCTTCAAGTTTAAGTGAACAACGAGCCCAATTGATAATCATGAAAGGGAAATTATTTCTAACTTTCTACAAGTAGAACAATGAACAGAACAGTTAGACTGTTGAAATCTTTGTATATATTGCTTCTATATAGTCTAAGAAACATATATGCAAAGCATCCAAAAAGTAACATTCGCCAATTTTTTGTTCTTCAAGTTTAAGTGAACTATGAGCCCCATTGTTAATCCTTTAAAGGAAATTATTTGTAAATTTCAACAAGTAGAACAATGAACTGAACAGGTAGACGGTTGAAATCATTGTATATATTGCTTCAGTATAGCCTAAGAAACATATATGCAAAGCATCCAAACAGTACAAGTCGCCGATTCATTGTTCTTCAAGTTTAAGTGAACAACGAGCCCCATTGTTAATCCTTTAAAGGAAATTATTTGTAACTTTCGACAAGTAGAACAATGAATGGAACAGGTAGACAGATGAAATCTTTGTATATATTCCATCTATATAGTCTAAGAAACATATATGCAAAGCATCCAAACAGTACAAGTCGCCAATTCATTGTTCTTCAAGTTTAAGTGAACAACAAGCCCCATTGTTAATCCTTTAAAGGAAATTATTTGTAACTTTCGACAAGTAGAACAAGGAATGGAACAGGTAGACGGCTGAAATCATTGTATATATTGCTTCTATATAGTCTAAGAAACATATATGCAAATCATCCAAACAGTACAATTCGCCAATTTTTTGTTCTTCAAATTTAAGTGAACAACGAGCCCCATTGTTAATCCTTTAAAGGAAATTATTTGTAACTTTCGACAAGTAGAACAAGGAATGGAACAGGTAGACGGTTGAAAACATTGTATATATTGCTTCTATATAGTCTAAGAAACATATGTGCAAAGCATCCAAACAGTACAATTCGCCAATTTTTTGTTCTTCAAGTTTAAGTGAACTACGAGCCCCATTGTTAATCCTTTAAAGGAAATTATTTGTAAATTTCGACAAGTAGAACAATGAATGGAACAGGTAGACGGATGAAATCTTTGTATATATTGCATCTATATAGTCTAAGAAACATATATGCAAAGCATCCAAACAGTACAAGTCGCCAATTCATTGTTCTTCAAGTTTAAGTGAACAACGAGCCCCATTGTTAATCCTTTAAAGGAAATTATTTGTAACTTTCGACAAGTAGAACAAGGAATGGAACAGGTAGACGGTTGAAATCATTGTATATATTGCTTCTATATAGTATAAGAAACATATATGCAAAGCATCCAAACAGTACCATTCGCCAATTTATTGTTCTTCAAGTTTAAGTGAACAACGAGCCCAATTGATAATCATGAAAGGGAAATTATTTGTAACTTTCTACAAGTAGAACAATGAATAGAACAGTTAGACTGTTGAAATCTTTGTATATATTGCTTCTATATAGTCTAAGAAACATATATGCAAAGCATCCAAACAGTAACATTCGCCAATTTTTTGTTCTTCAAGTTTAAGTGAACTACGAGCCCAATTGTTAATCATGCAAGGGAAATTATTTGTAACTTTCTACAAGTAGAACAATGAACAGAACAGTTAGACTGTTGAAATCTTTGTATATATTGCTTCTATATAGTCTAAGAAACATATATGCAAACATCCAAAAAGTAACATTCGCCAATTTTTTGTTCTTCAAGTTTAAGAGAACAACGAGCCCCATTGTTAATCCGTTAAAGGAAATTATTTGTAAATTTCGACAAGTAGAACAATGAATGGAACAGGTAGACGGTTGAAATCATTGTATATATTGCTTCTATATAGTCTAAGAAATATATATGCAAAGCATCCAAACAGTACCATTCGCCAATTTATTGTTCTTCAAGTTTAAGTGAACAATGAGCCCCATTGATAATCATGAAAGGGAAATTATTTGTAACTTTCTACAAGTAGAACAATGAATAGAACAGTTAGACTGTTGAAATCTTTGTATATATTGCTTCTATATAGTCTAAGATACAGTTATGCAAAGCATCCAAACAGTACAATTCGCCAATTTATTGTTCTTCAAATTTAAGAGAACAACGAGCCCCATTGTTAATCCGTTATAGGAAATTATTTGTAAATTTCGACAAGTAGAACAATGAATGGAACAGGTAGACGGTTGAAATCATTGTATATATTGCTTCTATATAGTCTAAGAAATATATATGCAAAGCATCCAAACAGTACCATTCGCCAATTTATTGTTCTTCAAGTTTAAGTGAACAATGAGCCCCATTGATAATCATGAAAGGGAAATTATTTGTAACTTTCTACAAGTAGAACAATGAATAGAACAGTTAGACTGTTGAAATCTTTGTATATATTGCTTCTATATAGTCTAAGAAACATATATGCAAAGCATCCAAACAGTACAAGTCGCCAATTCATTGTTCTTCAAGTTTAAGTGAACAACGAGCCCCATTCTTAATCCTTTAAGGGAAATTATTTGTAACTTTCGACAAGTAGAACAAGGAATGGAACAGGTAGACGGTTGAAATCATTGTATATATTGCTTCTATATTGTCTAAGAAACATATATGCAAAGCATCCAAACAGTATAATTCGCCAATTTTTTGTTCTTCAAGTTTAAGTGAACTATGAGCCCCATTGTTAATCCTTTAAAGGAAATTATTTGTAAATTTCAACAAGTAGAACATAGAATGGAACAGGTAGACGGTTGAAATCAATGTACATATTGCTTCAGTATAGCCTAAGAAACATATATGCAAAGCATCCAAACAGTACAAGTCGCCAATTCATTGTTCATCAAGTTTAAGTGAACAACGAGCCCCATTGTTAATCCTTTAAAGGAAATTATTTGTAACTTTCGACAAGTAGAACAAGGAATGGAACAGGTAGACGGTTGAAATCATTGTATATATTGCTTCTATATAGTCTAAGAAACATATGTGCAAGCATCCAAACAGTACAATTCGCCAATTTTTTGTTCTTCTAGTTTAAGTGAACTACGAGCCCCATTGTTAATCCTTTAAAGGAAATTATTTGTAAATTTCGACAAGTAGAACAATGAATGGAACAGGTAGACGGTTGAAATCATTGTATATATTGCTTCTATATAGTCTAAGAAATATATATGCAAAGCATCCAAACAGTACCATTCGCCAATTTATTGTTCTTCAAGTTTAAGTGAACAATGAGCCCCATTGATAATCATGAAAGGGAAATTATTTGTAACTTTCTACAAGTAGAACAATGAATAGAACAGTTAGACTGTTGAAATCTTTGTATATATTGCTTCTATATAGTCTAAGATACAGTTATGCAAAGCATCCAAACAGTACAATTCGCCAATTTATTGTTCTTCAAATTTAAGAGAACAACGAGCCCCATTGTTAATCCGTTAAAGGAAATTATTTGTAAATTTCGACAAGTAGAACAATGAATGGAACAGGTAGACGGTTGAAATCTTTGTATATATTGCTTCCATATAGTCTAAGAAACATATGTGCATAGCATCCAAAAAGTACAATTCGTCAATTTTTTGTTCTTCGAGTTTAAGTGAACTACGAGCCCCATTGTTAATCCTTTAAAGGAAATTATTTGTAAATTTCGACAAGTAGAACAATGAATGGAACAGGTAGACGGTTGAAATCATTGTATATATTGCTTCTATATAGTCTAAGAAATATATATGCAAAGCATCCAAACAGTACCATTCGCCAATTTATTGTTCTTCAAGTTTAAGTGAACAATGAGCCCCATTGATAGTCATGAAAGGGAAATTATTTGTAACTTTCTACAAGTAGAACAATGAATAGAACAGTTAGACTGTTGAAATCTTTGTATATATTGCTTCTATATAGTCTAAGATACAGTTATGCAAAGCATCCAAACAGTACAAGTCGCCAATTCATTGTTCTTCAAGTTTAAGTGAACAACGAGCCCCATTCTTAATCCTTTAAAGGAAATTATTTGTAACTTTCGACAAGTAGAACAAGGAATGGAACAGGTAGACGGTTAAAATCATTGTATATATTGCTTCTATATTGTCTAAGAAACATATATGCAAAGCATCCAAACAGTACAATTCGCCAATTTTTTGTTCTTCAAGTTTAAGTGAACTATGAGCCCCATTGTTAATCCTTTAAAGGAAATTATTTGTAAATTTCAACAAGTAGAACATAGAATGGAACAGGTAGACGGTTGAAATCAATGTACATATTGCTTCAGTATAGCCTAAGAAACATATATGCAAAGCATCCAAACAGTACAAGTCGCCAATTCATTGTTCATCAAGTTTAAGTGAACAACGAGCCCCATTGTTAATCCTTTAAAGGAAATTATTTGTAACTTTCGACAAGTAGAACAAGGAATGGAACAGGTAGACGGTTGAAATCATTGTATATATTGCTTCTATATAGTCTAAGAAACATATGTGCAAGCATCCAAACAGTACAATTCGCCAATTTTTTGTTCTTCTAGTTTAAGTGAACTACGAGCCCCATTGTTAATCCTTTAAAGGAAATTATTTGTAAATTTCGACAAGTAGAACAATGAATGGAACAGGTAGACGGTTGAAATCATTGTATATATTGCTTCTATATAGTCTAAGAAATATATATGCAAAGCATCCAAACAGTACCATTCGCCAATTTATTGTTCTTCAAGTTTAAGTGAACAATGAGCCCCATTGATAATCATGAAAGGGAAATTATTTGTAACTTTCTACAAGTAGAACAATGAATAGAACAGTTAGACTGTTGAAATCTTTGTATATATTGCTTCTATATAGTCTAAGATACAGTTATGCAAAGCATCCAAACAGTACAATTCGCCAATTTATTGTTCTTCAAATTTAAGAGAACAACGAGCCCCATTGTTAATCCGTTAAAGGAAATTATTTGTAAATTTCGACAAGTAGAACAATGAATGGAACAGGTAGACGGTTGAAATCATTGTATATATTGCTTCTATATAGTCTAAGAAATATATATGCAAAGCATCCAAACAGTACCATTCGCCAATTTATTGTTCTTCAAGTTTAAGTGAACAATGAGCCCCATTGATAATCATGAAAGGGAAATTATTTGTAACTTTCTACAAGTAGAACAATGAATAGAACAGTTAGACTGTTGAAATCTTTGTATATATTGCTTCTATATAGTCTAAGATACAGTTATGCAAAGCATCCAAACAGTACAAGTCGCCAATTCATTGTTCTTCAAGTTTAAGTGAACAACAAGCCCCATTGTTAATCCTTTAAAGGAAATTATATGTAACTTTCTACAAGTAGAACAATGAACAGAACAGTTAGACTGTTGAAATCTTTGTATATATTGCTTCTATATAGTCTAAGAAACATATATGCAAAGCATCCAAAAAGTAACATTCGCCAATTTTTTGTTCTTCAAGTTTAAGTGAACTATGAGCCCCATTGTTAATCCTTTAAAGGAAATTATTTGTAAATTTCAACAAGTAGAATAATGAACTGAACAGGTAGACGGTTGAAATCATTGTATATATTGCTTCTATATAGTCTAAGAAACATATGTGCAAAGCATCCAAACAGTACAATACGCCAATTTTTTGTTCTTCAAGTTTAAGTGAACTACGAGCCCCATTGTTAATCCTGTAAAGGAAATTATTTGTAAATTTCGACAAGTAGAACAATGAATGGAACAGGTAGACGGTTGAAATCTTTGTATATATTGCTTCCATATAGTCTAAGAAACATATGTGCATAGCATCCAAAAAGTACAATTCGTCAATTTTTTGTTCTTCGAGTTTAAGTGAACTACGAGCCCCATTTTTAATCCTTTAAAGGAAATTATTTGTAAATTTCGACAAGTAGAACAATGAATGTAACAGGTAGACGGATGAAATCTTTGTATATATTGCATCTATATAGTCTAAGAAACATATATGCAAAGCATCCAAACAGTACAAGTCGCCAATTCATTGTTCTTCAAGTTTAAGTGAACAACAAGCCCCATTGTTAATCCTTTAAAGGAAATTATTTGTAACTTTCTACAAGTAGAACAATGAACAGAACAGTTAGACTGTTGAAATCTTTGTATATATTGCTTCTATATAGTCTAAGAAACATATATGCAAAGCATCCAAAAAGTAACATTCGCCAATTTTTTGTTCTTCAAGTTTAAGTGAACTATGAGCCCCATTGTTAATCCTTTAAAGGAAATTATTTGTAAATTTCAACAAGTAGAATAATGAACTGAACAGGTAGACGGTTGAAATCATTGTATATATTGCTTCTATATAGTCTAAGAAACATATGTGCAAAGCATCCAAACAGTACAATACGCCAATTTTTTGTTCTTCAAGTTTAAGTGAACTACGAGCCCCATTGTTAATCCTGTAAAGGAAATTATTTGTAAATTTCGACAAGTAGAACAATGAATGGAACAGGTAGACGGATGAAATCTTTGTATATATTGCATCTATATAGTCTAAGAAACATATATGCAAAGCATCCAAACAGTACAAGTCGCCAATTCATTGTTCTTCAAGTTTAAGTGAACAACGAGCCCCATTCTTAATCCTTTAAAGGAAATTATTTGTAACTTTCGACAAGTAGAACAAGGAATGGAACAGGTAGACGGTTGAAATCATTGTATATATTGCTTCTATATTGTCTAAGAAACATATATGCAAAGCATCCAAACAGTACAATTCGCCAATTTTTTGTTCTTCAAGTTTAAGTGAACTATGAGCCCCATTGTTAATCCTTTAAAGGAAATTATTTGTAAATTTCAACAAGTAGAACAATGAATGGAACAGGTAGACGGTTGAAATCAATGTACATATTGCTTCAGTATAGCCTAAGAAACATATATGCAAAGCATCCAAACAGTACAAGTCGCCAATTCATTGTTCTTCAAGTTTAAGTGAACAACGAGCCCCATTGTTAATCCTTTAAAGGAAATTATTTGTAACTATCGACAAGTAGAACAAGGAATGGAACAGGTAGACGGTTGAAATCATTGTATATATTGCTTCTATATAGTCTAAGAAACATATGTGCAAGCATCCAAACAGTACAATTCGCCAATTTTATGTTCTTCTAGTTTAAGTGAACTACTTGCCCCATTGTTAATCCTTTAAAGGAAATTATTTGTAAATTTCGACAAGTAGAACAATGAATGGAACAGGTAGACGGTTGAAATCATTGTATATATTGCTTCTATATAGTCTAAGAAATATATATGCAAAGCATCCAAACAGTACCATTCGCCAATTTATTGTTCTTCAAGTTTAAGTGAACAATGAGCCCCATTGATAATCATGAAAGGGAAATTATTTGTAACTTTCTACAAGTAGAACAATGAATAGAACAGTTAGACTGTTGAAATCTTTGTATATATTGCTTCTATATAGTCTAAGATACAGTTATGCAAAGCATCCAAACAGTACAATTCGCCAATTTATTGTTCTTCAAATTTAAGAGAACAACGAGCCCCATTGTTAATCCGTTAATGGAAATTATTTGTAAATTTCGACAAGTAGAACAATGAATGGAACAGGTAGACGGTTGAAATCTTTGTATATATTGCTTCCATATAGTCTAAGAAACATATGTGCATAGCATCCAAAAAGTACAATTCGTCAATTTTTTGTTCTTCGAGTTTAAGTGAACTACGAGCCCCATTTTTAATCCTTTAAAGGAAATTATTTGTAAATTTCGACAAGTAGAACAATGAATGTAACAGGTAGACGGATGAAATCTTTGTATATATTGCATCTATATAGTCTAAGAAACATATATGCAAAGCATCCAAACAGTACAAGTCGCCAATTCATTGTTCTTCAAGTTTAAGTGAACAACAAGCCCCATTGTTAATCCTTTAAAGGAAATTATTTGTAACTTTCTACAAGTAGAACAATGAACAGAACAGTTAGACTGTTGAAATCTTTGTATATATTGCTTCTATATAGTCTAAGAAACATATATGCAAAGCATCCAAAAAGTAACATTCGCCAATTTTTTGTTCTTCAAGTTTAAGTGAACTATGAGCCCCATTGTTAATCCTTTAAAGGAAATTATTTGTAAATTTCAACAAGTAGAACATAGAATGGAACAGGTAGACGGTTGAAATCAATGTACGTATTGCTTCAGTATAGCCTAAGAAACATATATGCAAAGCATCCAAACAGTACAAGTCGCCAATTCATTGTTCATCAAGTTTAAGTGAACAACGAGCCCCATTGTTAATCCTTTAAAGGAAATTATTTGTAACTTTCGACAAGTAGAACAAGGAATGGAACAGGTAGACGGTTAAAATCATTGTATATATTGCTTCTATATAGTCTAAGAAACATATGTGCAAGCATCCAAACAGTACAATTCGCCAATTTTTTGTTCTTCTAGTTTAAGTGAACTACGAGCCCCATTGTTAATCCTTTAAAGGAAATTATTTGTAAATTTCGACAAGTAGAACAATGAATGGAACAGGTAGACGGTTGAAATCATTGTATATATTGCTTCTATATAGTCTAAGAAATATATATGCAAAGCATCCAAACAGTACCATTCGCCAATTTATTGTTCTTCAAGTTTAAGTGAACAATGAGCCCCATTGATAATCATGAAAGGGAAATTATTTGTAACTTTCTACAAGTAGAACAATGAATAGAACAGTTAGACTGTTGAAATCTTTGTATATATTGCTTCTATATAGTCTAAGATACAGTTATGCAAAGCATCCAAACAGTACAATTCGCCAATTTATTGTTCTTCAAATTTAAGAGAACAACGAGCCCCATTGTTAATCCGTTAAAGGAAATTATTTGTAAATTTCGACAAGTAGAACAATGAATGGAACAGGTAGACGGTTGAAATCTTTGTATATATTGCTTCCATATAGTCTAAGAAACATATGTGCATAGCATCCAAAAAGTACAATTCGTCAATTTTTTGTTCTTCGAGTTTAAGTGAACTACGAGCCCCATTGTTAATCCTTTAAAGGAAATTATTTGTAAATTTCGACAATTAGAACAATGAATGTAACAGGTAGACGGATGAAATCTTTGTATATATTGCATCTATATAGTCTAAGAAACATATATGCAAAGCATCCAAACAGTACAAGTCGCCAATTCATTGTTCTTCAAGTTTAAGTGAACAACAAGCCCCATTGTTAATCCTTTAAAGGAAATTATTTGTAACTTTCTACAAGTAGAACAATGAACAGAACAGTTAGACTGTTGAAATCTTTGTATATATTGCTTCTATATAGTCTAAGAAACATATATGCAAAGCATCCAAAAAGTAACATTCGCCAATTTTTTGTTCTTCAAGTTTAAGTGAACTATGAGCCCCATTGTTAATCCTTTAAAGGAAATTATTTGTAAATTTCAACAAGTAGAATAATGAACTGAACAGGTAGACGGTTGAAATCATTGTATATATTGCTTCTATATAGTCTAAGAAACATATATGCAAATCATCCAAACAGTACAATTCGCCAATTTTTTGTTCTTCAAATTTAAGTGAACAACGAGCCGCATTGTTAATCCTTTAAATGAAATTATTTGTAACTTTCGACAAGTAGAACAAGGAATGGAACAGGTAGACGGTTGAAATCATTGTATATATTGCTTCCATATAGTCTAAGAAACATATGTGCAAAGCATCCAAAAAGTACAATTCGCCAATTTTTTGTTCTTCGAGTTTAAGTGAACTACGAGCCCCATTGTTAATCCTTTAAAGGAAATTATTTGTAAATTTCGACAAGTAGAACAATGAATGGAACAGGTAGACGGATGAAATCTTTGTATATATTGCATCTATATAGTCTAAGAAACATATATGCAAAGCATCCAAACAGTACAAGTCGCCAATTCATTGTTCTTCAAGTTTAAGTGAACAACAAGCCCCATTGTTAATCCTTTAAAGGAAATTATTTGTAACTTTCGACAAGTAGAACAAGGAATGGAACAGGTAGACGGTTGAAATCATTGTTTATATTGCTTCTATATAGTCTAAGAAACATATCTGCATATCATCCAAACAGTACAATTCGCCAATTATTTGATCTTCAAGTTTAAGTGAACAACGAGCCCCATTGTTAATCCTTTAAAGGAAATTATTTGTAAATTTCGAAAAGTACAACAATGATTGGAACACGTAGACGGTTGAATTCTTTGTATATATTGCTTCCATATAGTCTAAGAAACATGTACGCAAAGCATCCAAACAGTACCATTCGCCAATTTTATGTTCTTCAAGTTTAAGTGAACAATGAGCCCCAATGGTTAATCCTTTATCGGAAATTATTTGTAACTTTCGACAAGTAGAACAATGAATGGAACAGGTAGACGGTTGAAATCATTGTTTATATTGCTTCTATATAGTCTAAGAAACATATCTGCATATCATCCAAACAGTACAATTCGACAATTATTTGATCTTCAAGTTCATGTGAACTACGAGCCCCATTGTTAATACTTTAACGGAAATTATTTGTAACTTGCGACAAGTAGAACAATGAATGGAACAGGTAGACGGTTGAAATCTTTGTATATATTGCTTCTATATAGTCTAAGAAACATATATGCAAAGCATCCAAACAGTACAATTCCCCAATTTTTTGTTCTTCAAGTTTAAGTTAACAATGAGCCCCATTGTTAATCCTTTATCGGAAATTATTTGTAAATTTCGACAAGTAGAACAACGAATGGAACAGGTAGACTGTTGAAATTATTGTATATATTGCTTCTATATAGTCTAAGAAACATATATGCAAAGGGTCCAAACAGTACAATTCGCCAATTTTTTGTTCTTCAAGTTTAAGTGAACTACGAGCCCCATTTTTAATCCTTTAACGGAAATTATTTGTAACATTCGACAAGTAGAACAGTGAATGGAACAGGTAGACAGTTGAAATCATTGTATATATTGCTTCTATATAGTCTAAGAAACATATATGCAAAGCCTCCAAATAGTACCATTCGCCAATTTTTTGTTCTTCAATTTTAAGTGAACAATGAGCCCCATTGTTAATCCTTTATCGGAAATTATTTGTAACTTCGACAAGTCGAACAATGAATGGAACACGTAGACGGTTGAAATCTTTGTATATATTGTTTCCATATAGTCTAAGAAACATGTACGCAATGCATCCAAACAGTACAATTCGCCAATTTTTTGTTCTTCAAGTTTAAGTGAACAACGAGCCCCATTGTTAATACTTTAACGGAAATTATTTGTAACTTTCGACAAGTAGAACAATGAATGGAACAGGTAGACGGTTGAAATCTTTGTATATATTGCTTCTATATAGTCTAAGAAACATATATGCAAAGCATCCAAACAGTACAATTCCCCAATTTTTTGTTCTTCAAGTTTAAGTGAACAATGAGCCCCATTGTTAATCCTTTATCGGAAATTATTTGTAAATTTCGACAAGTAGAACAACGAATGGAACAGGTAGACTGTTGAAATTATTGTATATATTGCTTCTATATAGTCTAAGAAACATATATGCAAAGGGTCCAAACAGTACAATTCGCCAATTTTTTGTTCTTCAAGTTTAAGTGAACTACGAGCCCCATTTTTAATCCTTTAACGGAAATTATTTGTAACTTTCGACAAGTAGAACAATGAATGGAACACGTGGACGGTTGAAATCTTTGTATATATTGCTTCTATATAGTCTAAGAAACATATATGCAAAGGGTCCAAACAGTACAATTCGCCAATTTTTTGCTCTGCAAGTTTAAGTGAACTACGAGCCCCATTTTTAATCCTTTAACGGAAATAAATTGTAATTTTCTACAAGTAGAACAATGAATGGAACAGGTTGACGATGGAAATCATTGTATATATTGTTTCTATATAGTCTAAGAAACATATATGCAAAGCATCCAAACAGTACCATTCGCCAATTTTTTGTTCTTCATGTTTAAGTGAACAATGAGCCCCAATGGTTAATCCTTTACCGGAAATTATTTGTAATTTTCGACAAGTAGAACAATGAATGTATCAGGTAGACGGTTGAAATCATTGTATATATTGCTTGTATATAGTCTAAGAAACATATATGCAAAGCATCCAAACAGTACAATTCTCCAATTTTTTGTTCTTCAAGGTTAAGTGAACTACGAGCCCCATTGTTAATACTTTAACGGAAATTTTTTGTAACTTTCGACAAGTAGAACAAAGAATGGAACAGTTAGACGGTTGAAATCAATGTATATATTGTTTCTATATAGTCTAAGAAACATATATGCAAAGCATCCAAACAGTACAATTCGCCAATTTATTGTTCTTCAAGTTTAAGTGAACTACGAGCCCCATTGGTAATCCTTTAACAGAAATTAATTGTAATTTTCTACAAGTAGAACAATGAATGGAACAGGTTGACGATGGAAATCATTGTATATATTGCTTCTATATAGTCTAAGAAACATATATGCAAAGCATCCAAACAGTAAATTCGCCAATTTTTGTTCTTCAAGTTTGAGTGAACTACAAGCCCCATTGTTAATCCTTTAAAGGAAATTATTTGTAAATTTCGACAAGTAGAACAATGAATGGAACAGGTAGACGGTTGAAATCATTGTATATATTGCTTCCATATAGTCTAAGAAACATGTACGCAAAGCATCCAAACAGTAATTTTCGCCAATTTTTTGTTCTTCATGTTTAAGTGAATAATGAGACCCAGTGGTTAATCCTTTATCGGAAATTGTTTGTAATTTTCGACAAGTAGAACAATGAATGGAACAGGTAGACGGTTGAAATCTTTGTATATATTGCTTCTATATAGTCTAAGAAACATATATGCAAAGCATCCAAACAGTACAATTCCCCAATTTTTTGTTCTTCAAGTTTAAGTGAACAATGAGCCCCATTGTTAATCCTTTATCGGAAATTAGTTGTAACTTTCGACAAGTCGAACAATGAATGGAACAGGTAGACGGTTGAAATCTTTGTATATATTGTTTCTATATAGTCTAAGAATCATATATGCAAAGCATCCAAACATTACAATACGCCAATTTTTTGTTCTTCAAGTTTAAGTAAACTACGATCCCCATTGTTAATCCTTTAACGGAAATTATTTGTAACATTCGACAAGTAGAACAACGATTGGAACACGTAGACGGTTGAAATCTTTGTATATATTGCTTCCATATAGTCTAAGAAACATGTACGCAAAGCATCCAAACAGTACCATTCGCCAATATTTTGTTCTTCAAGTTTAAGTGAACAATGAGCCCCAATGGTTAATCCTTTATCGGAAACTAATTGTAACTTTCGACAAGTAGAACAATGAATGGAACAGGTAGACGGTTGAAATCTTTGTATATATAGCATCTATATAGTCTAAGAAACATATATGCAAAGCATCCAAACAGTACAATTCGCCAATTTATTGTTCTTCAAGTTTGAGTGAACTACAAGCCCCATTGATAATCCTTTAAAGGAAATTATTTGTAAATTTCGACAAGTAGAACAATGAATGGAACAGGTAGACGGTTGAAATCTTTGTATATATTGCTTCTATATAGTCTAAGAAACATATATGCAAAGCATCCAAACAGTACAATTCGCCAATTTTTTGTTCTTCAAATTTAAGTGAACAATGAGCCCCATTGTTAATCCTTTATCGGAAATTAGTTGTAACTTTCGACAAGTCGAACAATGAATGGAACACGTAGACGGTTGAAATCTTTGTATATATTGTTTCCATATAGTCTAAGAAACATGTACGCAATGCATCCAAACAGTACAATTCGCCAATTTTTTGTTCTTCAAGTTTAAGTGAACAACGAGCCCCATTGTTAATACTTTAACGGAAATTATTTGTAACTTTCGACAAGTAGAACAATGAATGGAACAGGTAGACGGTTGAAATCTTTGTATATATTGCTTCCATATAGTCTAAGAAACATGTACGCAAAGCATCCAAACAGTACCATTCGCCAATTTCTTGTTCTTCAAGTTTCAGTGAACAATGAGCCCCAGTGTTAATCCTTTATCGGAAATTATTTGTAACTTTCGACAAGTAGAACAATGAATGGAACAGGTAGACGGTTGAAATCCTTGTATATATTGTTTCCATATAGTCTAAGAAACATGTACGCAATGCATCCAAACAGTACAATTCGCCAATTTTTTGTTCTTCAAGTTTAAGTGAACAACGAGCCCCATTGTTAATACTTTAACGGAAATTATTTGTAACTTTCGACAAGTAGAACAATGAATGGAACAGGTAGACGGTTGAAATCTTTGTATATATTGCTTCTATATAGTCTAAGAAACATATATGCAAAGCATCCAAACAGTACAATTCCCCAATTTTTTGTTCTTCAAGTTTAAGTGAACAATGAGCCCCATTGTTAATCCTTTATCGGAAATTATTTGTAAATTTCGACAAGTAGAACAACGAATGGAACAGGTAGACTGTTGAAATTATTGTATATATTGCTTCTATATAGTCTAAGAAACATATATGCAAAGGGTCCAAACAGTACAATTCGCCAATTTTTTGTTCTTCAAGTTTAAGTGAACTACGAGCCCCATTTTTAATCCTTTAACGGAAATTATTTGTAACTTTCGACAAGTAGAACAATGAATGGAACACGTGGACGGTTGAAATCTTTGTATATATTGCTTCTATATAGTCTAAGAAACATATATGCAAAGGGTCCAAACAGTACAATTCGCCAATTTTTTGCTCTGCAAGTTTAAGTGAACTACGAGCCCCATTTTTAATCCTTTAACGGAAATAAATTGTAATTTTCTACAAGTAGAACAATGAATGGAACAGGTTGACGATGGAAATCATTGTATATATTGCTTCTATATAGTCTAAGAAACATATATGCAAAGCATCCAAACAGTACCATTCGCCAATTTTTTGTTCTTCATGTTTAAGTGAACAATGAGCCCCAATGGTTAATCCTTTACCGGAAATTATTTGTAATTTTCGACAAGTAGAACAATGAATGTATCAGGTAGACGGTTGAAATCATTGTATATATTGCTTCTATATAGTCTAAGAAACATATATGCAAAGCATCCAAACAGTACAATTCTCCAATTTTTTGTTCTTCAAGGTTAAGTGAACTACGAGCCCCATTGTTAATACTTTAACGGAAATTTTTTGTAACTTTCGACAAGTAGAACAAAGAATGGAACAGTTAGACGGTTGAAATCAATGTATATATTGTTTCTATATAGTCTAAGAAACATATATGCAAAGCATCCAAACAGTACAATTCGCCAATTTATTGTTCTTCAAGTTTAAGTGAACTACGAGCCCCATTGGTAATCCTTTAACAGAAATTAATTGTAATTTTCTACAAGTAGAACAATGAATGGAACAGGTTGACGATGGAAATCATTGTATATATTGCTTCTATATAGTCTAAGAAACATATATGCAAAGCATCCAAACAGTAAATTCGCCAATTTTTGTTCTTCAAGTTTGAGTGAACTACAAGCCCCATTGTTAATCCTTTAAAGGAAATTATTTGTAAATTTCGACAAGTAGAACAATGAATGGAACAGGTAGACGGTTGAAATCATTGTATATATTGCTTCCATATAGTCTAAGAAACATGTACGCAAAGCATCCAAACAGTAATTTTCGCCAATTTTTTGTTCTTCATGTTTAAGTGAATAATGAGACCCAGTGGTTAATCCTTTATCGGAAATTGTTTGTAATTTTCGACAAGTAGAACAATGAATGGAACAGGTAGACGGTTGAAATCTTTGTATATATTGCTTCTATATAGTCTAAGAAACATATATGCAAAGCATCCAAATAGTACCATTCGCCAATTTTTTGTTCTTCGAGTTTAAGTGAACAATGAGCCCCATTGTTAATCCTTTATCGGAAATTATTTGTAACTTTCGACAAGTAGAACAATGAATGGAACAGGTAGACGGTTGAAATCTTTGTATATATTGCTTCTATATAGTCTAAGAAACATATATGCAAAGCATCCAAACAGTACAATTCCCCAATTTTTTGTTCTTCAAGTTTAAGTGAACAATGAGCCCCATTGTTAATCCTTTATCGGAAATTAGTTGTAACTTTCGACAAGTCGAACAATGAATGGAACAGGTAGACGGTTGAAATCTTTGTATATATTGTTTCTATATAGTCTAAGAATCATATATGCAAAGCATCCAAACATTACAATACGCCAATTTTTTGTTCTTCAAGTTTAAGTAAACTACGATCCCCATTGTTAATCCTTTAACGGAAATTATTTGTAACATTCGACAAGTAGAACAACGATTGGAACACGTAGACGGTTGAAATCTTTGTATATATTGCTTCCATATAGTCTAAGAAACATGTACGCAAAGCATCCAAACAGTACCATTCGCCAATATTTTGTTCTTCAAGTTTAAGTGAACAATGAGCCCCAATGGTTAATCCTTTATCGGAAACTAATTGTAACTTTCGACAAGTAGAACAATGAATGGAACAGGTAGACGGTTGAAATCTTTGTATATATAGCATCTATATAGTCTAAGAAACATATATGCAAAGCATCCAAACAGTACAATTCGCCAATTTATTGTTCTTCAAGTTTGAGTGAACTACAAGCCCCATTGATAATCCTTTAAAGGAAATTATTTGTAAATTTCGACAAGTAGAACAATGAATGGAACAGGTAGACGGTTGAAATCTTTGTATATATTGCTTCTATATAGTCTAAGAAACATATATGCAAAGCATCCAAACAGTACAATTCGCCAATTTTTTGTTCTTCAAATTTAAGTGAACAATGAGCCCCATTGTTAATCCTTTATCGGAAATTAGTTGTAACTTTCGACAAGTCGAACAATGAATGGAACACGTAGACGGTTGAAATCTTTGTATATATTGTTTCCATATAGTCTAAGAAACATGTACGCAATGCATCCAAACAGTACAATTCGCCAATTTTTTGTTCTTCAAGTTTAAGTGAACAACGAGCCCCATTGTTAATACTTTAACGGAAATTATTTGTAACTTTCGACAAGTAGAACAATGAATGGAACAGGTAGACGGTTGAAATCTTTGTATATATTGCTTCCATATAGTCTAAGAAACATGTACGCAAAGCATCCAAACAGTACCATTCGCCAATTTCTTGTTCTTCAAGTTTCAGTGAACAATGAGCCCCAGTGTTAATCCTTTATCGGAAATTATTTGTAACTTTCGACAAGTAGAACAATGAATGGAACAGGTAGACGGTTGAAATCCTTGTATATATTGCTTCCATATAGTCTAAGAAACATGAACGCAAAGCATCCAAACAGTACCATTCGCCAATTTTTTGTTCTTCAAGTTGAAGTGAACTACGAGCCCCATTGTTAATCCTTTAAAGGAAATTATTTGTAAATTTCGACAAGTAGAACAATGAATGGAACAGGTAGACTGTTGAAATCATTGTATATATTGCTTCTATATAGTCTAAGAAACATATATGCAAAGCGTCCAAACAGTACAATTCGCCAATTATTTGATCTTCAAGTTTAAGTGAACTACGAGCCCCATTGTTAATACTTTAACGGAAATTATTTGTAACTTGCGACAAGTAGAACAATGAATGGAACAGGTAGCCGGTTGAAATCAATGTATATATTGCTTCTATATAGTCTAAGAAACATATATGCAAAGCATCCAAACAGTACCATTCGCCAATTTTTTGTTCTTCAAGTTTAAGTGAACTACGAGCCCCATTGTTAATCCTTTAAAGGAAATTATTTGTAACTTTCGACAAGTAGAACAATGAATGGAACAGGTAGACGGTTGAAATCTTTGTATATATTGCTTCTATATAGTCTAAGAAACATAAATGCAAAGCATCCAAACAGTACAATTCGCCAATTTTTGGTTCTTCAAGTATAAGTGAACAGCGAGCCCCATTGATAATCATGAAATGGCAATTATTTGTAACTATCTACAAGTAGAACAATGAATAGTACAGGTAGACGGGTGAAATCTTTCTATATATTGCTTCTAAATAGTCTAAGAAACATCTATGCAAAGCATCCAAACAGTACAATTCGCCAATTTTTTGTTCTTCAAGTTTAAGTGAACAATGAGCCCCAATGGTTAATCCTTTATCGGTAATTATTTATAACTTTCGACAAGTAGAACAATGAATGGAACAGGTAGACGGTTGAAATCTGTGTATATATTGCTTCAATATAGTCTAAGAAACATATATGCAAAGCATCCAAACAGTACAATTCGCCAATTTTTTGTTCTTCAAGTTTAAGTGAACAATGAGCCCCAATGGTTAATCCTTTATCGGTAATTATTTGTAACTTTCGACAAGTAGAACAATGAATGGAACAGGTAGACGGTTGAAATCCTTGTATATATTGCTTCCATATAGTCTAAGAAACATGAACGCAAAGCATCCAAACAGTACCATTCGCCAATTTTTTGTTCTTCAAGTTGAAGTGAACTACGAGCCCCATTGTTAATCCTTTAAAGGAAATTATTTGTAAATTTCGACAAGTAGAACAATGAATGGATCACGTAGACTGTTGAAATCATTGTATATATTGCTTCTATATAGTCTAAGAAACATATATGCAAAGCGTCCAAACAGTACAATTCGCCAATTATTTGATCTTCAAGTTTAAGTGAACTACGAGCCCCATTGTTAATACTTTAACGGAAATTATTTATAACTTGCGACAAGTAGAACAATGAATGGAACAGGTAGACGGTTGAAATCAATGTATATATTGCTTCTATATAGTCTAAGAAACATATATGCAAAGCATCCAAACAGTACCATTCGCCAATTTTTTGTTCTTCAAGTTTAAGTGAACAAAGAGCCCCATTGTTAATCCTTTATCGGAAATTATTTGTAATTTTCGACAAGTAGAACAATGAATGGAACAGGTAGACGGTTGAAATCTTTGTATATATTGCTTCTATATAATCTAAGAAACATATATGCAAAGCATCCAAACAGTACCATTCGCCAATTTTTTGTTCTTCAAGTTTAAGTAAACTACGATCCCCATTGTTAATCCCTTAACGGAAATTATTTGTAACTTTCGACAAGTTGAACAGTTTATGGAACAGGTAGACGGTTGAAATCTTTGTATATATTGCTTCTATATAGTATCAGAAACATATATGCAAAGCATCCAAACAGTACAATTCGCCAATTTTTTGTTCTTCAAGTTTAAGTGAACAATGGGCCCCAATGGTTAATCCGTTATCGGAAATTATTTGTATCTTTCGACAAGTAGAACAATGAATGGAACAGGTAGACGGTTGAAATCTTTGTATATATTGCTTCTATATAGTCTAAGAAACATATATGCAAAGCATCCAAACAGTACCATTCGCCAATTTTTTGGTCTTCAAGTTTAAGTGAACAATGAGCCCCAATGGTTAATCCATTATCGGAAATTATTTGTAAATTTCGACAAGTAGAACAATGAATGGAACAGGTAGACGGTTGAAATATTTGTATATATTGCTTCTATATAGTATAAGAAACATATATGCAAAGCATCCAAACAGTACAATTCGCCAATTTTTTGTTCTTCAATTTTAAGTAAACTACGATCCCCATTGTTAATCCCTTAACGGAAATTATTTGTAACTTTCGACAATTAGAACAGTGAATGGAACAGGTAGACGGTTGAAATCTTTGTATATATTGCTTCTATATAGTATAAGAAACATATATGCAAAGCATCCAAACAGTACAATTCCCCAATTTTTTGTTCTTCAAGTTTAAGTGAACAATGAGCCCCAATGGTTAATCCGTTATCGGAAATTATTTGTAACTTTCGACAAGTAGAACAATGAATGGAACAGGTAGACGGTTGAAATCTTTGTATATATTGCTTCTATATAGTCTAAGAAACATATATGCAAAGCATCCAAACAGTACAATTCGCCAATTTTTTGGTCTTCAAGTTTAAGTGAACAATGAGCCCCAATGGTTAATCCTTTATCGGTAATTATTTGTAACTTTCGACAAGTAGAAACAATGAATGGAACAGGTAGACGGTTGAAATCCTTGTATATATTGCTTCCATATAGTCTAACAAACATGAACGCAAAGCATCCAAACAGTACCATTCGCCAATTTTTTGTTCTTCAAGTTTAAGTGAACTACGAGCCCCATTGTTAATCCTTTAACGGAAATTAATTGTAACTTTCTACAAGTAGAACAATGATTGGAACACACAGACGGTTGAAATCTTTGTATACATTGCTTCCATATAGTCTAAGAAACATATATGCAAAGCATCGAAACAGTACAATTCGCCAATTTTTTGTTCTTCAAGTTTAAGTGAACAATGGGCCCCAATGGTTAATCCGTTATCGGAAATTATTTGTAACTTTCGACAAGTAGAACAATGAATGGAACAGGTAGACGGTTGAAATCTTTGTATATATTGCTTCTATATAGTCTAAGAAACATATATGCAAAGCATCCAAACAGTACCATTCGCCAATTTTTTGGTCTTCAAGTTTAAGTGAACAATGAGCCCCAATGGTTAATCCATTATCGGAAATTATTTGTAAATTTCGACAAGTAGAACAATGAATGGAACAGGTAGACGGTTGAAATATTTGTATATATTGCTTCTATGTAGTATAAGAAACATATATGCAAAGCATCCAAACAGTACAATTCGCCAATTTTTTGTTCTTCAAGTTTATGTAAACTACGATCCCCATTGTTAATCCCTTAACGGAAATTATTTGTAACTTTCGACAATTAGAACAGTGAATGGAACAGGTAGACGGTTGAAATCTTTGTATATATTGCTTCTATATAGTATAAGAAACATATATGCAAAGCATCCAAACAGTACAATTCCCCAATTTTTTGTTCTTCAAGTTTAAGTGAACAATGAGCCCCAATGGTTAATCCGTTATCGGAAATTATTTGAAACTTTCGACAAGTAGAACAATGAATGGAACAGGTAGACGGTTGAAATCTTTGTATATATTGCTTCTATATAGTCTAAGAAACATATATGCAAAGCATCCAAACAGTACCATTCGCCAATTTTTTGTTCTTCAAGTTGAAGTCAACAACGAGCCCCATTGATAATCATGAAACGGAAATTATTTGTAACTTTCTACAAGTAGAACAATGAATATAACAGGTAGACTGTTGAAATCTTTGTATATGTTACTTCTATATAGTCTAAGAAACCTATATGCAAAGCATCTAAACAGTAACAATCGCCAATTTTTTGATCTTCAAGTTATAGTGAACTACGAGCCCCATTGTTAATCCTTTAACGGAAATTAATTGTAACTTTCTACAAGTAGAACAATGATTGGAACACACAGACGGTTGAAATCTTTGTATACATTGCTTCCATATAGTCTAAGAAACATATATGCAAAGCATCCAAACAGTACCATTCGCCAATTTTTTGTTCTTCAAGTTAAAGTGAACAATGAGCCCCATTGTTAATCCTTTATCGGAAATTATTTGTAACTTTCGACAAGTAGAACAATGATTGGATCACGTAGACGGTTGAAATCATTGTATATATTGCTTCTATATAGTCTAAGAAACATATATGCAAAGCATCCAAACAGTACAATTCGCCAATTTTTTGTTCTTCAAGTTTAAGTGAACAATGAGCCCCAATGGTTAATCCTTTATCGGAAATTATTTGTAATTTTCGACAAGTAGAACAATGATTGGAACACACAGACGGTTGAAATCTTTGTATATATTGCTTCCATATAGTCTAAGAAACATATATGCAAAACATCCAAACAGTACCATTCGCCAATTTTTTGTTCTTCAAGATAAAGTGAACAATGAGCCCCATTGTTAATCCTTTATCGGAAATTATTTGTAACTTTCTACAAGTAGAACAATGATTGGAACACACAGACGGTTGAAATCTTTGTATATATTGCTTCCATATAGTCTAAGAAACATATATGCAAAACATCCAAACAGTACCATTCGCCAATTTTTTGTTCTTCAAGATAAAGTGAACAATGAGCCCCATTGTTAATCCTTTATCGGAAATTATTTTTAACTTTCGACAAGTAGAACAATGAATGGAACCAGTAGACGGTTGAAATCTTTGTATATATTGCTTCTATATAGTCTAAGAAACATATATGCAAAGCATCCAAACAGTACAATTCGCCAATTTTTTGTCCTTCAAGTTTAAATGAACAATGAGCCCCATTGTTAATCCTTTATCGGAAATTATTTGTAAATTTCGACAAGTAGAACAATGAATGGAACAGGTAGACGGTTGAAATCTTTGTATATATTGCTTCTATATAGTCTAAGAAACATATATGCAAAGCATCCAAACAGTACCATTCGCCAATTTTTTGTTCTTCAAGTTTAAGTCAACAACGAGCCCCATTGATAATCATGAAACGGAAATTATTTGTAACTTTCTACAAGTAGAACAATGAATATAACAGGTAGACTGTTGAAATCTTTGTATATGTTACTTCTATATAGTCTAAGAAACTTATATGCAAAGCATCTAAACAGTAACAATCGCCAATTTTTTGATCTTCAAGATATAGTGAACTACGAGCCCCATTGTTAATCCTTTAACGGAAATTAATTGTAAATTTCTACAAGTAGAACAATGATTGGAACACACAGACGGTTGAAATCTTTGTATACATTGCTTCCATATAGTCTAAGAAACATATATGCAAAGCATCCAAACAGTACCATTCGCCAATTTTTTGTTCTTCAAGTTAAAGTGAACAATGAGCCCCATTGTTAATCCTTTATCGGAAATTATTTGTAACTTTCGACAAGTAGAACAATGATTGGATCACGTAGACGGTTGAAATCATTGTATATATTGCTTCTATATAGTCTAAGAAACATATATGCAAAGCATCCAAACAGTACAATTCGCCAATTTTTTGTTCTTCAAGTTTAAGTGAACAATGAGCCCCAATGGTTAATCCTTTATCGGAAATTATTTGTAATTTTCGACAAGTAGAACAATGCATGGAACAGGTAGACGGTTGAAATATTTGTATATGTTACTTCTATATAGTCTAAGAAACCTATATGCAAAGCATCTAAACAGTAACAATCGCCAATTTTTTGATCTTCAAGTTATAGTGAACTACGAGCCCCATTGTTAATCCTTTAACGGAAATTAATTGTAACTTTCTACAAGTAGAACAATGATTGGAACACACAGACGGTTGAAATCTCTGTATACATTGCTTCTATATAGTCTAAGAAACATATATGCAAAGCATCCAAACAGTACCATTCGCCAATTTTTTGTTCTTCAAGTTTAAGTCAACAACGAGCCCCATTGATAATCATGAAACGGAAATTATTTGTAACTTTCTACAAGTAGAACAATGAATATAACAGGTAGACTGTTGAAATCTTTGTATATGTTACTTCTATATAGTCTAAGAACCCTATATGCAAAGCATCTAAACAGTAACAATCGCCAATTTTTTGATCTTCAAGTTATAGTGAATTACGAGCCCCATTGTTAATCCTTTAACGGAAATTAATTGTAACTTTCTACAAGTAGAACAATGATTGGAACACACAGACGGTTGAAATCTTTGTATACATTGCTTCCATATAGTCTAAGAAACATATATGCAAAGCATCCAAACAGTACCATTCGCCAATTTTTTGTTCTTCAAGTTTAAGTGAACAACGAGCCCCATTGTTAATCCTTTAAAGGAAATTATTTGTAAATTTCGACAAGTAGAACAATGATTGGAACACACAGACGGTTGAAATCTTTGTATACATTGCTTCCATATAGTCTAAGAAACATATATGCAAAGCATCCAAACAGTACCATTCGCCAATTTTTTGTTCTTCAAGTTTAAGTGAACAATGAGCCCCATTGTTAATCCTTTATCGGAAATTATTTGTAACTTTCTACAAGTAGAAAAATTAATAGTACAGGTAGACGGGTGAAATCTTTCTATATATTGCTTCTAAATAGTCTAAGAAACATCTATGCAAAGCATCCAAACAGTACCATTCGCCAATTTTTCGTTCTTCAAGTTTAAGTGAACAATGAGCCACATTGTTAATCCTTTAAAGGAAATTATTTGTAAATTTCGGCAAGTAGAACAATGAATGGAATAGGTAGACGGTTGAAATCATTGTATATATTCCTTCTATATAGTCTAAGAAACATATATGCCAAGCATCCAAACAGTACAATTCGCTAATTTTTTGTTCTTCAAGTTTAAGTAAACTACGATCCCCATTGTTAATCCCTTATCGGAAATTATTTGTAATTTTCGACAAGTAGAACAATGAATGGAACAGGTAGACGGTTGAAATCTTTGTATATATTGTTTCTATATAATCTAAGAAACATATATGCAAAGCATCCAAACAGTACAATTCGCCAATTATTTCATCTTCATGTTCAAGTGAACTACGAGCCCCATTGTTAATACTTTAACGGAAATTATTTGTAACTTGCGACAAGTAGAACCATGAGTGGAACAGGTAGACGGTTGAAATCAATCTATATATTGCTTCTATATAGTCTAAGAAACATATATGCAAAGCATCCAAACAGTACCATTCACCAATTTTTTGTTCTTCAAGTTTAAGTGAACAATGAGCCCCATTGTTAATCCTTTATCGGAAATTATTTGTAAATTTCGACAAGTAGAACAATGAATGGAACAGGTAGACGGTTGAAATCTTTGTATATATTGCTTCTATATAGTCTAAGAAACATATATGCAAAGCATCCAAACAGTACAATTCCCCAATTTTTTGTTCTTCAAGTTTAAGTGAACAATGAGCCCCATTGTTAATCCTTTATCGGAAATTATTTGTAAATTTCGACAAGTAGAACAACGAATGGAACAGGTAGACTGTTGAAATTATTGTATATATTGCTTCTATATAGTCTAAGAAACATATATGCAAAGGGTCCAAACAGTACAATTCGCCAATTTTTTGTTCTTCAAGTTTAAGTGAACTACGAGCCCCATTTTTAATCCTTTAACGGAAATTATTTGTAACTTTCGACAAGTAGAACAATGAATGGAACACGTGGACGGTTGAAATCTTTGTATATATTGCTTCTATATAGTCTAAGAAACATATATGCAAAGCATCCAGACAGTACCATTCGCCCCTTTTTTGTTCTTCAAGTTTAAGTGAACAACGAGCCCCATTGTTAATCCTTTAAAGGAAATTATTTGTAAATTTCGACAAGTAGAACAATGATTAGAACACGTAGACGGTTGAAATCTTTGTATATATTGCTTCCATATAGTCTAAGAAACATGTACGCAAAGCATCCAAACAGTACCATTCGCCAATTTTTTGTTCTTCAAGTTTAAGTGAACAATGAGCCCCAATGGTTAATACTTTATCGGAAATTATTTGTAATTTTCGACAAGTAGAACAATGAATGGAACAGGTAAACGGTTAAAATATTTGTATATATTGCTTCTATATAATCTAAGAAACATATATGCAAAGCATCTAAACAGTAACAATCGCCAATTTTTTGATCTTCAAGTTTAAGTGAACAGCGAGCCCCATTGATAATCATGAAATGGAAATTATTTGTAACTTTCTACAAGTAGAACAATGAATAGTACAGGTAGACGGGTGAAATCTTTCTATATATTGCTTCTAAATAGTCTAAGAAACATCTATGCAAAGCATCCAAACAGTACAATTCGCCAATTTTTTGTTCTTCAAGTTTAAGTGAACTACGAGCCCCACTTTTAATCCTTTAACGGAAATTAATTTTAACTTTCGACAAGTAGAACAATGAATGGAACAGGTAGACGGTTGAAATCATTGTATATATTGCTTCCATATAGTTTAAGAAACATGTACGCATAGCATCCAAACAGTACCATTCGCCAATTTTTTGTTCTTCATGTTTAAGTGAACAACGAGCCCCATTGTTAATCCTTTAAAGGAAATTATTTGTAAATTTCGACAAGTAGAACAATGATTGGAACACGTAGACGGTTGAAATCTTTGTATATATTGCTTCCATATAGTCTAAGAAACATGTACGCAAAGCATCCAAACTGTACCGTTCGCCAATTTTTTGTTCTTCAGGTTTAAGTGAACAATGAGCCCCATTGTTAATCCTTTATCGGAAATTATTTGTAACTTTCGACCAGTAGAACTATGAATGGAACAGGTAGACGGTTGAAATCTTTGTATATATTGCTTCTATATAGTCTAAGAAACATATATGCAAAGCATCCAAACAGTACCATTCGCCAATTTTTTGTTCTTCAAGTTTAAGTGAACAATGAGCCCAAATGGTTAATCCGTTATCGGAAATTATTTGTAACTTTCGACACGTAGAACAATGAATGGAAAAGGTAGACGGTTGAAATCTTTGTATATATTGCTTCTATATAGTCTAAGAAACATATATGCAAAGCATCCAAACAGTACCATTCGCCAATTTTTTGTTCTTCAAGTTTAAGTGAACAATGAGCACCAATGGTTAATCCTTTATCGGAAATTATTTGTAATTTTCGACAAGTAGAACAATGAATGGAACAGTTAGATGGTTGAAATATTTGTATATATTGCTTCTATATAGTCTACGAAACATATATGCAAAGCATCCAAACAGTACAATTCCCCAATTTTTTGTTCTTCAAGTTTAAGTGAACAATGAGCCCCAATGGTTAATCCGTTATCGGAAATTATTTGTAACTTTCGACAAGTAGAACAATGAATGGAACAGTAAGACGGTTGAAATATTTGTATATATTGCTTCTATATAGTCTACGAAACATATATGCAAAGCATCCAAACAGTACAATTCGACAATTTTTTGTTCTTCAAGTTTAAGTGAGCAATGAGCCCCAATGGTTAATCCGTTATCGGAAATTATTTGTAACTTTTGACAAGTAGAACAATGAATGGAAAAGGTAGACGGTTGAAATCTTTGTATATATTGCTTCTATATAGTCTAAGAAACATATATGCAAAGCATCCAAACAGTACCATTCGCCAATTTTTTGTTCTTCAAGTTTAAGTGAACAATGAGCCCAAATGGTTAATCCGTTATCGGAAATTATTTGTAACTTTCGACACGTAGAACAATGAATGGAAAAGGTAGACGGTTGAAATCTTTGTATATATTGCTTCTATATAGTCTAAGAAACATATATGCAAAGCATCCAAACAGTACCATTCGCCAATTTTTTGTTCTTCAAGTTTAAGTGAACAATGAGCCCCATTGTTAATCCTTTATCGGAAATTATTTGTAACTTTCGACAAGTAGAACAATGAATGGAAAAGGTAGACGGTTGAAATCTTTGTATATATTGCTTCTATATAGTCTAAGAAACATATATGCAAAGCATCCAAACAGTACCATTCGCCAATTTTTTGTTCTTCAAGTTTAAGTGAACAATGAGCCCCATTGTTAATCCTTTATCGGAAATTATTTGTAAATTTCGACAAGTAGAACAATGAATGGAACAGGTAGACGGTTGAAATCTTTCTATATATTGCATCTAAATAGTCTAAGAAACATATATGCAAAGCATCCAAACAGTACCATTCGCCAATTTTTTGTTCTTCAAGTTTAAGTGAACTACGAGCCCCATTGTTAATCCTTTAAAGGAAATTATTTCTAAAATTTCGACAAGTAGAACAATGAATGGAACAGGTAGACTGTTGAAATCATTGTATATATTGCTTCTATATAGTCTAAGAAACATGTACGCAAAGCATCCAAACAGTACCATTCGCCAATTTTTTGGTCTTCAAGTTTAAGTGAACAATGAGCCCCAATGGTTAATCCTTTATCGGAAATTATTTGTAATTTTCGACAAGTAGAACAATGAATGGAACAGGTAGACGGTTGAAATCTTTGTATATATTGCTTCCATATAGTCTAAGAAACATGTACGCAAAGCATCCAAACAGTACCATTCGCCAATTTTTTGGTCTTCAAGTTTAAGTGAACAATGAGCCCCAATGGTTAATCCTTTATCGGAAATTATTTGTAATTTTCGACAAGTCGAACAATGAATGGAACTGGTAGACGGTTGAAATATTTGTATATATTGCTTCTATATAATATAAGAAACATATATTCAAAGCATCCAAATAGTACCATTCGCCAATTTTTTGTTCTTCAAGTTTAAGTGAACTACGAGCCCCATTGTTAATCCTTTAAAGGAAATTATTTGTAAATTTCGGCAAGTAGAACAATGAATGGAATAGGTAGACGGTTGAAATCATTGTATATATTGCTTCTATATAGTCTAAGAAACATATATGCAAAGCATCCAAACAGTACAATTCGCCTATTTCTTGTTCTTCAAGTTTAAGTAAACTACGATCCCCATTGTTAATCCCTTAACGGAAATTATTTGTAACTTTCGACAAGTAGAACAATGAATGGAACAGGTAGCCGGTTGAAATCAATGTATATATTGCTTCTATATAGTCTAAGAAACATATATGCAAAGCATCCAGACAGTACCATTCGCCCCTTTTTTGTTCTTCAAGTTTAAGTGAACAACGAGCCCCATTGTTAATCCTTTAAAGGAAATTATTTGTAAATTTCGACAAGTAGAACAATGATTAGAACACGTAGACGGTTGAAATCTTTGTATATATTGCTTCCATATAGTCTAAGAAACATGTACGCAAAGCATCCAAACAGTACCATTCGCCAATTTTTTGTTCTTCAAGTTTAAGTGAACAATGAGCCCCAATGGTTAATACTTTATCGGAAATTATTTGTAATTTTCGACAAGTAGAACAATGAATGGAACAGGTAAACGGTTAAAATATTTGTATATATTGCTTCTATATAATCTAAGAAACATATATGCAAAGCATCTAAACAGTAACAATCGCCAATTTTTTGATCTTCAAGTTTAAGTGAACAGCGAGCCCCATTGATAATCATGAAATGGAAATTATTTGTAACTTTCTACAAGTAGAACAATGAATAGTACAGGTAGACGGGTGAAATCTTTCTATATATTGCTTCTAAATAGTCTAAGAAACATCTATGCAAAGCATCCAAACAGTACAATTCGCCAATTTTTTGTTCTTCAAGTTTAAGTGAACTACGAGCCCCACTTTTAATCCTTTAACGGAAATTAATTTTAACTTTCGACAAGTAGAACAATGAATGGAACAGGTAGACGGTTGAAATCATTGTATATATTGCTTCCATATAGTTTAAGAAACATGTACGCAAAGCATCCAAACAGTACCATTCGCCAATTTTTTGTTCTTCATGTTTAAGTGAACAACGAGCCCCATTGTTAATCCTTTAAAGGAAATTATTTGTAAATTTCGACAAGTAGAACAATGATTGGAACACGTAGACGGTTGAAATCTTTGTATATATTGCTTCCATATAGTCTAAGAAACATGTACGCAAAGCATCCAAACTGTACCGTTCGCCAATTTTTTGTTCTTCAGGTTTAAGTGAACAATGAGCCCCATTGTTAATCCTTTATCGGAAATTATTTGTAACTTTCGACCAGTAGAACAATGAATGGAACAGGTAGACGGTTGAAATCTTTGTATATATTGCTTCTATATAGTCTAAGAAACATATATGCAAAGCATCCAAACAGTACCATTCGCCAATTTTTTGTTCTTCAAGTTTAAGTGAACAACGATCCCCATTGTTAATCCCTTAACGGAAATTATTTGTAACTTTCGACAAGTAGAACAATGAATGGAACAGGTAGCCGTTGAAATCAATGTATATATTGCTTCTATATAGTCTAAGAAACATATATGCAAAGCATCCAAACAGTACCATTCGCCAATTTTTTGTTTTTCAAGTTTAAGTGAACAATGAGCACCAATGGTTAATCCTTTATTGGAAATTATTTGTAATTTTCGACAAGTCGAACAATGAATGGAACTGGTAGACGGTTGAAATCTTTGTATATATTGCTTCCATATAGTCTAAGAAACATGTACGCAAAGCATCCAAACTGTACCGTTCGCCAATTTTTTGATCTTCAAGTTTAAGTGAACAGCGAGCCCCATTGATAATCATGAAATGGAAATTATTTGTAACTTTCTACAAGTAGAACAATGAATATTACAGGTAGACGGGTGAAATCTTTCTATATATTGCTTCTAAATAGTCTAAGAAACATCTATGCAAAGCATCCAAACAGTACAATTCGCCAATTTTTTGTTCTTCAAGTTTAAGTGAACTACGAGCCCCATTGTTAATCCTTTAAAGGAAATTATTTGTAAATTTCGACAAGTAGAACAATGAATGGAACAGGTAGACGGTTGAAATCTTTGTATATATTGCTTCTATATAGTCTAAGAAACTTATATGCAAAGCATCTAAACAGTAACATTCGCCAATTTTTTGTTCTTCATGTTTAAGTGAACAACGAGCCCCATTGTTAATCCTTTAAAGGAAATTATTTGTAAATTTCGACAAGTAGAACAATGATTGGAACACGTAGACGGTTGAAATCTTTGTATATATTGCTTCCATATAGTCTAAGAAACATGTACGCAAAGCATCCAAACTGTACCGTTCGCCAATTTTTTGTTCTTCAGGTTTAAGTGAACAATGAGCCCCATTGTTAATCCTTTATCGGAAATTATTTGTAACTTTCGACCAGTAGAACAATGAATGGAACAGGTAGACGGTTGAAATCTTTGTATATATTGCTTCTATATAGTCTAAGAAACATATATGCAAAGCATCCAGACAGTACCATTCGCCAATTTTTTGTTCTTCAAGTTTAAGTGAACAATGAGCCCAAATGGTTAATCCGTTATCGGAAATTATTTGTAACTTTCGACACGTAGAACAATGAATGGAAAAGGTAGACGGTTGAAATCTTTGTATATATTGCTTCTATATAGTCTAAGAAACATATATGCAAAGCATCCAAACAGTACCATTCGCCAATTTTTTGTTCTTCAAGTTTAAGTGAACAATGAGCACCAATGGTTAATCCTTTATCGGAAATTATTTGTAATTTTCGACAAGTAGAACAATGAATGGAACAGTTAGATGGTTGAAATATTTGTATATATTGCTTCTATATAGTCTACGAAACATATATGCAAAGCATCCAAACAGTACAATTCCCCAATTTTTTGTTCTTCAAGTTTAAGTGAACAATGAGCCCCAATGGTTAATCCGTTATCGGAAATTATTTGTAACTTTCGACAAGTAGAACAATGAATGGAACAGTAAGACGGTTGAAATATTTGTATATATTGCTTCTATATAGTCTACGAAACATATATGCAAAGCATCCAAACAGTACAATTCGACAATTTTTTGTTCTTCAAGTTTAAGTGAGCAATGAGCCCCAATGGTTAATCCGTTATCGGAAATTATTTGTAACTTTTGACAAGTAGAACAATGAATGGAAAAGGTAGACGGTTGAAATCTTTGTATATATTGCTTCTATATAGTCTAAGAAACATATATGCAAAGCATCCTAACAGTACCATTCGCCAATTTTTTGTTCTTCAAGTTTAAGTGAACAATGAGCCCAAATGGTTAATCCGTTATCGGAAATTATTTGTAACTTTCGACACGTAGAACAATGAATGGAAAAGGTAGACGGTTGAAATCTTTGTATATATTGCTTCTATATAGTCTAAGAAACATATATGCAAAGCATCCAAACAGTACCATTCGCCAATTTTTTGTTCTTCAAGTTTAAGTGAACAATGAGCCCCATTGTTAATCCTTTATCGGAAATTATTTGTAACTTTCGACAAGTAGAACAATGAATGGAACTGGTAGACGGTTGAAATCATTGTATATATTGCTTCTATATAGTCTAAGAAACCTATATGCAAAGCATCTAAACAGTAACATTCGCCAATTTTTTGATCTTCAAGTTTAAGTGAACATTGAGCCCCATTGTTAATCCTTTATCGGAAATTGTTTGTAACTTTCGACAAGTAGAACAATGAATGGAACAGGTAGACGGTTGAAATCTTTGTATATATTGCTTCTATATAGTATAAGAAACATATATGCAAAGCATCCAAACAGTACAATTCGCCAATTTTTTGTTCTTCAAGTTTAAGTGAACTACGAGCCCCATTGATAATCATGAAATGGAAATTATTTGTAACTTTCTACAAGTAGAACAATGAATAGTACAGGTAGACGGGTGAAATCTTTCTATATATTGCATCTAAATAGTCTAAGAAACATATATGCAAAGCATCCAAACAGTACCATTCGCCAATTTTTTGTTCTTCAAGTTTAAGTGAACTACGAGCCCCATTGTTAATCCTTTAAAGGAAATTATTTCTAAAATTTCGACAAGTAGAACAATGAATGGAACAGGTAGACTGTTGAAATCATTGTATATATTGCTTCTATATAGTCTAAGAAACATGTACGCAAAGCATCCAAACAGTACCATTCGCCAATTTTTTGGTCTTCAAGTTTAAGTGAACAATGAGCCCCAATGGTTAATCCTTTATCGGAAATTATTTGTAATTTTCGACAAGTAGAACAATGAATGGAACAGGTAGACGGTTGAAATCTTTGTATATATTGCTTCCATATAGTCTAAGAAACATGTACGCAAAGCATCCAAACAGTACCATTCGCCAATTTTTTGGTCTTCAAGTTTAAGTGAACAATGAGCCCCAATGGTTAATCCTTTATCGGAAATTATTTGTAATTTTCGACAAGTCGAACAATGAATGGAACTGGTAGACGGTTGAAATATTTGTATATATTGCTTCTATATAATATAAGAAACATATATTCAAAGCATCCAAATAGTACCATTCGCCAATTTTTTGTTCTTCAAGTTTAAGTGAACTACGAGCCCCATTGTTAATCCTTTAAAGGAAATTATTTGTAAATTTCGGCAAGTAGAACAATGAATGGAATAGGTAGACGGTTGAAATCATTGTATATATTGCTTCTATATAGTCTAAGAAACATATATGCAAAGCATCCAAACAGTACAATTCGCCTATTTCTTGTTCTTCAAGTTTAAGTAAACTACGATCCCCATTGTTAATCCCTTAACGGAAATTATTTGTAACTTTCGACAAGTAGAACAATGAATGGAACAGGTAGCCGGTTGAAATCAATGTATATATTGCTTCTATATAGTCTAAGAAACATATATGCAAAGCATCCAGACAGTACCATTCGCCCCTTTTTTGTTCTTCAAGTTTAAGTGAACAACGAGCCCCATTGTTAATCCTTTAAAGGAAATTATTTGTAAATTTCGACAAGTAGAACAATGATTAGAACACGTAGACGGTTGAAATCTTTGTATATATTGCTTCCATATAGTCTAAGAAACATGTACGCAAAGCATCCAAACAGTACCATTCGCCAATTTTTTGTTCTTCAAGTTTAAGTGAACAATGAGCCCCAATGGTTAATACTTTATCGGAAATTATTTGTAATTTTCGACAAGTAGAACAATGAATGGAACAGGTAAACGGTTAAAATATTTGTATATATTGTTTCTATATAATCTAAGAAACATATATGCAAAGCATCTAAACAGTAACAATCGCCAATTTTTTGATCTTCAAGTTTAAGTGAACAGCGAGCCCCATTGATAATCATGAAATGGAAATTATTTGTAACTTTCTACAAGTAGAACAATGAATAGTACAGGTAGACGGGTGAAATCTTTCTATATATTGCTTCTAAATAGTCTAAGAAACATCTATGCAAAGCATCCAAACAGTACAATTCGCCAATTTTTTGTTCTTCAAGTTTAAGTGAACTACGAGCCCCACTTTTAATCCTTTAACGGAAATTAATTTTAACTTTCGACAAGTAGAACAATGAATGGAACAGGTAGACGGTTGAAATCATTGTATATATTGCTTCCATATAGTTTAAGAAACATGTACGCAAAGCATCCAAACAGTACCATTCGCCAATTTTTTGTTCTTCATGTTTAAGTGAACAACGAGCCCCATTGTTAATCCTTTAAAGGAAATTATTTGTAAATTTCGACAAGTAGAACAATGATTGGAACACGTAGACGGTTGAAATCTTTGTATATATTGCTTCCATATAGTCTAAGAAACATGTACGCAAAGCATCCAAACTGTACCGTTCGCCAATTTTTTGTTCTTCAGGTTTAAGTGAACAATGAGCCCCATTGTTAATCCTTTATCGGAAATTATTTGTAACTTTCGACCAGTAGAACAATGAATGGAACAGGTAGACGGTTGAAATCTTTGTATATATTGCTTCTATATAGTCTAAGAAACATATATGCAAAGCATCCAAACAGTACCATTCGCCAATTTTTTGTTCTTCAAGTTTAAGTGAACAACGATCCCCATTGTTAATCCCTTAACGGAAATTATTTGTAACTTTCGACAAGTAGAACAATGAATGGAACAGGTAGCCGTTGAAATCAATGTATATATTGCTTCTATATAGTCTAAGAAACATATATGCAAAGCATCCAAACAGTACCATTCGCCAATTTTTTGTTTTTCAAGTTTAAGTGAACAATGAGCACCAATGGTTAATCCTTTATTGGAAATTATTTGTAATTTTCGACAAGTCGAACAATGAATGGAACTGGTAGACGGTTGAAATCTTTGTATATATTGCTTCCATATAGTCTAAGAAACATGTACGCAAAGCATCCAAACTGTACCGTTCGCCAATTTTTTGATCTTCAAGTTTAAGTGAACAGCGAGCCCCATTGATAATCATGAAATGGAAATTATTTGTAACTTTCTACAAGTAGAACAATGAATATTACAGGTAGACGGGTGAAATCTTTCTATATATTGCTTCTAAATAGTCTAAGAAACATCTATGCAAAGCATCCAAACAGTACAATTCGCCAATTTTTTGTTCTTCAAGTTTAAGTGAACTACGAGCCCCATTGTTAATCCTTTAAAGGAAATTATTTGTAAATTTCGACAAGTAGAACAATGAATGGAACAGGTAGACGGTTGAAATCTTTGTATATATTGCTTCTATATAGTCTAAGAAACTTATATGCAAAGCATCTAAACAGTAACATTCGCCAATTTTTTGTTCTTCAAGTTTAAGTGAACAATGAGCACCATTGTTAATCCTATATCGGAAATTATTTGTAACTTTCGACAAGTAGAACAATGAATAGAACAGGTAGACGGTTGAAATCTTTGTATATGTTGCTTCTATATAGTCTAAGAAACTTATATGCAAAGCATCCAAACAGTAACATTCGCCAATTTTTTGTTCTTCAAGTTTAAGTGAACTACGAGCCCCATTGATAATCATGAAATGGAAATTATTTGTAACTTTCTACAAGTAGAACAATGAATAGTACAGGTAGACGGGTGAAATCTTTCTATATATTGCATCTAAATAGTTTAAGAAACATATATGAAAAGCATCCAAACAGTACCATTCGCCAATTTTTTGTTCTTCAAGTTTAAGTGAACTACGAGCCCCATTGTTAATCCTTTAAAGGAAATTATTTGTAAATTTCGACAAGTAGAACAACGAATGGAACAGGTAGACGGTTGAAATCTTTGTATATATTGCTTCTATATAGTCTAAGAAACATATATGCAAAGCATCTAAACAGTAACAATCGCCAATTTTTTGATCTTCAAGTTTAAGTGAACAGCGAGCCACATTGATAATCATGAAATGGAAATTATTTGTAACTTTCTACAAGTAGAACAACGAATAGTACAGGTAGACGGGTGAAATCTTTGTATATATTGCTTCTATATAGTCTAAGAAACCTATATGCAAAGCATCTAAACTGTAACAATCGCCAATTTTTTGATCTTCAAGTTTAAGTGAACAGCGAGCCCCATTGATAATCATGAAATGGAAATTATTTGTAACTTTCTACAAGTAGAACAATGAATAGTACAGGTAGACGGGTGAAATCTTTCTATATATTGTTTCTAAATAGTCTAAGAAACATCTACGCAAAGCATCCAAAAAGTACAATTCGCCAATTATTTCATCTTCATGTTTATGTGAACTACGAGCCCCATTGATAATCATGTTATGGAAATTATTTGTAACTTTCTACAAGTAGAACAATGAATGGAACAGGTAGACTGTTGAAATCATTGTATATATTGCTTCTATATAGTCTAAGAAACATATATGCAAATCATCCAAACAGTACAATTCGCCAATTTTTTGTTCTTCAAGTTTAAGTAAACTACGATCCCCATTGTTAATCCTTTATCGGAAATTATTTGTAACTTTCGACAAGTAGAACAATGAATGGAACAGATAGACGGTTGAAATCTTTGTATATATTGCTTCTATATAGTCTAAGAAACATATATGCAAAGCCTCCAAACAGTACAATTCGCCAATTTATTGTTGTTCAAGTTTAAGTGAACAACGAGCCCCATTGTTAATCCTTTAAAGGAAATTATTTGTAAATTTCGACAAGTAGAACAATGATTGGAACAAGTAGACGGTTGAAATCTTTGTATATATTGCTTCCATATAGTCTAAGAAACATGTAGGCAAAGCAGCCAAACAGTACCGTTCGCCAATTTTTTGTTCTTCAGGTTTATGTGAACAATGAGCCCCATTGTTAATCCTTTATCGGAAATTATTTGTAACTTTCGACCAGTAGAACAATGAATGGAACAGGTAGACGGTTGAAATCTTTGTATATATTGCTTCTATATAGTCTAAGAAACATATATGCAAAGCATCCAAACAGTACAATTCGCCAATTTTTTTATCTTCAAGTTTAAGTGAACAATGAGCCCCAATGGTTAATCCGTTATCGGAAATTATTTGTAACTTTCGACAAGTAGAACAATGAATGGAACAGGTAGACGGTTGAAATCTTTGTATATATTGCTTCCATATAGTCTAAGAAACATGTACGCAAAGCATCCAAACAGTACCGTTCGCCAATTTTTTGTTCTTCAGGTTTAAGTGAACTACGAGCCCCAATGGTTAATCCTTTATCGGTAATTATTTGTAACTTTCGACAAGTAGAACAATGAATGGAACAGGTAGACGGTTGAAATCTTTCTATATATTGCATCTAAATAGTCTAAGAAACATATATGCAAATCATCCAAACAGTACAATTCGCCAATTATTTGATCTTCAAGTTTAAGTGAACTACGAGCCCCATTGTTAATACTTTAACGGAAATTATTTGTAAGTTGCGACAAGTAGAACAATGAATGGAACAGGTAGACGGTTGAAATCTTTGTATATATTGCTTCTATATAGTCTACGAAACATATATGCAAAGCATCCAAACAGTACAATTCGCCAATTTTTTGTTCTTCAAGTTTAAGTGAAAAAAGAGCCCCAATGGTTAATCCGTTATCGGAAATTATTTGTAACTTTCGACAAGTAGAACAATGAATGGAACAGTTAGACGGTTGAAATATTTGTATATATTGCTTCTATATAGTCTACGAAACATATATGCAAAGCATCCAAACAGTACAATTCGCCAATTTTTTGTTCTTCAAGTTTAAGTGAGCAATGAGCCCCAATGGTTAATCCGTTATCGGAAATTATTTGTAACTTTTGACAAGTAGAACAATGAATGGAAAAGGTAGACGGTTGAAATCTTTGTATATATTGCTTCTATATAGTCTAAGAAACATATATGCAAAGCATCCAAACAGTACAATTCGCCAATTTTTTGTTCTTCAAGTTTAAGTGAACAATGAGCACCAATGGTTAATCCTTTATCGGTAATTATTTGTAACTTTCGACAAGTAGAACAATGAATGGAACAGGTAGACAGTTGAAATCCTTGTATATATTGCGTCTATATAGTCTAAGAAACATATATGCAAAGCATCCAAACAGTACAATTCGCCAATTTTTTGTTCTTCAAGTTTAAGTAAACTACGATCCCCATTGTTAATCCCTTAAAGGAAATTATTTGTAACTATCGACAAGTAGAACAATGAATGGAACAGGTAGACGGGTGAAATCTTTCTATATATTGCATCTAAATAATCTAAGAAACATATATGCAAAGCATCCAAAAAGTACCATTCGCCAATTTTTTGTTCTTCAAGTTTAAGTGAACTACGAGCCCCCAATGGTTAATCCGTTATCGGAAATTATTAGTAATTTTCGACAAGTAGAACAATGAATGGAACAGGTAGACGGTTGAAATCTTTGTATATATTGCTTCTATATAGTCTAAGAAACATATATGCAAAGCATCCAAACAGTACAATTCGCCAATTTTTTGTTCTTCAAGTTTAAGTGAACTACGAGCCCCATTGATAATCATGAAATGGAAATTATTTGTAACTTTCTACAAGTAGAACAATGAATAGTACAGGTAGACGGGTGAAATCTTTCTATATATTGCATCTAAATAGTCTAAGAAACATATATGCAAAGCATCCAAACAGTACCATTCGCAAATTTTTTGTTCTTCAAGTTTAAATGAACTACGAGCCCCATTGTTAATCCTTTAAAGGAAATTATTTTTAAAATTTCGACAAGTAGAACAATGAATGGAACAGGTAGACTGTTGAAATCATTGTATATATTGCTTCTATATAGTCTAAGAAACATGTACGCAAAGCATCCAAACAGTACCATTCGCCAATTTTTTGGTCTTCAAGTTTAAGTGAACAATGAGCCCCAATGGTTAATCCTTTATCGGAAATTATTTGTAATTTTCGACAAGTAGAACAATGAATGGAACAGGTAGACGGTTGAAATCTTTGTATATATTGCTTCCATATAGTCTAAGAAACATGTACGCAAAGCATCCAAACAGTACCATTCGCCAATTTTTTGGTCTTCAAGTTTAAGTGAACAATGAGCCCCAATGGTTAATCCTTTATCGGAAATTATTTGTAATTTTCGACAAGTCGAACAATGAATGGAACTGGTAGACGGTTGAAATATTTGTATATATTGCTTCTATATAATATAAGAAACATATATTCAAAGCATCCAAATAGTACCATTCGCCAATTTTTTGTTCTTCAAGTTTAAGTGAACTACGAGCCCCATTGTTAATCCTTTAAAGGAAATTATTTGTAAATTTCGGCAAGTAGAACAATGAATGGAATAGGTAGACGGTTGAAATCATTGTATATATTGCTTCTATATAGTCTAAGAAACATATATGCAAAGCATCCAAACAGTACAATTCGCCTATTTCTTGTTCTTCAAGTTTAAGTAAACTACGATCCCCATTGTTAATCCCTTAACGGAAATTATTTGTAACTTTCGACAAGTAGAACAATGAATGGAACAGGTAGCCGGTTGAAATCAATGTATATATTGCTTCTATATAGTCTAAGAAACATATATGCAAAGCATCCAGACAGTACCATTCGCCCCTTTTTTGTTCTTCAAGTTTAAGTGAACAACGAGCCCCATTGTTAATCCTTTAAAGGAAATTATTTGTAAATTTCGACAAGTAGAACAATGATTAGAACACGTAGACGGTTGAAATCTTTGTATATATTGCTTCCATATAGTCTAAGAAACATGTACGCAAAGCATCCAAACAGTACCATTCGCCAATTTTTTGTTCTTCAAGTTTAAGTGAACAATGAGCCCCAATGGTTAATACTTTATCGGAAATTATTTGTAATTTTCGACAAGTAGAACAATGAATGGAACAGGTAAACGGTTGAAATATTTGTATATATTGCTTCTATATAATCTAAGAAACATATATGCAAAGCATCTAAACAGTAACAATCGCCAATTTTTTGATCTTCAAGTTTAAGTGAACAGCGAGCCCCATTGATAATCATGAAATGGAAATTATTTGTAACTTTCTACAAGTAGAACAATGAATAGTACAGGTAGACGGGTGAAATCTTTCTACATATTGCTTCTAAATAGTCTAAGAAACATCTATGCAAAGCATCCAAACAGTACAATTCGCCAATTTTTTGTTCTTCAAGTTTAAGTGAACTACGAGCCCCACTGTTAATCCTTTAACGGAAATTAATTTTAACTTTCGACAAGTAGAACAATGAATGGAACAGGTAGACGGTTGAAATCATTGTATATATTGCTTCCATATAGTTTAAGAAACATGTACGCAAAGCATCCAAACAGTACCATTCGCCAATTTTTTGTTCTTCATGTTTAAGTGAACAACGAGCCCCATTGTTAATCCTTTAAAGGAAATTATTTGTAAATTTCGACAAGTAGAACAATGATTGGAACACGTAGACGGTTGAAATCTTTGTATATATTGCTTCCATATAGTCTAAGAAACATGTACGCAAAGCATCCAAACTGTACCGTTCGCCAATTTTTTGTTCTTCAGGTTTAAGTGAACAATGAGCCCCATTGTTAATCCTTTATCGGAAATTATTTGTAACTTTCGACCAGTAGAACAATGAATGGAACAGGTAGACGGTTGAAATCTTTGTATATATTGCTTCTATATAGTCTAAGAAACATATATGCAAAGCATCCAGACAGTACCATTCGCCCCTTTTTTGTTCTTCAAGTTTAAGTGAACAACGAGCCCCATTGTTAATCCTTTAAAGGAAATTATTTGTAAATTTCGACAAGTAGAACAATGATTGGAACACGTAGACGGTTGAAATCATTGTATATATTGCTTCCATATAGTCTAAGAAACATGTACGCAAAGCAGCCAAACAGTACCATTCGCCAATTTTTTGGTCTTCAAGTTTAAGTGAACAATGAGCCCCATTGTTAATCCTTTATCGGAAATTATTTGTAACTTTCGACCAGTAGAACAATGAATGGAACAGGTAGACGGTTGAAATCTTTGTATATATTGCTTCTATATAGTCTAAGAAACATATATGCAATGCATCCAGACAGTACCATTCGCCCCTTTTTTGTTCTTCAAGTTTAAGTGAACAACGAGCCCCATTGTTAATCCTTTAAAGGAAATTATTTGTAAATTTCGACAAGTAGAACAATGATTGGAACACGTAGACGGTTGAAATCATTGTATATATTGCTTCCATATAGTCTAAGAAACATGTACGCAAAGCAGCCAAACAGTACCATTCGCCAATTTTTTGGTCTTCAAGTTTAAGTGAACAATGAGCCCCAATGGTTAATCCTTTATTGGAAATTATTTGTAATTTTCGACAAGTCGAACAATGAATGGAACTGGTAGACGGTTGAAATATTTGTATATATTGCTTCTATATAATATAAGAAACATATATTCAAAGCATCCAAATAGTACCATTCGCCAATTTTTTGTTCTTCAAGTTTAAGTGAACTACGAGCCCCATTGTTAATCCTTTAAAGGAAATTATGTGTAACTTGCGACAAGTAGAACAATGAATGGAACAGGTAGCCGGTTGAAATCAATGTATATATTGCTTCTATATAGTCTAAGAAACATATATGCAAAGCATCCAAACAGTACCATTCGCCAATTTTTTGTTCTTCAAGTTTAAGTGAACAATGAGCCCCATTGTTAATCCTTTATCGGAAATTATTTGTAACTTTCGACAAGTAGAACAATGAATGGAACAGGTAGACGGTTGAAATCTTTGTATATATTGCTTCTATATAGTCTATGAAACATATATGCAAAGCATCCTAACAGCACCATTCGCCAATTTTTTGTTCTTCAAGTTTAAGTGAACAATGAGCCCCATTGTTAATCCTTTATCGGAAATTATTTGTAACTTTCGACAAGTAGAACAATGAATGGAACTGGTAGACGGTTGAAATCATTGTATATATTGCTTCTATATAGTCTAAGAAACCTATATGCAAAGCATCTAAACAGTAACATTCGCCAATTTTTTGATCTTCAAGTTTAAGTGAACATTGAGCCCCATTGTTAATCCTTTATCGGAAATTGTTTGTAACTTTCGACAAGTAGAACAATGAATGGAACAGGTAGACGGTTGAAATCTTTGTATATATTGCTTCTATATAGTATAAGAAACATATATGCAAAGCATCCAAACAGTACAATTCGCCAATTTTTTGTTCTTCAAGTTTAAGTGAACTACGAGCCCCATTGATAATCATGAAATGGAAATTATTTGTAACTTTCTACAAGTAGAACAATGAATAGTACAGGTAGACGGGTGAAATCTTTCTATATATTGCATCTAAATAGTCTAAGAAACATATATGCAAAGCATCCAAACAGTACCATTCGCAAATTTTTTGTTCTTCAAGTTTAAATGAACTACGAGCCCCATTGTTAATCCTTTAAAGGAAATTATTTTTAAAATTTCGACAAGTAGAACAATGAATGGAACAGGTAGACTGTTGAAATCATTGTATATATTGCTTCTATATAGTCTAAGAAACATGTACGCAAAGCATCCAAACAGTACCATTCGCCAATTTTTTGGTCTTCAAGTTTAAGTGAACAATGAGCCCCAATGGTTAATCCTTTATCGGAAATTATTTGTAATTTTCGACAAGTAGAACAATGAATGGAACAGGTAGACGGTTGAAATCTTTGTATATATTGCTTCCATATAGTCTAAGAAACATGTACGCAAAGCATCCAAACAGTACCATTCGCCAATTTTTTGGTCTTCAAGTTTAAGTGAACAATGAGCCCCAATGGTTAATCCTTTATCGGAAATTATTTGTAATTTTCGACAAGTCGAACAATGAATGGAACTGGTAGACGGTTGAAATATTTGTATATATTGCTTCTATATAATATAAGAAACATATATTCAAAGCATCCAAATAGTACCATTCGCCAATTTTTTGTTCTTCAAGTTTAAGTGAACTACGAGCCCCATTGTTAATCCTTTAAAGGAAATTATTTGTAAATTTCGGCAAGTAGAACAATGAATGGAATAGGTAGACGGTTGAAATCATTGTATATATTGCTTCTATATAGTCTAAGAAACATATATGCAAAGCATCCAAACAGTACAATTCGCCTATTTCTTGTTCTTCAAGTTTAAGTAAACTACGATCCCCATTGTTAATCCCTTAACGGAAATTATTTGTAACTTTCGACAAGTAGAACAATGAATGGAACAGGTAGCCGGTTGAAATCAATGTATATATTGCTTCTATATAGTCTAAGAAACATATATGCAAAGCATCCAGACAGTACCATTCGCCCCTTTTTTGTTCTTCAAGTTTAAGTGAACAACGAGCCCCATTGTTAATCCTTTAAAGGAAATTATTTGTAAATTTCGACAAGTAGAACAATGATTAGAACACGTAGACGGTTGAAATCTTTGTATATATTGCTTCCATATAGTCTAAGAAACATGTACGCAAAGCATCCAAACAGTACCATTCGCCAATTTTTTGTTCTTCAAGTTTAAGTGAACAATGAGCCCCAATGGTTAATACTTTATCGGAAATTATTTGTAATTTTCGACAAGTAGAACAATGAATGGAACAGGTAAACGGTTGAAATATTTGTATATATTGCTTCTATATAATCTAAGAAACATATATGCAAAGCATCTAAACAGTAACAATCGCCAATTTTTTGATCTTCAAGTTTAAGTGAACAGCGAGCCCCATTGATAATCATGAAATGGAAATTATTTGTAACTTTCTACAAGTAGAACAATGAATAGTACAGGTAGACGGGTGAAATCTTTCTACATATTGCTTCTAAATAGTCTAAGAAACATCTATGCAAAGCATCCAAACAGTACAATTCGCCAATTTTTTGTTCTTCAAGTTTAAGTGAACTACGAGCCCCACTGTTAATCCTTTAACGGAAATTAATTTTAACTTTCGACAAGTAGAACAATGAATGGAACAGGTAGACGGTTGAAATCATTGTATATATTGCTTCCATATAGTTTAAGAAACATGTACGCAAAGCATCCAAACAGTACCATTCGCCAATTTTTTGTTCTTCATGTTTAAGTGAACAACGAGCCCCATTGTTAATCCTTTAAAGGAAATTATTTGTAAATTTCGACAAGTAGAACAATGATTGGAACACGTAGACGGTTGAAATCTTTGTATATATTGCTTCCATATAGTCTAAGAAACATGTACGCAAAGCATCCAAACTGTACCGTTCGCCAATTTTTTGTTCTTCAGGTTTAAGTGAACAATGAGCCCCATTGTTAATCCTTTATCGGAAATTATTTGTAACTTTCGACCAGTAGAACAATGAATGGAACAGGTAGACGGTTGAAATCTTTGTATATATTGCTTCTATATAGTCTAAGAAACATATATGCAAAGCATCCAGACAGTACCATTCGCCCCTTTTTTGTTCTTCAAGTTTAAGTGAACAACGAGCCCCATTGTTAATCCTTTAAAGGAAATTATTTGTAAATTTCGACAAGTAGAACAATGATTGGAACACGTAGACGGTTGAAATCATTGTATATATTGCTTCCATATAGTCTAAGAAACATGTACGCAAAGCAGCCAAACAGTACCATTCGCCAATTTTTTGGTCTTCAAGTTTAAGTGAACAATGAGCCCCATTGTTAATCCTTTATCGGAAATTATTTGTAACTTTCGACCAGTAGAACAATGAATGGAACAGGTAGACGGTTGAAATCTTTGTATATATTGCTTCTATATAGTCTAAGAAACATATATGCAAAGCATCCAGACAGTACCATTCGCCCCTTTTTTGTTCTTCAAGTTTAAGTGAACAACGAGCCCCATTGTTAATCCTTTAAAGGAAATTATTTGTAAATTTCGACAAGTAGAACAATGATTGGAACACGTAGACGGTTGAAATCATTGTATATATTGCTTCCACATAGTCTAAGAAACATGTACGCAAAGCAGCCAAACAGTACCATTCGCCAATTTTTTGGTCTTCAAGTTTAAGTGAACAATGAGCCCCAATGGTTAATCCTTTATTGGAAATTATTTGTAATTTTCGACAAGTCGAACAATGAATGGAACTGGTAGACGGTTGAAATATTTGTATATATTGCTTCTATATAATATAAGAAACATATATTCAAAGCATCCAAATAGTACCATTCGCCAATTTTTTGTTCTTCAAGTTTAAGTGAACTACGAGCCCCATTGTTAATCCTTTAAAGGAAATTATGTGTAACTTGCGACAAGTAGAACAATGAATGGAACAGGTAGCCGGTTGAAATCAATGTATATATTGCTTCTATATAGTCTAAGAAACATATATGCAAAGCATCCAAACAGTACCATTCGCCAATTTTTTGTTCTTCAAGTTTAAGTGAACAACGAGCCCCATTGTTAATCCTTTAAAGGAAATTATTTGTAAATTTCGACAAGTAGAACAATGATTGGAACACGTAGACGGTTGAAATCTTTGTATATATTGCTTCCATATAGTCTAAGAAATATGTACGCAAAGCATCCAAACAGTACCATTCGCCAATTTTTTGTTCTTCAAGTTTATGTGAACAATGAGCCGCAATGGTTAATACTTTATCGGAAATTATTTGTAATTTTCGACAAGTAGAACAATGAATGGAACAGGTAAACGGTTGAAATATTTGTATATATTGCTTCTATATAATCTAAGAAACATATATGCAAAGCATCTAAACAGTAACAATCGCCAATTTTTTGATCTTCAAGTTTAAGTGAACAGCGAGCCCCATTGATAATCATGAAATGGAAATTATTTGTAACTTTCTACAAGTAGAACAATGAATAGTACAGGTAGACGGGTGAAATCTTTCTATATATTGCTTCTAAATAGTCTAAGAAACATCTATGCAAAGCATCCAAACAGTACAATTCGCCAATTTTTTGTTCTTCAAGTTTAAGTGAACTACGAGCCCCATTGTTAATCCTTTAAAGGAAATTATTTGTAAATTTCGACAAGTAGAACAATGAATGGAACAGGTAGACGGTTGAAATCTTTGTATATATTGCGTCTATATAGTCTAAGAAACTTATATGCAAAGCATCTAAACAGTAACATTCGCCAATTTTTTGTTCTTCAAGTTTAAGTGAACAATGAGCACCATTGTTAATCCTATATCGGAAATTATTTGTAACTTTCGACAAGTAGAACAATGAATAGAACAGGTAGACGGTTGAAATCTTTGTATATGTTGCTTCTATATAGTCTAAGAAACTTATATGCAAAGCATCCAAACAGTAACATTCGCCAATTTTTTGTTCTTCAAGTTTAAGTGAACTACGAGCCCCATTGATAATCATGAAATGGAAATTATTTGTAACTTTCTACAAGTAGAACAATGAATAGTACAGGTAGACGGGTGAAATCTTTCTATATATTGCATCTAAATAGTCTAAGAAACATATATGCAAAGCATCCAAACAGTACCATTCGCCAATTTTTTGTTCTTCAAGTTTAAGTGAACTACGAGCCCCATTGTTAATCCTTTAAAGGAAATTATTTGTAAATTTCGACAAGTAGAACAACGAATGGAACAGGTAGACGGTTGAAATCTTTGTATATATTGCTTCCATATAGTCTAAGAAATATGTACGCAAAGCATCCAAACAGTACCATTCGCCAATTTTTTGTTCTTCAAGTTTATGTGAACAATGAGCCGCAATGGTTAATACTTTATCGGAAATTATTTGTAATTTTCGACAAGTAGAACAATGAATGGAACAGGTAAACGGTTGAAATATTTGTATATATTGCTTCTATATAATCTAAGAAACATATATGCAAAGCATCTAAACAGTAACAATCGCCAATTTTTTGATCTTCAAGTTTAAGTGAACAGCGAGCCCCATTGATAATCATGAAATGGAAATTATTTGTAACTTTCTACAAGTAGAACAATGAATAGTACAGGTAGACGGGTGAAATCTTTCTATATATTGCTTCTAAATAGTCTAAGAAACATCTATGCAAAGCATCCAAACAGTACAATTCGCCAATTTTTTGTTCTTCAAGTTTAAGTGAACTACGAGCCCCATTGTTAATCCTTTAAAGGAAATTATTTGTAAATTTCGACAAGTAGAACAATGAATGGAACAGGTAGACGGTTGAAATCTTTCTATATATTGCATCTAAATAGTCTAAGAAACATATATGCAAATCATCCAAACAGTACAATTCGCCAATTATTTGATCTTCAAGTTTAAGTGAACTACGAGCCCCATTGTTAATACTTTATCGGTAATTATTTGTAACTTTCGACAAGTAGAACAATGAATGGAACAGGTAGACGGTTGAAATCTTTCTATATATTGCATCTAAATAGTCTAAGAAACATATATGCAAATCATCCAAACAGTACAATTCGCCAATTATTTGATCTTCAAGTTTAAGTGAACTACGAGCCCCATTGTTAATACTTTAACGGAAATTATTTGTAAGTTGCGACAAGTAGAACAATGAATGGAACAGGTAGACGGTTGAAATCTTTGTATATATTGCTTCTATATAATCTAAGAAACATATATGCAAAGCATCCAAACCGTACCATTCGCCAATTTTTTATTCTTCAAGTTTAAGTGAACAACGAGCCCCATTGATAATCATGAAACGGAAATTATTTGTAACTTTCTACAAGTAGAACAATGAATAGAACAGGTAGACGGTTGAAATCTTTGTATATGTTGCTTCTATATAGTCTACGAAACTTATATGCAAAGCATCTAAACTGTAACATTCGCCAATTTTTTGATCTTCAAGTTTAAGTGAACAATGAGCCCCAATGGTTAATCCGTTATCGGAAATTATTTGTAACTTTCGACAAGTAGAACAATGAATGGAACAGGTAGACGGTTGAAATCAATGTATATATTGCTTCTATATAGTCTAAGAAACATATATGCAAAGCATCCAAACAGTACCATTCGCCAATTTTTTGTTCTTCAAGTTTAAGTGAACAATGAGCCCCATTGTTAATCCTTTATCGGAAATTATTTGTAACTTTCGACAAGTAGAACAATGAATGGAACAGGTAGACGGTTGAAATCTTTGTATATATTGCTTCTATATAGTCTAAGAAACATATATGCAAAGCATCCTAACAGCACCATTCGCCAATTTTTTGTTCTTCAAGTTTAAGTGAACAATGAGCCCCATTGTTAATCCTTTATCGGAAATTATTTGTAACTTTCGACAAGTAGAACAATGAATGGAACTGGTAGACGGTTGAAATCATTGTATATATTGCTTCTATATAGTCTAAGAAACCTATATGCAATGCATCTAAACAGTAACATTCGCCAATTTTTTGATCTTCAAGTTTAAGTGAACATTGAGCCCCATTGTTAATCCTTTAAAGGAAATTATTTGTAAATTTCGACAAGTAGAACAATGATTGGAACACGTAGACGGTTGAAATCTTTGTATATATTGCTTCCACATAGTCTAAGAAACATGTACGCAAAGCATCCAAACAGTACCATTCGCCAATTTTTTGGTCTTCAAGTTCAAGTGAACAGCGAGCCCCATTGATAATCATGAAATGGCAATTATTTGTAACTTTCTACAAGTAGAACAATGAATAGTACAGGTAGACGGGTGAAATCTTTCTATATATTGCTTCTAAATAGTCTAAGAAACATCTATGCAAAGCATCCAAACAGTACAATTCGCCAATTTTTTGTTCTTCAAGTTTAAGTAAACTACGATCCCCATTGTTAATCCCTTAACGGAAATTATTTGTAACTTTCGACAAGTAGAACAATGATTGGAACACGTAGGCGGTTGAAATCTTTGTATATATTGCTTCCATATAGTCTAAGAAACATGTACGCAAAGCATCCAAACAGTACCATTCGCCAATTTTTTGTTCTTCAAGTTTAAGTGAACAATGAGCCCCAATGGTTAATCCTTTATCGGAAATTATTTGTAACTTTCGGCAAGTAGAACAATGAATGGAACAGGTAGACGGTTGAAATCTTTGTATATATTGCTTCTATATAGTCTAAGAAACATATATGCAAAGCATCCAAACAGTACAATACGCCAATTTATTGTTCTTCAAGTTTAAGTGAACAACGAGCCCCATTGTTAATCCTTTAAAGGAAATTATTTGTTAATTTCGACAAGTAGAACAATGATTGAAACACGTAGACGGTTGAAATCTTTGTATATATTGCTTCCATAAAGTCTAAGAAACATGTACGCAAAGCATCCAAACAGTACCGTTCGCCAATTTGTTGGTCTTCAAGATTAAGTGAACAATGAGCCCCAATGGTTAATCCGTAATCGGTAATTATTTGTAACTTTCGACAAGTAGAACAATGAATGGAACAGGTAGACGGTTGAAATCCTTGTATATATTGCTTCCATATAGTCTAAGAAACATGTACGTAAGCATCCAAACAGTACCATTCGCCAATTTTTTGTCCTTCAAGTTTAAGTGAACAATGAGCCCCATTGTTAATCCTTTTTCGGAAATTATTTGTAACTTTCGGCAAGTAGAACAATGAATGGAACAGGTAGACGGTTGAAATATTTGTATATATTGCTTCTACATAGTATAAGAAACATATATGCAAAGCATCCAAACAGTACAATTCGCCCATTTTTTGTTCTTCAAGTTTAAGTAAACTACGATCCCCATTGTTAATCCCTTAACGGAAATTATTTGTAACTTTCGACAAGTAGAACAGTGAATGGAACAGGTAGACGGTTGAAATCTTTGTATATATTGCTTCTATACAGTATAAGAAACATATATGCATAGCATCCAAACAGTACCATTCGCCAATTTTTTGTTCTTCAAGTTCAAGTGAACAATGAGCCACATTGTTAATCCTTTAAAGGAAATTATTTGTAAATTTCGACAAGTAGAACAATGAATGGAACAGGTAGACTGTTGAAATCATTGTATATATTGCTTCTATATAGTCTAAGAAACATATATGCAAAGCGTCCAAACAGTACAATTCGCCATTTATTTGATCTTCAAGTTTAAGTGAACTACGAGCCCCATGGTTAATACTTTAACGGAAATTATGTGTAAATTTCGGCAAGCAGAACAATGAATGGAACAGGTAGACGGTTGAAATCTTTGTATATATTGCTTCCATATAGTCTAAGAAACATGTACGCAAAGCATCCAAACAGTACCATTCGCCAATTTTTTGGTCTTCAAGTTTAAGTGAACAATGAGCCCCAATGGTTAATCCTTTATCGGAAATTATTTGTAATTTTCGACAAGTCGAACAATGAATGGAACTGGTAGACGGTTGAAATATTTGTATATATTGCTTCTATATAATATAAGAAACATATATTCAAAGCATCCAAATAGTACCATTCGCCAATTTTTTGTTCTTCAAGTTTAAGTGAACTACGAGCCCCATTGTTAATCCTTTAAAGGAAATTATTTGTAAATTTCGGCAAGTAGAACAATGAATGGAATAGGTAGACGGTTGAAATCATTGTATATATTGCTTCTATATAGTCTAAGAAACATATATGCAAAGCATCCAAACAGTACAATTCGCCTATTTCTTGTTCTTCAAGTTTAAGTAAACTACGATCCCCATTGTTAATCCCTTAACGGAAATTATTTGTAACTTTCGACAAGTAGAACAATGAATGGAACAGGTAGCCGGTTGAAATCAATGTATATATTGCTTCTATATAGTCTAAGAAACATATATGCAAAGCATCCAGACAGTACCATTCGCCCCTTTTTTGTTCTTCAAGTTTAAGTGAACAACGAGCCCCATTGTTAATCCTTTAAAGGAAATTATTTGTAAATTTCGACAAGTAGAACAATGATTAGAACACGTAGACGGTTGAAATCTTTGTATATATTGCTTCCATATAGTCTAAGAAACATGTACGCAAAGCATCCAAACAGTACCATTCGCCAATTTTTTGTTCTTCAAGTTTAAGTGAACAATGAGCCCCAATGGTTAATACTTTATCGGAAATTATTTGTAATTTTCGACAAGTAGAACAATGAATGGAACAGGTAAACGGTTGAAATATTTGTATATATTGCTTCTATATAATCTAAGAAACATATATGCAAAGCATCTAAACAGTAACAATCGCCAATTTTTTGATCTTCAAGTTTAAGTGAACAGCGAGCCCCATTGATAATCATGAAATGGAAATTATTTGTAACTTTCTACAAGTAGAACAATGAATAGTACAGGTAGACGGGTGAAATCTTTCTACATATTGCTTCTAAATAGTCTAAGAAACATCTATGCAAAGCATCCAAACAGTACAATTCGCCAATTTTTTGTTCTTCAAGTTTAAGTGAACTACGAGCCCCACTGTTAATCCTTTAACGGAAATTAATTTTAACTTTCGACAAGTAGAACAATGAATGGAACAGGTAGACGGTTGAAATCATTGTATATATTGCTTCCATATAGTTTAAGAAACATGTACGCAAAGCATCCAAACAGTACCATTCGCCAATTTTTTGTTCTTCATGTTTAAGTGAACAACGAGCCCCATTGTTAATCCTTTAAAGGAAATTATTTGTAAATTTCGACAAGTAGAACAATGATTGGAACACGTAGACGGTTGAAATCTTTGTATATATTGCTTCCATATAGTCTAAGAAACATGTACGCAAAGCATCCAAACTGTACCGTTCGCCAATTTTTTGTTCTTCAGGTTTAAGTGAACAATGAGCCCCATTGTTAATCCTTTATCGGAAATTATTTGTAACTTTCGACCAGTAGAACAATGAATGGAACAGGTAGACGGTTGAAATCTTTGTATATATTGCTTCTATATAGTCTAAGAAACATATATGCAAAGCATCCAGACAGTACCATTCGCCCCTTTTTTGTTCTTCAAGTTTAAGTGAACAACGAGCCCCATTGTTAATCCTTTAAAGGAAATTATTTGTAAATTTCGACAAGTAGAACAATGATTGGAACACGTAGACGGTTGAAATCATTGTATATATTGCTTCCATATAGTCTAAGAAACATGTACGCAAAGCAGCCAAACAGTACCATTCGCCAATTTTTTGGTCTTCAAGTTTAAGTGAACAATGAGCCCCATTGTTAATCCTTTATCGGAAATTATTTGTAACTTTCGACCAGTAGAACAATGAATGGAACAGGTAGACGGTTGAAATCTTTGTATATATTGCTTCTATATAGTCTAAGAAACATATATGCAATGCATCCAGACAGTACCATTCGCCCCTTTTTTGTTCTTCAAGTTTAAGTGAACAACGAGCCCCATTGTTAATCCTTTAAAGGAAATTATTTGTAAATTTCGACAAGTAGAACAATGATTGGAACACGTAGACGGTTGAAATCATTGTATATATTGCTTCCATATAGTCTAAGAAACATGTACGCAAAGCAGCCAAACAGTACCATTCGCCAATTTTTTGGTCTTCAAGTTTAAGTGAACAATGAGCCCCAATGGTTAATCCTTTATTGGAAATTATTTGTAATTTTCGACAAGTCGAACAATGAATGAAACTGGTAGACGGTTGAAATATTTGTATATATTGCTTCTATATAATATAAGAAACATATATTCAAAGCATCCAAATAGTACCATTCGCCAATTTTTTGTTCTTCAAGTTTAAGTGAACTACGAGCCCCATTGTTAATCCTTTAAAGGAAATTATGTGTAACTTGCGACAAGTAGAACAATGAATGGAACAGGTAGCCGGTTGAAATCAATGTATATATTGCTTCTATATAGTCTAAGAAACATATATGCAAAGCATCCAAACAGTACCATTCGCCAATTTTTTGTTCTTCAAGTTTAAGTGAACAATGAGCCCCATTGTTAATCCTTTATCGGAAATTATTTGTAACTTTCGACAAGTAGAACAATGAATGGAACAGGTAGACGGTTGAAATCTTTGTATATATTGCTTCTATATAGTCTATGAAACATATATGCAAAGCATCCTAACAGCACCATTCGCCAATTTTTTGTTCTTCAAGTTTAAGTGAACAATGAGCCCCATTGTTAATCCTTTATCGGAAATTATTTGTAACTTTCGACAAGTAGAACAATGAATGGAACTGGTAGACGGTTGAAATCATTGTATATATTGCTTCTATATAGTCTAAGAAACCTATATGCAAAGCATCTAAACAGTAACATTCGCCAATTTTTTGATCTTCAAGTTTAAGTGAACATTGAGCCCCATTGTTAATCCTTTATCGGAAATTGTTTGTAACTTTCGACAAGTAGAACAATGAATGGAACAGGTAGACGGTTGAAATCTTTGTATATATTGCTTCTATATAGTATAAGAAACATATATGCAAAGCATCCAAACAGTACAATTCGCCAATTTTTTGTTCTTCAAGTTTAAGTGAACTACGAGCCCCATTGATAATCATGAAATGGAAATTATTTGTAACTTTCTACAAGTAGAACAATGAATAGTACAGGTAGACGGGTGAAATCTTTCTATATATTGCATCTAAATAGTCTAAGAAACATATATGCAAAGCATCCAAACAGTACCATTCGCAAATTTTTTGTTCTTCAAGTTTAAATGAACTACGAGCCCCATTGTTAATCCTTTAAAGGAAATTATTTTTAAAATTTCGACAAGTAGAACAATGAATGGAACAGGTAGACTGTTGAAATCATTGTATATATTGCTTCTATATAGTCTAAGAAACATGTACGCAAAGCATCCAAACAGTACCATTCGCCAATTTTTTGGTCTTCAAGTTTAAGTGAACAATGAGCCCCAATGGTTAATCCTTTATCGGAAATTATTTGTAATTTTCGACAAGTAGAACAATGAATGGAACAGGTAGACGGTTGAAATCTTTGTATATATTGCTTCCATATAGTCTAAGAAACATGTACGCAAAGCATCCAAACAGTACCATTCGCCAATTTTTTGGTCTTCAAGTTTAAGTGAACAATGAGCCCCAATGGTTAATCCTTTATCGGAAATTATTTGTAATTTTCGACAAGTCGAACAATGAATGGAACTGGTAGACGGTTGAAATATTTGTATATATTGCTTCTATATAATATAAGAAACATATATTCAAAGCATCCAAATAGTACCATTCGCCAATTTTTTGTTCTTCAAGTTTAAGTGAACTACGAGCCCCATTGTTAATCCTTTAAAGGAAATTATTTGTAAATTTCGGCAAGTAGAACAATGAATGGAATAGGTAGACGGTTGAAATCATTGTATATATTGCTTCTATATAGTCTAAGAAACATATATGCAAAGCATCCAAACAGTACAATTCGCCTATTTCTTGTTCTTCAAGTTTAAGTAAACTACGATCCCCATTGTTAATCCCTTAACGGAAATTATTTGTAACTTTCGACAAGTAGAACAATGAATGGAACAGGTAGCCGGTTGAAATCAATGTATATATTGCTTCTATATAGTCTAAGAAACATATATGCAAAGCATCCAGACAGTACCATTCGCCCCTTTTTTGTTCTTCAAGTTTAAGTGAACAACGAGCCCCATTGTTAATCCTTTAAAGGAAATTATTTGTAAATTTCGACAAGTAGAACAATGATTAGAACACGTAGACGGTTGAAATCTTTGTATATATTGCTTCCATATAGTCTAAGAAACATGTACGCAAAGCATCCAAACAGTACCATTCGCCAATTTTTTGTTCTTCAAGTTTAAGTGAACAATGAGCCCCAATGGTTAATACTTTATCGGAAATTATTTGTAATTTTCGACAAGTAGAACAATGAATGGAACAGGTAAACGGTTGAAATATTTGTATATATTGCTTCTATATAATCTAAGAAACATATATGCAAAGCATCTAAACAGTAACAATCGCCAATTTTTTGATCTTCAAGTTTAAGTGAACAGCGAGCCCCATTGATAATCATGAAATGGAAATTATTTGTAACTTTCTACAAGTAGAACAATGAATAGTACAGGTAGACGGGTGAAATCTTTCTACATATTGCTTCTAAATAGTCTAAGAAACATCTATGCAAAGCATCCAAACAGTACAATTCGCCAATTTTTTGTTCTTCAAGTTTAAGTGAACTACGAGCCCCACTGTTAATCCTTTAACGGAAATTAATTTTAACTTTCGACAAGTAGAACAATGAATGGAACAGGTAGACGGTTGAAATCATTGTATATATTGCTTCCATATAGTTTAAGAAACATGTACGCAAAGCATCCAAACAGTACCATTCGCCAATTTTTTGTTCTTCATGTTTAAGTGAACAACGAGCCCCATTGTTAATCCTTTAAAGGAAATTATTTGTAAATTTCGACAAGTAGAACAATGATTGGAACACGTAGACGGTTGAAATCTTTGTATATATTGCTTCCATATAGTCTAAGAAACATGTACGCAAAGCATCCAAACTGTACCGTTCGCCAATTTTTTGTTCTTCAGGTTTAAGTGAACAATGAGCCCCATTGTTAATCCTTTATCGGAAATTATTTGTAACTTTCGACCAGTAGAACAATGAATGGAACAGGTAGACGGTTGAAATCTTTGTATATATTGCTTCTATATAGTCTAAGAAACATATATGCAAAGCATCCAGACAGTACCATTCGCCCCTTTTTTGTTCTTCAAGTTTAAGTGAACAACGAGCCCCATTGTTAATCCTTTAAAGGAAATTATTTGTAAATTTCGACAAGTAGAACAATGATTGGAACACGTAGACGGTTGAAATCATTGTATATATTGCTTCCATATAGTCTAAGAAACATGTACGCAAAGCAGCCAAACAGTACCATTCGCCAATTTTTTGGTCTTCAAGTTTAAGTGAACAATGAGCCCCATTGTTAATCCTTTATCGGAAATTATTTGTAACTTTCGACCAGTAGAACAATGAATGGAACAGGTAGACGGTTGAAATCTTTGTATATATTGCTTCTATATAGTCTAAGAAACATATATGCAAAGCATCCAGACAGTACCATTCGCCCCTTTTTTGTTCTTCAAGTTTAAGTGAACAACGAGCCCCATTGTTAATCCTTTAAAGGAAATTATTTGTAAATTTCGACAAGTAGAACAATGATTGGAACACGTAGACGGTTGAAATCATTGTATATATTGCTTCCACATAGTCTAAGAAACATGTACGCAAAGCAGCCAAACAGTACCATTCGCCAATTTTTTGGTCTTCAAGTTTAAGTGAACAATGAGCCCCAATGGTTAATCCTTTATTGGAAATTATTTGTAATTTTCGACAAGTCGAACAATGAATGGAACTGGTAGACGGTTGAAATATTTGTATATATTGCTTCTATATAATATAAGAAACATATATTCAAAGCATCCAAATAGTACCATTCGCCAATTTTTTGTTCTTCAAGTTTAAGTGAACTACGAGCCCCATTGTTAATCCTTTAAAGGAAATTATGTGTAACTTGCGACAAGTAGAACAATGAATGGAACAGGTAGCCGGTTGAAATCAATGTATATATTGCTTCTATATAGTCTAAGAAACATATATGCAAAGCATCCAAACAGTACCATTCGCCAATTTTTTGTTCTTCAAGTTTAAGTGAACAACGAGCCCCATTGTTAATCCTTTAAAGGAAATTATTTGTAAATTTCGACAAGTAGAACAATGATTGGAACACGTAGACGGTTGAAATCTTTGTATATATTGCTTCCATATAGTCTAAGAAATATGTACGCAAAGCATCCAAACAGTACCATTCGCCAATTTTTTGTTCTTCAAGTTTATGTGAACAATGAGCCGCAATGGTTAATACTTTATCGGAAATTATTTGTAATTTTCGACAAGTAGAACAATGAATGGAACAGGTAAACGGTTGAAATATTTGTATATATTGCTTCTATATAATCTAAGAAACATATATGCAAAGCATCTAAACAGTAACAATCGCCAATTTTTTGATCTTCAAGTTTAAGTGAACAGCGAGCCCCATTGATAATCATGAAATGGAAATTATTTGTAACTTTCTACAAGTAGAACAATGAATAGTACAGGTAGACGGGTGAAATCTTTCTATATATTGCTTCTAAATAGTCTAAGAAACATCTATGCAAAGCATCCAAACAGTACAATTCGCCAATTTTTTGTTCTTCAAGTTTAAGTGAACTACGAGCCCCATTGTTAATCCTTTAAAGGAAATTATTTGTAAATTTCGACAAGTAGAACAATGAATGGAACAGGTAGACGGTTGAAATCTTTGTATATATTGCGTCTATATAGTCTAAGAAACTTATATGCAAAGCATCTAAACAGTAACATTCGCCAATTTTTTGTTCTTCAAGTTTAAGTGAACAATGAGCACCATTGTTAATCCTATATCGGAAATTATTTGTAACTTTCGACAAGTAGAACAATGAATAGAACAGGTAGACGGTTGAAATCTTTGTATATGTTGCTTCTATATAGTCTAAGAAACTTATATGCAAAGCATCCAAACAGTAACATTCGCCAATTTTTTGTTCTTCAAGTTTAAGTGAACTACGAGCCCCATTGATAATCATGAAATGGAAATTATTTGTAACTTTCTACAAGTAGAACAATGAATAGTACAGGTAGACGGGTGAAATCTTTCTATATATTGCATCTAAATAGTCTAAGAAACATATATGCAAAGCATCCAAACAGTACCATTCGCCAATTTTTTGTTCTTCAAGTTTAAGTGAACTACGAGCCCCATTGTTAATCCTTTAAAGGAAATTATTTGTAAATTTCGACAAGTAGAACAACGAATGGAACAGGTAGACGGTTGAAATCTTTGTATATATTGCTTCCATATAGTCTAAGAAATATGTACGCAAAGCATCCAAACAGTACCATTCGCCAATTTTTTGTTCTTCAAGTTTATGTGAACAATGAGCCGCAATGGTTAATACTTTATCGGAAATTATTTGTAATTTTCGACAAGTAGAACAATGAATGGAACAGGTAAACGGTTGAAATATTTGTATATATTGCTTCTATATAATCTAAGAAACATATATGCAAAGCATCTAAACAGTAACAATCGCCAATTTTTTGATCTTCAAGTTTAAGTGAACAGCGAGCCCCATTGATAATCATGAAATGGAAATTATTTGTAACTTTCTACAAGTAGAACAATGAATAGTACAGGTAGACGGGTGAAATCTTTCTATATATTGCTTCTAAATAGTCTAAGAAACATCTATGCAAAGCATCCAAACAGTACAATTCGCCAATTTTTTGTTCTTCAAGTTTAAGTGAACTACGAGCCCCATTGTTAATCCTTTAAAGGAAATTATTTGTAAATTTCGACAAGTAGAACAATGAATGGAACAGGTAGACGGTTGAAATCTTTCTATATATTGCATCTAAATAGTCTAAGAAACATATATGCAAATCATCCAAACAGTACAATTCGCCAATTATTTGTTCTTCAAGTTTAAGTGAACAATGAGCCCCATTGTTAATCCTTTATCGGAAATTATTTGTAACTTTCGACAAGTAGAACAATGAATGGAACAGGTAGACGGTTGAAATCAATGTATATATTGCTTCTATATAGTCTAAGAAACATATATGCAAAGCATCCAAACAGTACCATTCGCCAATTTTTTGTTCTTCAAGTTTAAGTGAACAATGAGCCCCATTGTTAATCCTTTATCGGAAATTATTTGTAACTTTCGACAAGTAGAACAATGAATGGAACAGGTAGACGGTTGAAATCTTTGTATATATTGCTTCTATATAGTCTAAGAAACATATATGCAAAGCATCCTAACAGCACCATTCGCCAATTTTTTGTTCTTCAAGTTTAAGTGAACAATGAGCCCCATTGTTAATCCTTTATCGGAAATTATTTGTAACTTTCGACAAGTAGAACAATGAATGGAACTGGTAGACGGTTGAAATCATTGTATATATTGCTTCTATATAGTCTAAGAAACCTATATGCAATGCATCTAAACAGTAACATTCGCCAATTTTTTGATCTTCAAGTTTAAGTGAACATTGAGCCCCATTGTTAATCCTTTAAAGGAAATTATTTGTAAATTTCGACAAGTAGAACAATGATTGGAACACGTAGACGGTTGAAATCTTTGTATATATTGCTTCCACATAGTCTAAGAAACATGTACGCAAAGCATCCAAACAGTACCATTCGCCAATTTTTTGGTCTTCAAGTTCAAGTGAACAGCGAGCCCCATTGATAATCATGAAATGGCAATTATTTGTAACTTTCTACAAGTAGAACAATGAATAGTACAGGTAGACGGGTGAAATCTTTCTATATATTGCTTCTAAATAGTCTAAGAAACATCTATGCAAAGCATCCAAACAGTACAATTCGCCAATTTTTTGTTCTTCAAGTTTAAGTAAACTACGATCCCCATTGTTAATCCCTTAACGGAAATTATTTGTAACTTTCGACAAGTAGAACAATGATTGGAACACGTAGGCGGTTGAAATCTTTGTATATATTGCTTCCATATAGTCTAAGAAACATGTACGCAAAGCATCCAAACAGTACCATTCGCCAATTTTTTGTTCTTCAAGTTTAAGTGAACAATGAGCCCCAATGGTTAATCCTTTATCGGAAATTATTTGTAACTTTCGGCAAGTAGAACAATGAATGGAACAGGTAGACGGTTGAAATCTTTGTATATATTGCTTCTATATAGTCTAAGAAACATATATGCAAAGCATCCAAACAGTACAATACGCCAATTTATTGTTCTTCAAGTTTAAGTGAACAACGAGCCCCATTGTTAATCCTTTAAAGGAAATTATTTGTTAATTTCGACAAGTAGAACAATGATTGAAACACGTAGACGGTTGAAATCTTTGTATATATTGCTTCCATAAAGTCTAAGAAACATGTACGCAAAGCATCCAAACAGTACCGTTCGCCAATTTGTTGGTCTTCAAGATTAAGTGAACAATGAGCCCCAATGGTTAATCCGTAATCGGTAATTATTTGTAACTTTCGACAAGTAGAACAATGAATGGAACAGGTAGACGGTTGAAATCCTTGTATATATTGCTTCCATATAGTCTAAGAAACATGTACGTAAGCATCCAAACAGTACCATTCGCCAATTTTTTGTCCTTCAAGTTTAAGTGAACAATGAGCCCCATTGTTAATCCTTTTTCGGAAATTATTTGTAACTTTCGGCAAGTAGAACAATGAATGGAACAGGTAGACGGTTGAAATATTTGTATATATTGCTTCTACATAGTATAAGAAACATATATGCAAAGCATCCAAACAGTACAATTCGCCCATTTTTTGTTCTTCAAGTTTAAGTAAACTACGATCCCCATTGTTAATCCCTTAACGGAAATTATTTGTAACTTTCGACAAGTAGAACAGTGAATGGAACAGGTAGACGGTTGAAATCTTTGTATATATTGCTTCTATACAGTATAAGAAACATATATGCATAGCATCCAAACAGTACCATTCGCCAATTTTTTGTTCTTCAAGTTCAAGTGAACAATGAGCCACATTGTTAATCCTTTAAAGGAAATTATTTGTAAATTTCGACAAGTAGAACAATGAATGGAACAGGTAGACTGTTGAAATCATTGTATATATTGCTTCTATATAGTCTAAGAAACATATATGCAAAGCGTCCAAACAGTACAATTCGCCATTTATTTGATCTTCAAGTTTAAGTGAACTACGAGCCCCATGGTTAATACTTTAACGGAAATTATGTGTAAATTTCGGCAAGCAGAACAATGAATGGAATAGGTAGACGGTTGAAATCATTGTATATATTGCTTCTATATAGTCTAAGAAACATATATGCAAAGCATCCAAACAGTACCATTCGCCCCTTTTTTGTTCTTCAAGTTTAAGTGAACAACGAGCCCCATTGTTAATCCTTTAAAGGAAATTATTTGTAAATTTCGACAAGTAGAACAATGATTGGAACACGTAGACGGTTGAAATCTTTGTATATATTGCTTCCATATAGTCTAAGAAACATGTACGCAAAGCATCCAAACTGTACCATTCGCCAATTTTTTGTTCTTCAAGTTTATGTGAACAATGAGCCCCAATGGTTAATACTTTATCGGAAATTATTTGTAATTTTCGACAAGTAGAACAATGAATGGAACAGGTAAACGGTTGAAATATTTGTATATATTGCTTCTATATAATCTAAGAAACATATATGCAAAGCATCCAAACAGTACAATTCGCCAATTTTTTTATCTTCAAGTTTAAGTGAACAATGAGCCCCAATGGTTAATCCGTTATCGGAAATTATTTGTAACTTTCGACAAGTAGAACAATGAATGGAACAGGTAGACGGTTGAAATCTTTGTATATATTGCTTCCATATAGTCTATGAAACATGTACGCAAAGCATCCAAACAGTACCGTTCGCCAATTTTTTGTTCTTCAGGTTTAAGTGAACTACGAGCCCCAATGGTTAATCCTTTATCGGTAATTATTTGTAACTTTCGACAAGCAGAACAATGAATGGAACAGGTAGACGGTTGAAATCTTTCTATATATTGCATCTAAATAGTCTAAGAAACATATATGCAAATCATCCAAACAGTACAATTCGCCAATTATTTGATCTTCAAGTTTAAGTGAACTACGAGCCCCATTGTTAATACTTTAACGGAAATTATTTGTAAGTTGCGACAAGTAGAACAATGAATGGAACAGGTAGACGGTTGAAATCTTTGTATATATTGCTTCTATATAATCTAAGAAACATATATGCAAAGCATCCAAACAGTACCATTCGCCAATTTTTTATTCTTCAAGTTTAAGTGAACAACGAGCCCCATTGATAATCATGAAACGGAAATTATTTGTAACTTTCTACAAGTAGAACAATGAATAGAACAGGTAGACGGTTGAAATCTTTGTATATGTTGCTTCTATATAGTCTACGAAACTTATATGCAAAGCATCTAAACTGTAACATTCGCCAATTTTTTGATCTTCAAGTTTAAGTGAACAATGAGCCCCAATGGTTAATCCGTTATCGGAAATTATTTGTAACTTTCGACAAGTAGAACAATGAATGGAACAGGTAGACGGTTGAAATCAATGTATATATTGCTTCTATATAGTCTAAGAAACATATATGCAAAGCATCCAAACAGTACCATTCGCCAATTTTTTGTTCTTCAAGTTTAAGTGAACAATGAGCCCCATTGTTAATCCTTTATCGGAAATTATTTGTAACTTTCGACAAGTAGAACAATGAATGGAACAGGTAGACGGTTGAAATCTTTGTATATATTGCTTCTATATAGTCTAAGAAACATATATGCAAAGCATCCTAACAGCACCATTCGCCAATTTTTTGTTCTTCAAGTTTAAGTAAACTACGATCCCCATTGTTAATCCTTTATCGGAAATTATTTGTAACTTTCGACAAGTAGAACAATGAATGGAACCGGTAGACGGTTGAAATCATTGTATATATTGCTTCTATATAGTCTAAGAAACATATATGCAAAGCATCCAAACAGTACAATTCGCCAATTTTTTTATCTTCAAGTTTAAGTGAACAATGAGCCCCAATGGTTAATCCGTTATCGGAAATTATTTGTAACTTTCGACAAGTAGAACAATGAATGGAACAGTTAGACGGTTGAAATCTTTGTATATATTGCTTCCATATAGTCTAAGAAACATGTACGCAAAGCATCCAAACAGTACCGTTCGACAATTTTTTGTTCTTCAGGTTTAAGTGAACTACGAGCCCCAATGGTTAATCCTTTATCGGTAATTATTTGTAACTTTCGACAAGTAGAACAATGAATGGAACAGGTAGACGGTTGAAATCTTTCTATATATTGCATCTAAATAGTCTAAGAAACATATATGCAAATCATCCAAACAGTACAATTCGCCAATTATTTGATCTTCAAGTTTAAGTGAACTACGAGCCCCATTGTTAATACTTTAACGGAAATTATTTGTAAGTTGCGACAAGTAGAACAATGAATGGAACAGGTAGACGGTTGAAATCTTTGTATATATTGCTTCTATATAATCTAAGAAACATATATGCAAAGCATCCAAACAGTACCATTCGCCAATTTTTTATTCTTCAAGTTTAAGTGAACAACGAGCCCCATTGATAATCATGAAACGGAAATTATTTGTAACTTTCTACAAGTAGAACAATGAATAGAACAGGTAGACGGTTGAAATCTTTGTATATGTTGCTTCTATATAGTCTACGAAACTTATATGCAAAGCATCTAAACTGTAACATTCGCCAATTTTTTGATCTTCAAGTTTAAGTGAACAATGAGCCCCATTGTTAATCCTTTATCGGAAATTATTTGTAACTTTCGACAAGTAGAACAATGAATGGAACAGGTAGACGGTTGAAATCTTTGTATATATTGCTTCTATATAGTCTAAGAAACATGTACGCATAGCATCCAAACAGTACCATTCGCCAATTTTTTGGTCTTCAAGTTCAAGTGAACAGCGAGCCCCATTGATAATCATGAAATGGCAATTATTTGTAACTTTCTACAAGTAGAACAATGAATAGTACAGGTAGACGGGTGAAATCTTTCTATATATTGCTTCTAAATAGTCTAAGAAACATCTATGCAAAGCATCCAAACAGTACAATTCGCCAATTTTTTGTTCTTCAAGTTTAAGTAAACTACGATCCCCATTGTTAATCCCTTAACGGAAATTATTTGTAACTTTCGACAAGTAGAACAATGATTGGAACACGTAGGCGGTTGAAATCTTTGTATATATTGCTTCCATATAGTCTAAGAAACATGTACGCAAAGCATCCAAACAGTACCATTCGCCAATTTTTTGTTCTTCAAGTTTAAGTGAACAATGAGCCCCAATGGTTAATCCTTTATCGGAAATTATTTGTAACTTTCGGCAAGTAGAACAATGAATGGAACAGGTAGACGGTTGAAATCTTTGTATATATTGCTTCTATATAGTCTAAGAAACATATATGCACAGCATCCAAACAGTACAATTCGCCAATTTATTGTTCTTCAAGTTTAAGTGAACAACGAGCCCCATTGTTAATCCTTTAAAGGAAATTATTTGTTAATTTCGACAAGTAGAACAATGATTGAAACACGTAGACGGTTGAAATCTTTGTATATATTGCTTCCATAAAGTCTAAGAAACATGTACGCAAAGCATCCAAACAGTACCGTTCGCCAATTTGTTGGTCTTCAAGATTAAGTGAACAATGAGCCCCAATGGTTAATCCGTAATCGGTAATTATTTGTAACTTTCGACAAGTAGAACAATGAATGGAACAGGTAGACGGTTGAAATCCTTGTATATATTGCTTCCATATAGTCTAAGAAACATGTACGTAAGCATCCAAACAGTACCATTCGCCAATTTTTTGTCCTTCAAGTTTAAGTGAACAATGAGCCCCATTGTTAATCCTTTTTCGGAAATTATTTGTAACTTTCGGCAAGTAGAACAATGAATGGAACAGGTAGACGGTTGAAATATTTGTATATATTGCTTCTACATAGTATAAGAAACATATATGCAAAGCATCCAAACAGTACAATTCGCCAATTTTTTGTTCTTCAAGTTTAAGTAAACTACGATCCCCATTGTTAATCCCTTAACGGAAATTATTTGTAACTTTCGACAAGTAGAACAGTGAATGGAACAGGTAGACGGTTGAAATCTTTGTATATATTGCTTCTATACAGTATAAGAAACATATATGCATAGCATCCAAACAGTACCATACGCCAATTTTTTGTTCTTCAAGTTCAAGTGAACAATGAGCCACATTGTTAATCCTTTAAAGGAAATTATTTGTAAATTTCGACAAGTAGAACAATGAATGGAACAGGTAGACTGTTGAAATCATTGTATATATTGCTTCTATATAGTCTAAGAAACATATATGCAAAGCGTCCAAACAGTACAATTCGCCATTTATTTGATCTTCAAGTTTAAGTGAACTACGAGCCCCATGGTTAATACTTTAACGGAAATTATGTGTAACTTGCGACAAGTAGAACAATGAATGGAACAGGTAGCCGGTTGAAATCAATGTATATATTGCTTCTATATAGTCTAAGAAACATATATGCAAAGCATCCAAACAGTACCATTCGCCAATTTTTTGTTCTTCAAGTTTAAGTGAACAACGAGCCCCATTGTTAATCCTTTAAAGGAAATTATTTGTAAATTTCGACAAGTAGAACATTGATTGGAACACGTAGACGGTTGAAATCCTTGTATATATTGCTTCCATATAGTCTAAGAAGCATGTACGCAAATCATCCAAACAGTACCATTCGCCAATTTTTTGTCCTTCAAGTTTAAGTGAACAATGAGACCCATTGTTAATCCTTTATCGGAAATTATTTGTAAATTTCGACAAGTAGAACAATGATTGGAACACGTAGACGGTTGAAATCTTTGTATATATTGATTCCATATAGTCTAAGAAACATGTACGCAAAGCATCCAAATAGTACCATTCGCCAATTTTTTGGTCTTCAAGTTTAAGTGAACAATGAGCCCCAATGGTTAATCCATTATCGGAAATTATTTGTAATTTTCGACAAGTAGAACAATGACTGGAACAGGTAGACGGTTGAAATATTTGTATATATTGCTTCTATATAGTATAAGAAACATATATGCAAAGCATCCAAACAGTACAATTCGCCAATTTTTTGTTCTTCAAGTTTAAGTAAACTACGATCCCCATTGTTAATCCCTTAACGGAAATTATTTGTAACTTTCGACAAGTAGAACAGTGAATGGAACAGGTAGACGGTTGAAATCTTTGTATATATTGCTTCTATATAGTATAAGAAACATCTGTGCAAATCATCCAAACAGTACAATTCGCCAATTTTTTGTTCTTCAAGTTTAAGTGAACTACGAGCCCCATTGTTAATCCTTTAACGGAAATTATTTGTGAATTTCGACAAGTAGAACAATGAATGGATCAGGTAGACGGTTGAAATCATTGTATATATTGCTTCTATATAATCTACGAAACATATATGCAAAGCATCCAAACAGTACAATTCGCCAATTTTTTGTTCTTCAAGTTTAAGTGAACTACGAGCCCCCTTGTTAATCCTTTAACGGAAATTAATTGTAACTTTCGACAAGTAGAACAGTGAATGGAACAGGTAGACGGTTGAAATCTTTGTATATATTGCTTCTATATAGTATAAGAAACATATATGCAAAGCATCCAAACAGTACAATTCGCCAATTTTTTGTTCTTCAAGTTTAAGTGAAAAATGAGCCCCAATGGTTAATCCGTTATCGGAAATTATTTGTAACTTTCGACAAGTAGAACAATGAATGGAACAGGTAGATGGCTGAAATCTTTGTATATATTGCTTCTATATAGTCTAAGAAACATATATGCAAAGCATCCAAACAGTACAATTCGCCAATTTTTTGTTCTTCAAGTTTAAGTGAACAATGAGCCCCAATGATTAATCCTTTATCGGTAATTATTTGTAAATTTCGACAAGTAGAACAATGATTGGAACACGTAGACGGTTGAAATCTTTGTATATATTGCTTCCACATAGTCTAAGAAACATGTACGCAAAGCATCCAAACAGTACCATTCGCCAATTTTTTGTTCTTCAAGTTTACGTGAACAGCGAGCCCCATTGATAATCATGAAATGGCAATTATTTGTAACTTTCGGCAAGTAGAACAATGACTGGAACAGGTAGACGGTTGAAATCTTTGTATATATTGCTTCTATATAGTATAAGAAACATATATGCAAAGCATCCAAACAGTACAATTCGCCAATTTTTTGTTCTTCAAGTTTAAGTGAACAATGAGCCCCATTGTTAATCCTTTATCGGAAATTATTTGTAAATTTCGACAAGTAGAACAATGAATGGAACAGGTAGACTGTTGAAATCATTGCATATATTGCTTCTATATGGTCCAAGATAGATATATGCAAAGCGTCCAAACAGTACAATTCGCCAATTTTTTGCTCTTCAAGTTTAAGTGAACTACGAGCTCCATTGTTAATCCTTTAAAGGAAATTATTTGTAAATTTCGGAAAGTAGAACAATGAATGAAATAGGTAGACGGTTGAAATCATTGTATATATTGCTGCTATATAGTCTAAGAAACATATATGCAAAGCATCCAAACAGTACAATTTGCCAATTTTTTGTTCTTCAAGTTTAAGTAAACTACGATCCCCATTGTTAATCCTTTAAATGAAATTATTTGTAAATTTCGGCAAGTTGAACAATGAATGGAATAGGTAGACGGTTGAAATCATTGTATATATTGCTTCTATATAGTCTAAGAAACATATATGCAAAGCATCCAAACAGTACAATTCGACAATTTTTTGTTCTTCAAGTTTAGTGAACAATGAGCCCCAATGGTTAATCCTTTATCGGAAATTATTTGTAACTTTCGACAAGTAGAACAATGAATGGAAAAGGTAGACGGTTGAAGTCTATGTATATATTGCTTCAATATAGTCTAAGAAACATATATGCAAAGCATCCAAACAGTACCATTCGCCAATTTTTTGTTCTTCAAGTTTAAGTCAACAATGAGCCCAAATGGTTAATCCGTTATCGGAAATTATTTGTAACTTTCGACACGTAGAAAAATGAATGGAAAAGGTAGACGGTTGAAATCTTTGTATATATTGCTTCTATATAGTCTAAGAAACATATATGCAAAGCATCCAAACAGTACCATTCGCCAATTTTTTGTTCTTCAAGTTTAAGTGAACAATGAGCACCAATGGTTAATCCTTTATCGGAAATTATTTGTAATTTTCGACAAGTAGAACAATGAATGGAACAGTTAGACGGTTGAAATATTTGTATATATTGCTTCTATATAGTCTACGAAACATATATGCAAAGCATCCAAACAGTACAATTCGACAATTTTTTGTTCCTCAAGTTTAAGTGAGCAATGAGCCCCAATGGTTAATCCGTTATCGGAAATTATTTGTAACTTTTGACAAGTAGAACAATGAATGGAAGAGGTAGACGGTTGAAATCTTTGTATATATTGCTTCTATATAGTCTAAGAAAGATATATATGCAAAGCATCCAAACAGTACCATTCGCCAATTTTTTGTTCTTCAAGTTTAAGTGAACAATGAGCCCAAATGGTTAATCCGTTATCGGAAATTATTTGTAACTTTCGACACGTAGAACAATGAATGGAAAAGGTAGACGGTTGAAATCTTTGTATATATTGCTTCTATATAGTCTAAGAAACATATATGCAAAGCATCCAAACAGTACCATTCGCCAATTTTTTGTTCTTCAAGTTTAAGTGAACAATGAGCACCAATGGTTAATCCTTTATCGGAAATTATTTGTAATTTTCGACAAGTAGAACAATGAATGGAACAGTTAGACGGTTGAAATATTTGTATATATTGCTTCTATATAGTCTACGAAACATATATGCAAAGCATCCAAACAGTACAATTCGCCAATTTTTTGTTCTTCAAGTTTAAGTGAAAAATGAGCCCCAATGGTTAATCCGTTATCGGAAATTATTTGTAACTTTCGACAAGTAGAACAATGAATGGAACAGTTAGACGGTTGAAATATTTGTATATATTGCTTCTGTATAGTCTACGAAACATATATGCAAAGCATCCAAACAGTACAATTCACCAATTTTTTGTTCTTCAAGTTTAAGTGAGCAATGAGCCCCAATGGTTAATCCGTTATCGGAAATTATTTGTAACTTTTGACAAGTAGAACAATGAATGGAACAGTTAGATGGTTGAAATATTTGTATATATTGCTTCTATATAGTCTACGAAACATATATGCAAAGCATCCAAACAGTACAATTCCCCAATTTTTTGTTCTTCAAGTTTAAGTGAACAATGAGCCCCAATGGTTAAGCCGTTATCGGAAATTATTTGTAACTTTCGACAAGTAGAACAATGAATGGAACAGTTAGACGGTTGAAATATTTGTATATATTGCTTCTATATAGTCTACGAAACATATATGCAAAGCATCCAAACAGTACAATTCGACAATTTTTTGTTCTTCAAGTTTAAGTGAGCAATGAGCCCCAATGGTTAATCCGTTATCGGAAATTATTTGTAACTTTTGACAAGTAGAACAATGAATGGAAAAGGTAGACGGTTGAAATCTTTGTATATATTGCTTCTATATAGTCTAAGAAACATATATGCAAAGCATCCAAACAGTACCATTCGCCAATTTTTTGTTCTTCAAGTTTAAGTGAACAATGAGCCCAAATGGTTAATCCGTTATCGGAAATTATTTGTAACTTTCGACACGTAGAACAATGAATGGAAAAGGTAGACGGTTGAAATCTTTGTATATATTGCTTCTATATAGTCTAAGAAACATATATGCAAAGCATCCAAACAGTACCATTCGCCAATTTTTTGTTCTTCAAGTTTAAGTGAACAATGAGCCCCATTGTTAATCCTTTATCGGAAATTATTTGTAACTTTCGACAAGTAGAACAATGAATGGAACTGGTAGACGGTTGAAATCATTGTATATATTGCTTCTATATAGTCTAAGAAACCTATATGCAAAGCATCTAAACAGTAACATTCGCCAATTTTTTGATCTTCAAGTTTAAGTGAACATTGAGCCCCATTGTTAATCCTTTATCGGAAATTGTTTGTAACTTTCGACAAGTAGAACAATGAATGGAACAGGTAGACGGTTGAAATCTTTGTATATATTGCTTCTATATAGCATAAGAAACATATATGCAAAGCATCCAAACAGTACAATTCGCCAATTTTTTTTTCTTCAAGTTTAAGTGAACTACGAGCCCCATTGATAATCATGAAATGGAAATTATTTGTAACTTTCTACAAGTAGAACAATGAATAGTACAGGTAGACGGGTGAAATCTTTCTATATATTGCATCTAAATAGTCTAAGAAACATATATGCAAAGCATCCAAACAGTACCATTCGCCAATTTTTTGTTCTTCAAGTTTAAGTGAACTACGAGCCCCATTGTTAATCCTTTAAAGGAAATTATTTCTAAAATTTCGACAAGTAGAACAATGAATGGAACAGGTAGACTGTTGAAATCATTGTATATATTGCTTCTATATAGTCTAAGAAACATGTACGCAAAGCATCCAAACAGTACCATTCGCCAATTTTTTGGTCTTCAAGTTTAAGTGAACAATGAGCCCCAATGGTTAATCCTTTATCGGAAATTATTTGTAATTTTCGACAAGTAGAACAATGAATGGAACAGGTAGACGGTTGAAATCTTTGTATATATTGCTTCCATATAGTCTAAGAAACATGTACGCAAAGCATCCAAACAGTACCATTCGCCAATTTTTTGGTCTTCAAGTTTAAGTGAACAATGAGCCCCAATGGTTAATCCTTTATCGGAAATTATTTGTAATTTTCGACAAGTCGAACAATGAATGGAACTGGTAGACGGTTGAAATATTTGTATATATTGCTTCTATATAATATAAGAAACATATATTCAAAGCATCCAAATAGTACCATTCGCCAATTTTTTGTTCTTCAAGTTTAAGTGAACTACGAGCCCCATTGTTAATCCTTTAAAGGAAATTATTTGTAAATTTCGGCAAGTAGAACAATGAATGGAATAGGTAGACGGTTGAAATCATTGTATATATTGCTTCTATATAGTCTAAGAAACATATATGCAAAGCATCCAAACAGTACAATTCGCCTATTTCTTGTTCTTCAAGTTTAAGTAAACTACGATCCCCATTGTTAATCCCTTAACGGAAATTATTTGTAACTTTCGACAAGTAGAACAATGAATGGAACAGGTAGCCGGTTGAAATCAATGTATATATTGCTTCTATATAGTTTAAGAAACATATATGCAAAGCATCCAGACAGTACCATTCGCCCCTTTTTTGTTCTTCAAGTTTAAGTGAACAACGAGCCCCATTGTTAATCCTTTAAAGGAAATTATTTGTAAATTTCGACAAGTAGAACAATGATTAGAACACGTAGACGGTTGAAATCTTTGTATATATTGCTTCCATATAGTCTAAGAAACATGTACGCAAAGCATCCAAACAGTACCATTCGCCAATTTTTTGTTCTTCAAGTTTAAGTGAACAATGAGCCCCAATGGTTAATACTTTATCGGAAATTATCTGTAATTTTCGACAAGTAGAACAATGAATGGAACAGGTAAACGGTTGAAATATTTGTATATATTGCTTCTATATAATCTAAGAAACATATATGCAAAGCATCTAAACAGTAACAATCGCCAATTTTTTGATCTTCAAGTTTAAGTGAACAGCGAGCCCCATTGATAATCATGAAATGGAAATTATTTGTAACTTTCTACAAGTAGAACAATGAATAGTACAGGTAGACGGGTGAAATCTTTCTATATATTGCTTCTAAATAGTCTAAGAAACATCTATGCAAAGCATCCAAACAGTACAATTCGCCAATTTTTTGTTCTTCAAGTTTAAGTGAACTACGAGCCCCACTGTTAATCCTTTAACGGAAATTAATTTTAACTTTCGACAAGTAGAACAATGAATGGAACAGGTAGACGGTTGAAATCATTGTATATATTGCTTCCATATAGTTTAAGAAACATGTACGCAAAGCATCCAAACAGTACCATTCGCCAATTTTTTGTTCTTCATGTTTAAGTGAACAACGAGCCCCATTGTTAATCCTTTAAAGGAAATTATTTGTAAATTTCGACAAGTAGAACAATGATTGGAACACGTAGACGGTTGAAATCTTTGTATATATTGCTTCTATATAGTCTAAGAAACATATATGCAAAGCATCCAAACAGTACCATTCGCCAATTTTTTGTTCTTCAAGTTTAAGTGAACAACGATCCCCATTGTTAATCCCTTAACGGAAATTATTTGTAACTTTCGACAAGTAGAACAATGAATGGAACAGGTAGCCGTTGAAATCAATGTATATATTGCTTCTATATAGTCTAAGAAACATATATGCAAAGCATCCAAACAGTACCATTCGCCAATTTTTTGTTCTTCAAGTTTAAGTGAACAATGAGCACCAATGGTTAATCCTTTATTGGAAATTATTTGTAATTTTCGACACGTCGAACAATGAATGGAACTGGTAGACGGTTGAAATCTTTGTATATATTGCTTCCATATAGTCTAAGAAACATGTACGCAAAGCATCCAAACTGTACCGTTCGCCAATTTTTTGATCTTCAAGTTTAAGTGAACAGCGAGCCCCATTGATAATCATGAAATGGAAATTATTTGTAACTTTCTACAAGTAGAACAATGAATATTACAGGTAGACGGGTGAAATCTTTCTATATATTGCTTCTAAATAGTCTAAGAAACATCTATGCAAAGCATCCAAACAGTACAATTCGCCAATTTTTTGTTCTTCAAGTTTAAGTGAACTACGAGCCCCATTGTTAATCCTTTAAAGGAAATTATTTGTAAATTTCGACAAGTAGAACAATGAATGGAACAGGTAGACGGTTGAAATCTTTGTATATATTGCTTCTATATAGTCTAAGAAACTTATATGCAAAGCATCTAAACAGTAACATTCGCCAATTTTTTGTTCTTCAAGTTTAAGTGAACAATGAGCACCATTGTTAATCCTATATCGGAAATTATTTGTAACTTTCGACAAGTAGAACAATGAATGGAACAGGTAGCCGTTGAAATCAATGTATATATTGCTTCTATATAGTCTAAGAAACTTATATGCAAAGCATCCAAACAGTAACATTCGCCAATTTTTTGTTCTTCAAGTTTAAGTGAACTACGAGCCCCATTGATAATCATGAAATGGAAATTATTTGTAACTTTCTACAAGTAGAACAATGAATAGTACAGGTAGACGGGTGAAATATTTCTATATATTGCATCTAAATAGTTTAAGAAACATATATGAAAAGCATCCAAACAGTACCATTCGCCAATTTTTTGTTCTTCAAGTTTAAGTGAACTACGAGCCCCATTGTTAATCCTTTAAAGGAAATTATTTGTAAATTTCGACAAGTAGAACAACGAATGGAACAGGTAGACGGTTGAAATCTTTGTATATATTGCTTCTATATAGTCTAAGAAACATATATGCAAAGCATCTAAACAGTAACAATCGCCAATTTTTTGATCTTCAAGTTTAAGTGAACAGCGAGCCCCATTGATAATCATGAAATGGAAATTATTTGTAACTTTCTACAAGTAGAACAATGAATAGTACAGGTAGACGGGTGAAATCTTTCTATATATTGCTTCTAAATAGTCTAAGAAACATCTATGCAAAGCATCCAAACAGTACAATTCGCCAATTATTTCATCTTCATGTTTAAGTGAACTACGAGCCCCATTGATAATAATGTAATGGAAATTATTTGTAACTTTCTACAAGTAGAACAATGAATAGTACAGGTAGACGGTTGAAATCTTTGTATATATTGCTTCTATATAGTCTAAGAAACCTATATGCAAAGCATCTAAACAGTAACAATCGCCAATTTTTTGATCTTCAAGTTTAAGTGAACAGCGAGCCCCATTGATAATCATGAAATGGAAATTATTTGTAACTTTCTACAAGTAGAACAATGAATAGTACAGGTAGACGGGTGAAATCTTTCTATATATTGTTTCTAAATAGTCTAAGAAACATCTACGCAAAGCATCCAAACAGTACAATTCGCCAATTATTTCATCTTCATGTTTATGTGAACTACGAGCCCCATTGATAATCATGTTATGGAAATTATTTGTAACTTTCTACAAGTAGAACAATGAATGGAACAGGTAGACTGTTGAAATCATTGTATATATTGCTTCTATATAGTCTAAGAAACATATATGCAAATCATCCAAACAGTACAATTCGCCAATTTTTTGTTCTTCAAGTTTAAGTAAACTACGATCCCCATTGTTAATCCTTTATCGGAAATTATTTGTAACTTTCGACAAGTAGAACAATGAATGGAACAGATAGACGGTTGAAATCTTTGTATATATTGCTTCTATATAGTCTAAGAAACATATATGCAAAGCCTCCAAACAGTACAATTCGCCAATTTATTGTTGTTCAAGTTTAAGTGAACAACGAGCCCCATTGTTAATCCTTTAAAGGAAATTATTTGTAAATTTCGACAAGTAGAACAATGATTGGAACAAGTAGACGGTTGAAATCTTTGTATATATTGCTTCCATATAGTCTAAGAAACATGTAGGCAAAGCAGCCAAACAGTACCGTTCGCCAATTTTTTGTTCTTCAGGTTTAAGTGAACAATGAGCCCCATTGTTAATCCTTTATCGGAAATTATTTGTAACTTTCGACCAGTAGAACAATGAATGGAACAGGTAGACGGTTGAAATCTTTGTATATATTGCTTCTATATAGTCTAAGAATCATATATGCAAAGCATCCAAACAGTACAATTCGCCAATTTTTTTATCTTCAAGTTTAAGTGAACAATGAGCCCCAATGGTTAATCCGTTATCGGAAATTATTTGTAACTTTCGACAAGTAGAACAATGAATGGAACAGGTAGACGGTTGAAATCTTTGTATATATTGCTTCCATATAGTCTAAGAAACATGTACGCAAAGCATCCAAACAGTACCGTTCGCCAATTTTTTGTTCTTCAGGTTTAAGTGAACTACGAGCCCCAATGGTTAATCCTTTATCGGTAATTATTTGTAACTTTCGACAAGTAGAACAATGAATGGAACAGGTAGACGGTTGAAATCTTTCTATATATTGCATCTAAATAGTCTAAGAAACATATATGCAAATCATCCAAACAGTACAATTCGCCAATTATTTGATCTTCAAGTTTAAGTGAACTACGAGCCCCATTGTTAATACTTTAACGGAAATTATTTGTAAGTTGCGACAAGTAGAACAATGAATGGAACAGGTAGACGGTTGAAATCTTTGTATATATTGCTTCTATATAGTCTACGAAACATATATGCAAAGCATCCAAACAGTACAATTCGCCAATTTTTTGTTCTTCAAGTTTAAGTGAGCAATGAGCCCCAATGGTTAATCCGTTATCGGAAATTATTTGTAACTTTTGACAAGTAGAACAATGAATGGAAAAGGTAGACGGTTGAAATCTTTGTATATATTGCTTCTATATAGTCTAAGAAACATATATGCAAAGCATCCAAACAGTAGAATTCGCCAATTTTTTGTTCTTCAAGTTTAAGTGAACAATGAGCACCAATGGTTAATCCTTTATCGATAATTATTTGTAACTTTCGACAAGTAGAACAATGAATGGAACAGGTAGACAGTTGAAATCTTTGTATATATTGCTTCTATATAGTCTAAGAAACTTATATGCAAAGCATCTAAACTGTAACATTCGCCAATTTTTTGATCTTCAAGTTTAAGTGAACAATGAGCCCCAATGGTTAATCCGTTATCGGAAATTATTTGTAACTTTCGACAAGTAGAACAATGAATGGAACAGGTAGACGGTTGAAATCAATGTATATATTGCTTCTATATAGTCTAAGAAACATATATGCAAAGCATCCAAACAGTACCATTCGCCAATTTTTTGTTCTTCAAGTTTAAGTGAACAATGAGCCCCAATGGTTAATACTTTATCGGAAATTATTTGTAATTTTCGACAAGTAGAACAATGAATGGAACAGGTAAACGGTTGAAATATTTGTATATATTGCTTCTATATAATCTAAGAAACATATATGCAAAGCATCTAAACAGTAACAATCGCCAATTTTTTGATCTTCAAGTTTAAGTGAACAGCGAGCCCCATTGTTAATCCTTTAAAGGAAATTATTTGTAAATTTCGACAAGTAGAACAATGATTGGAACACGTAGACGGTTGAAATCTTTGTATATATTGCTTCTATATAGTCTAAGAAACATATATGCAAAGCATCCAAACAGTACCATTCGCCAATTTTTTGTTCTTCAAGTTTAAGTGAACAACGATCCCCATTGTTAATCCCTTAACGGAAATTATTTGTAACTTTCGACAAGTAGAACAATGAATGGAACAGGTAGCCGTTGAAATCAATGTATATATTGCTTCTATATAGTCTAAGAAACATATATGCAAAGCATCCAAACAGTACCATTCGCCAATTTTTTGTTCTTCAAGTTTAAGTGAACAATGAGCACCAATGGTTAATCCTTTATTGGAAATTATTTGTAATTTTCGACAAGTCGAACAATGAATGGAACTGGTAGACAGTTGAAATCTTTGTATATATTGCTTCCATATAGTCTAAGAAACATGTACGCAAAGCATCCAAACTGTACCGTTCGCCAATTTTTTGATCTTCAAGTTTAAGTGAACAGCGAGCCCCATTGTTAATCCTTTAAAGGAAATTATTTGTAAATTTCGACAAGTAGAACAATGAATGGAACAGGTAGACGGTTGAAACCTTTGTATATATTGCTTCTATATAGTCTAAGAAACTTATATGCAAAGCATCTAAACAGTAACATTCGCCAATTTTTTGTTCTTCAAGTTTAAGTGAACAATGAGCACCATTGTTAATCCTATATCGGAAATTATTTGTAACTTTCGACAAGTAGAACAATGAATAGAACAGGTAGACGGTTGAAATCTTTGTATATGTTGCTTCTATATAGTCTAAGAAACTTATATGCAAAGCATCCAAACAGTAACATTCGCCAATTTTTTGTTCTTCAAGTTTAAGTGAACTACGAGCCCCATTGATAATCATGAAATGGAAATTATTTGTAACTTTCTACAAGTAGAACAATGAATAGTACAGGTAGACGGGTGAAATCTTTCTATATATTGCATCTAAATAGTTTAAGAAACATATATGAAAAGCATCCAAACAGTACCATTCGCCAATTTTTTGTTCTTCAAGTTTAAGTGAACTACGAGCCCCATTGTTAATCCTTTAAAGGAAATTATTTGTAAATTTCGACAAGTAGAACAACGAATGGAACAGGTAGACGGTTGAAATCTTTGTATATATTGCTTCTATATAGTCTAAGAAACATATATGCAAAGCATCTAAACAGTAACAATCGCCAATTTTTTGATCTTCAAGTTTAAGTGAACAGCGAGCCCCATTGATAATCATGAAATGGAAATTATTTGTAACTTTCTACAAGTAGAACAATGAATGGAACAGGTAGACGGTTGAAATCTTTCTATATATTGCATCTAAATAGTCTAAGAAACATATATGCAAATCATCCAAACAGTACAATTCGCCAATTATTTGATCTTCAAGTTTAAGTGAACTACGAGCCCCATTGATAATCATGAAATGGAAATTATTTGTAACTTTCTACAAGTAGAACAATGAATAGTACAGGTAGACGGGTGAAATATTTCTATATATTGCATCTAAATAGTTTAAGAAACATATATGAAAAGCATCCAAACAGTACCATTCGCCAATTTTTTGTTCTTCAAGTTTAAGTGAACTACGAGCCCCATTGTTAATCCTTTAAAGGAAATTATTTGTAAATTTCGACAAGTAGAACAACGAATGGAACAGGTAGACGGTTGAAATCTTTGTATATATTGCTTCTATATAGTCTAAGAAACATATATGCAAAGCATCTAAACAGTAACAATCGCCAATTTTTTGATCTTCAAGTTTAAGTGAGCAATGAGCCCCAATGGTTAATCCGTTATCGGAAATTATTTGTAACTTTTGACAAGTAGAACAATGAATGGAAAAGGTAGACGGTTGAAATCTTTGTATATATTGCTTCTATATAGTCTAAGAAACATATATGCAAAGCATCCAAACAGTAGAATTCGCCAATTTTTTGTTCTTCAAGTTTAAGTGAACAATGAGCACCAATGGTTAATCCTTTATCGGTAATTATTTGTAACTTTCGACAAGTAGAACAATGAATGGAACAGGTAGACAGTTGAAATCTTTGTATATATTGCTCCTATATAGTCTAAGAAACTTATATGCAAAGCATCTAAACTGTAACATTCGCCAATTTTTTGATCTTCAAGTTTAAGTGAACAATGAGCCCCAATGGTTAATCCGTTATCGGAAATTATTTGTAACTTTCGACAAGTAGAACAATGAATGGAACAGGTAGACGGTTGAAATCAATGTATATATTGCTTCTATATAGTCTAAGAAACATATATGCAAAGCATCCAAACAGTACCATTCGCCAATTTTTTGTTCTTCAAGTTTAAGTGAACAATGAGCCCCAATGGTTAATACTTTATCGGAAATTATTTGTAATTTTCGACAAGTAGAACAATGAATGGAACAGGTAAACGGTTGAAATATTTGTATATATTGCTTCTATATAATCTAAGAAACATATATGCAAAGCATCTAAACAGTAACAATCGCCAATTTTTTGATCTTCAAGTTTAAGTGAACAGCGAGCCCCATTGTTAATCCTTTAAAGGAAATTATTTGTAAATTTCGACAAGTAGAACAATGATTGGAACACGTAGACGGTTGAAATCTTTGTATATATTGCTTCTATATAGTCTAAGAAACATATATGCAAAGCATCCAAACAGTACCATTCGCCAATTTTTTGTTCTTCAAGTTTAAGTGAACAACGATCCCCATTGTTAATCCCTTAACGGAAATTATTTGTAACTTTCGACAAGTAGAACAATGAATGGAACAGGTAGCCGTTGAAATCAATGTATATATTGCTTCTATATAGTCTAAGAAACATATATGCAAAGCATCCAAACAGTACCATTCGCCAATTTTTTGTTCTTCAAGTTTAAGTGAACAATGAGCACCAATGGTTAATCCTTTATTGGAAATTATTTGTAATTTTCGACAAGTCGAACAATGAATGGAACTGGTAGACAGTTGAAATCTTTGTATATATTGCTTCCATATAGTCTAAGAAACATGTACGCAAAGCATCCAAACTGTACCGTTCGCCAATTTTTTGATCTTCAAGTTTAAGTGAACAGCGAGCCCCATTGTTAATCCTTTAAAGGAAATTATTTGTAAATTTCGACAAGTAGAACAATGAATGGAACAGGTAGACGGTTGAAACCTTTGTACATATTGCTTCTATATAGTCTAAGAAACTTATATGCAAAGCATCTAAACAGTAACATTCGCCAATTTTTTGTTCTTCAAGTTTAAGTGAACAATGAGCACCATTGTTAATCCTATATCGGAAATTATTTGTAACTTTCGACAAGTAGAACAATGAATAGAACAGGTAGACGGTTGAAATCTTTGTATATGTTGCTTCTATATAGTCTAAGAAACTTATATGCAAAGCATCCAAACAGTAACATTCGCCAATTTTTTGTTCTTCAAGTTTAAGTGAACTACGAGCCCCATTGATAATCATGAAATGGAAATTATTTGTAACTTTCTACAAGTAGAACAATGAATAGTACAGGTAGACGGGTGAAATCTTTCTATATATTGCATCTAAATAGTTTAAGAAACATATATGAAAAGCATCCAAACAGTACCATTCGCCAATTTTTTGTTCTTCAAGTTTAAGTGAACTACGAGCCCCATTGTTAATCCTTTAAAGGAAATTATTTGTAAATTTCGACAAGTAGAACAACGAATGGAACAGGTAGACGGTTGAAATCTTTGTATATATTGCTTCTATATAGTCTAAGAAACATATATGCAAAGCATCTAAACAGTAACAATCGCCAATTTTTTGATCTTCAAGTTTAAGTGAACAGCGAGCCCCATTGATAATCATGAAATGGAAATTATTTGTAACTTTCTACAAGTAGAACAATGAATAGTACAGGTAGACGGGTGAAATCTTTCTATATATTGCTTCTAAATAGTCTAAGAAACATCTATGCAAAGCATCCAAACAGTACAATTCGCCAATTATTTCATCTTCATGTTTAAGTGAACTACGAGCCCCATTGATAATAATGTAATGGAAATTATTTGTAAATATCTACAAGTAGAACAATGAATAGTACAGGTAGACGGTTGAAATCTTTGTATATATTGCTTCTATATAGTCTAAGAAACCTATATGCAAAGCATCTAAACAGTAACAATCGCCAATTTTTTGATCTTCAAGTTTAAGTGAACAGCGAGCCCCATTGATAATCATGAAATGGAAATTATTTGTAACTTTCTACAAGTAGAACAATGATTGGAACAAGTAGACGGTTGAAATCTTTGTATATATTGCATCCATATAGTCTAAGAAACATGTACGCAAAGCATCCAAACAGTACCGTTCGCCAATTTTTTGTTCTTCAGGTTTAAGTGAACTACGAGCCCCAATGGTTAATCCTTTATCGGTAATTATTTGTAACTTTCGACAAGTAGAACAATGAATGGAACAGGTAGACGGTTGAAATCTTTCTATATATTGCATCTAAATAGTCTAAGAAACATATATGCAAATCATCCAAACAGTACAATTCGCCAATTATTTGATCTTCAAGTTTAAGTGAACTACGAGCCCCATTGATAATCATGAAATGGAAATTATTTGTAACTTTCTACAAGTAGAACAATGAATAGTACAGGTAGACGGGTGAAATATTTCTATATATTGCATCTAAATAGTTTAAGAAACATATATGAAAAGCATCCAAACAGTACCATTCGCCAATTTTTTGTTCTTCAAGTTTAAGTGAACTACGAGCCCCATTGTTAATCCTTTAAAGGAAATTATTTGTAAATTTCGACAAGTAGAACAACGAATGGAACAGGTAGACGGTTGAAATCTTTGTATATATTGCTTCTATATAGTCTAAGAAACATATATGCAAAGCATCTAAACAGTAACAATCGCCAATTTTTTGATCTTCAAGTTTAAGTGAACAGCGAGCCCCATTGATAATCCTTTATCGGAAATTATTTGTAACTTTCGACCAGTAGAACAATGAATGGAACAGGTAGACGGTTGAAATCTTTGTATATAATGCTTCTATATAGTCTAAGAATCATATATGCAAAGCATCCAAACAGTACCGTTCGCCAATTTTTTGTTCTTCAGGTTTAAGTGAACTACGAGCCCCAATGGTTAATCCTTTATCGGTAATTATTTGTAACTTTCGACAAGTAGAACAATGAATGGAACAGGTAGACGGTTGAAATCTTTCTATATATTGCATCTAAATAGTCTAAGAAACATATATGCAAATCATCCAAACAGTACAATTCGCCAATTATTTGATCTTCAAGTTTAAGTGAACTACGAGCCCCATTGATAATCATGAAATGGAAATTATTTGTAACTTTCTACAAGTAGAACAATGAATAGTACAGGTAGACGGGTGAAATATTTCTATATATTGCATCTAAATAGTTTAAGAAACATATATGAAAAGCATCCAAACAGTACCATTCGCCAATTTTTTGTTCTTCAAGTTTAAGTGAACTACGAGCCCCATTGTTAATCCTTTAAAGGAAATTATTTGTAAATTTCGACAAGTAGAACAACGAATGGAACAGGTAGACGGTTGAAATCTTTGTATATATTGCTTCTATATAGTCTAAGAAACATATATGCAAAGCATCTAAACAGTAACAATCGCCAATTTTTTGATCTTCAAGTTTAAGTGAACAGCGAGCCCCATTGATAATCATGAAATGGAAATTATTTGTAACTTTCTACAAGTAGAACAATGAATAGTACAGGTAGACGGGTGAAATCTTTCTATATATTGCTTCTAAATAGTCTAAGAAACATCTATGCAAAGCATCCAAACAGTACAATTCGCCAATTATTTCATCTTCATGTTTAAGTGAACTACGAGCCCCATTGATAATAATGTAATGGAAATTATTTGTAACTTTCTACAAGTAGAACAATGAATAGTACAGGTAGACGGTTGAAATCTTTGTATATATTGCTTCTATATAGTCTAAGAAACCTATATGCAAAGCATCTAAACAGTAACAATCGCCAATTTTTTGATCTTCAAGTTTAAGTGAACAGCGAGCCCCATTGATAATCATGAAATGGAAATTATTTGTAACTTTCTACAAGTAGAACAATGAATAGTACAGGTAGACGGGTGAAATCTTTCTATATATTGTTTCTAAATAGTCTAAGAAACATCTACGCAAAGCATCCAAACAGTACAATTCGCCAATTATTTCATCTTCATGTTTATGTGAACTACGAGCCCCATTGATAATCATGTTATGGAAATTATTTGTAACTTTCTACAAGTAGAACAATGAATGGAACAGGTAGACTGTTGAAATCATTGTATATATTGCTTCTATATAGTCTAAGAAACATATATGCAAATCATCCAAACAGTACAATTCGCCAATTTTTTGTTCTTCAAGTTTAAGTAAACTACGATCCCCATTGTTAATCCTTTATCGGAAATTATTTGTAACTTTCGACAAGTAGAACAATGAATGGAACAGATAGACGGTTGAAATCTTTGTATATATTGCTTCTATATAGTCTAAGAAACATATATGCAAAGCCTCCAAACAGTACAATTCGCCAATTTATTGTTGTTCAAGTTTAAGTGAACAACGAGCCCCATTGTTAATCCTTTAAAGGAAATTATTTGTAAATTTCGACAAGTAGAACAATGATTGGAACAAGTAGACGGTTGAAATCTTTGTATATATTGCTTCCATATAGTCTAAGAAACATGTAGGCAAAGCAGCCAAACAGTACCGTTCGCCAATTTTTTGTTCTTCAGGTTTAAGTGAACAATGAGCCCCATTGTTAATCCTTTATCGGAAATTATTTGTAACTTTCGACCAGTAGAACAATGAATGGAACAGGTAGACGGTTGAAATCTTTGTATATAATGCTTCTATATAGTCTAAGAATCATATATGCAAAGCATCCAAACAGTACAATTCGCCAATTTTTTTATCTTCAAGTTTAAGTGAACAATGAGCCCCAATGGTTAATCCGTTATCGGAAATTATTTGTAACTTTCGACAAGTAGAACAATGAATGGAACAGGTAGACGGTTGAAATCTTTGTATATATTGCTTCCATATAGTCTAAGAAACATGTACGCAAAGCATCCAAACAGTACCGTTCGCCAATTTTTTGTTCTTCAGGTTTAAGTGAACTACGAGCCCCAATGGTTAATCCTTTATCGGTAATTATTTGTAACTTTCGACAAGTAGAACAATGAATGGAACAGGTAGACGGTTGAAATCTTTCTATATATTGCATCTAAATAGTCTAAGAAACATATATGCAAATCATCCAAACAGTACAATTCGCCAATTATTTGATCTTCAAGTTTAAGTGAACTACGAGCCCCATTGTTAATACTTTAACGGAAATTATTTGTAAGTTGCGACAAGTAGAACAATGAATGGAACAGGTAGACGGTTGAAATCTTTGTATATATTGCTTCTATATAGTCTACGAAACATATATGCAAAGCATCCAAACAGTACAATTCGCCAATTTTTTGTTCTTCAAGTTTAAGTGAAAAAAGAGCCCCAATGGTTAATCCGTTATCGGAAATTATTTGTAACTTTCGACAAGTAGAACAATGAATGGAACAGTTAGACGGTTGAAATATTTGTATATATTGCTTCTATATAGTCTACGAAACATATATGCAAAGCATCCAAACAGTACAATTCGCCAATTTTTTGTTCTTCAAGTTTAAGTGAGCAATGAGCCCCAATGGTTAATCCGTTATCGGAAATTATTTGTAACTTTTGACAAGTAGAACAATGAATGGAACAGTTAGACGGTTGAAATATTTGTATATATTGCTTCTATATAGTCTACGAAACATATATGCAAAGCATCCAAACAGTACAATTCGCCAATTTTTTGTTCTTCAAGTTTAAGTGAGCAATGAGCCCCAATGGTTAATCCGTTATCGGAAATTATTTGTAACTTTTGACAAGTAGAACAATGAATGGAACAGGTAAACGGTTGAAATATTTGTATATATTGCTTCTATATAATCTAAGAAACATATATGCAAAGCATCTAAACAGTAACAATCGCCAATTTTTTGATCTTCAAGTTTAAGTGAACAGCGAGCCCCATTGTTAATCCTTTAAAGGAAATTATTTGTAAATTTCGACAAGTAGAACAATGATTGGAACACGTAGACGGTTGAAATCTTTGTATATATTGCTTCTATATAGTCTAAGAAACATATATGCAAAGCATCCAAACAGTACCATTCGCCAATTTTTTGTTCTTCAAGTTTAAGTGAACAACGATCCCCATTGTTAATCCCTTAACGGAAATTATTTGTAACTTTCGACAAGTAGAACAATGAATGGAACAGGTAGCCGTTGAAATCAATGTATATATTGCTTCTATATAGTCTAAGAAACATATATGCAAAGCATCCAAACAGTACCATTCGCCAATTTTTTGTTCTTCAAGTTTAAGTGAACAATGAGCACCAATGGTTAATCCTTTATTGGAAATTATTTGTAATTTTCGACAAGTCGAACAATGAATGGAACTGGTAGACAGTTGAAATCTTTGTATATATTGCTTCCATATAGTCTAAGAAACATGTACGCAAAGCATCCAAACTGTACCGTTCGCCAATTTTTTGATCTTCAAGTTTAAGTGAACAGCGAGCCCCATTGTTAATCCTTTAAAGGAAATTATTTGTAAATTTCGACAAGTAGAACAATGAATGGAACAGGTAGACGGTTGAAACCTTTGTATATATTGCTTCTATATAGTCTAAGAAACTTATATGCAAAGCATCTAAACAGTAACATTCGCCAATTTTTTGTTCTTCAAGTTTAAGTGAACAATGAGCACCATTGTTAATCCTATATCGGAAATTATTTGTAACTTTCGACAAGTAGAACAATGAATAGAACAGGTAGACGGTTGAAATCTTTGTATATGTTGCTTCTATATAGTCTAAGAAACTTATATGCAAAGCATCCAAACAGTAACATTCGCCAATTTTTTGTTCTTCAAGTTTAAGTGAACTACGAGCCCCATTGATAATCATGAAATGGAAATTATTTGTAACTTTCTACAAGTAGAACAATGAATAGTACAGGTAGACGGGTGAAATCTTTCTATATATTGCATCTAAATAGTTTAAGAAACATATATGAAAAGCATCCAAACAGTACCATTCGCCAATTTTTTGTTCTTCAAGTTTAAGTGAACTACGAGCCCCATTGTTAATCCTTTAAAGGAAATTATTTGTAAATTTCGACAAGTAGAACAACGAATGGAACAGGTAGACGGTTGAAATCTTTGTATATATTGCTTCTATATAGTCTAAGAAACATATATGCAAAGCATCTAAACAGTAACAATCGCCAATTTTTTGATCTTCAAGTTTAAGTGAACAGCGAGCCCCATTGATAATCATGAAATGGAAATTATTTGTAACTTTCTACAAGTAGAACAATGAATAGTACATGTAGACGGGTGAAATCTTTCTATATATTGCTTCTAAATAGTCTAAGAAACATCTATGCAAAGCATCCAAACAGTACAATTCGCCAATTATTTCATCTTCATGTTTAAGTGAACTACGAGCCCCATTGATAATAATGTAATGGAAATTATTTGTAAATATCTACAAGTAGAACAATGAATAGTACAGGTAGACGGTTGAAATCTTTGTATATATTGCTTCTATATAGTCTAAGAAACCTATATGCAAAGCATCTAAACAGTAACAATCGCCAATTTTTTGATCTTCAAGTTTAAGTGAACAGCGAGCCCCATTGATAATCATGAAATGGAAATTATTTGTAACTTTCTACAAGTAGAACAATGATTGGAACAAGTAGACGGTTGAAATCTTTGTATATATTGCATCCATATAGTCTAAGAAACATGTACGCAAAGCATCCAAACAGTACCGTTCGCCAATTTTTTGTTCTTCAGGTTTAAGTGAACTACGAGCCCCAATGGTTAATCCTTTATCGGTAATTATTTGTAACTTTCGACAAGTAGAACAATGAATGGAACAGGTAGACGGTTGAAATCTTTCTATATATTGCATCTAAATAGTCTAAGAAACATATATGCAAATCATCCAAACAGTACAATTCGCCAATTATTTGATCTTCAAGTTTAAGTGAACTACGAGCCCCATTGTTAATACTTTAACGGAAATTATTTGTAAGTTGCGACAAGTAGAACAATGAATGGAACAGGTAGACGGTTGAAATCTTTGTATATATTGCTTCTATATAGTCTACGAAACATATATGCAAAGCATCCAAAAAGTACCATTCGCCAATTTTTTGTTCTTCAAGTTTAAGTGAACTACGAGCCCCCAATGGTTAATCCGTTATCGGAAATTATTAGTAACTTTCGACAAGTAGAACAATGAATGGAACAGGTAGACGGTTGAAATCTTTGTATATATTGCTTCTATATAGTCTAAGAAACTTATATGCAAAGCATCTAAACTGTAACATTCGCCAATTTTTTGATCTTCAAGTTTAAGTGAACAATGAGCCCCAATGGTTAATCCGTTATCGGAAATTATTTGTAACTTTCGACAAGTAGAACAATGAATGGAACAGGTAGACGGTTGAAATCAATGTATATATTGCTTCTATATAGTCTAAGAAACATATATGCAAAGCATCCAAACAGTACCATTCGCCAATTTTTTGTTCTTCAAGTTTAAGTGAACAATGAGCCCCATTGTTAATCCTTTATCGGAAATTATTTGTAACTTTCGACAAGTAGAACAATGAATGGAACAGGTAGACGGTTGAAATCTTTGTATATATTGCTTCTATATAGTCTAAGAAACATATATGCAAAGCATCCTAACAGCACCATTCGCCAATTTTTTGTTCTTCAAGTTTAAGTGAACAATGAGCCCCATTGTTAATCCTTTATCGGAAATTATTTGTAACTTTCGACAAGTAGAACAATGAATGGAACTGGTAGACGGTTGAAATCATTGTATATATTGCTTCTATATAGTCTAAGAAACCTATATGCAAAGCATCTAAACAGTAACATTCGCCAATTTTTTGATCTTCAAGTTTAAGTGAACATTGAGCCCCATTGTTAATCCTTTATCGGAAATTGTTTGTAACTTTCGACAAGTAGAACAATGAATGGAACAGGTAGACGGTTGAAATCTTTGTATATATTGCTTCTATATAGTATAAGAAACATATATGCAAAGCATCCAAACAGTACAATTCGCCAATTTTTTGTTCTTCAAGTTTAAGTGAACTACGAGCCCCATTGATAATCATGAAATGGAAATTATTTGTAACTTTCTACAAGTAGAACAATGAATAGTACAGGTAGACGGGTGAAATCTTTCTATATATTGCATCTAAATAGTCTAAGAAACATATATGCAAAGCATCCAAACAGTACCATTCGCCAATTTTTTGTTCTTCAAGTTTAAGTGAACTACGAGCCCCATTGTTAATCCTTTAAAGGAAATTATTTTTAAAATTTCGACAAGTAGAACAATGAATGGAACAGGTAGACTGTTGAAATCATTGTATATATTGCTTCTATATAGTCTAAGAAACATGTACGCAAAGCATCCAAACAGTACCATTCGCCAATTTTTTGGTCTTCAAGTTTAAGTGAACAATGAGCCCCAATGGTTAATCCTTTATCGGAAATTATTTGTAATTTTCGACAAGTAGAACAATGAATGGAACAGGTAGACGGTTGAAATCTTTGTATATATTGCTTCCATATAGTCTAAGAAACATGTACGCAAAGCATCCAAACAGTACCATTCGCCAATTTTTTGGTCTTCAAGTTTAAGTGAACAATGAGCCCCAATGGTTAATCCTTTATCGGAAATTATTTGTAATTTTCGACAAGTCGAACAATGAATGGAACTGGTAGACGGTTGAAATATTTGTATATATTGCTTCTATATAATATAAGAAACATATATTCAAAGCATCCAAATAGTACCATTCGCCAATTTTTTGTTCTTCAAGTTTAAGTGAACTACGAGCCCCATTGTTAATCCTTTAAAGGAAATTATTTGTAAATTTCGGCAAGTAGAACAATGAATGGAATAGGTAGACGGTTGAAATCATTGTATATGTTGCTTCTATATAGTCTAAGAAACTTATATGCAAAGCATCCAAACAGTAACATTCGCCAATTTTTTGTTCTTCAAGTTTAAGTGAACTACGAGCCCCATTGATAATCATGAAATGGAAATTATTTGTAACTTTCTACAAGTAGAACAATGAATAGTACAGGTAGACGGGTGAAATCTTTCTATATATTGCATCTAAATAGTCTAAGAAACATATATGCAAAGCATCCAAACAGTACCATTCGCCAATTTTTTGTTCTTCAAGTTTAAGTGAACTTCGAGCCCCATTGTTAATCCTTTAAAGGAAATTATTTGTAAATTTCGACAAGTAGAACAACGAATGGAACAGGTAGACGGTTGAAATCTTTGTATATATTGCTTCTATATAGTCTAAGAAACTTATATGCAAAGCATCTAAACAGTAACATTCGCCAATTTTTTGTTCTTCAGGTTTAAGTGAACAATGAGCCCCATTGTTAATCCTTTATCGGAAATTATTTGTAACTTTCGACCAGTAGAACAATGAATGGAACAGCTAGACGGTTGAAATCTTTGTATATATTACTTCTATATAGTCTAAGAAACATATATGCAAAGCATCCAAACAGTACAATTCGCCAATTTTTTTATCTTCAAGTTTAAGTGAACAATGAGCCCCAATGGTTAATCCGTTATCGGAAATTATTTGTAACTTTCGACAAGTAGAACAATGAATGGAACAGGTAGACGGTTGAAATCTTTGTATATATTGCTTCCATATAGTCTAAGAAACATGTACGCAAAGCATCCAAACAGTACCGTTCGCCAATTTTTTGTTCTTCAGGTTTAAGTGAACTACGAGCCCCAATGGTTAATCCTTTATCGGTAATTATTTGTAACTTTCGACAAGTAGAACAATGAATGGAACAGGTAGACGGTTGAAATCTTTCTATATATTGCATCTAAATAGTCTAAGAAACATATATGCAAATCATCCAAACAGTACAATTCGCCAATTATTTGATCTTCAAGTTTAAGTGAACTACGAGCCCCATTGTTAATACTTTAACGGAAATTATTTGTAAGTTGCGACAAGTAGAACAATGAATGGAACAGGTAGACGGTTGAAATCTTTGTATATATTGCTTCTATATAATCTAAGAAACATATATGCAAAGCATCCAAACAGTACCATTCGCCAATTTTTTATTCTTCAAGTTTAAGTGAACAACGAGCCCCATTGATAATCATGAAACGGAAATTATTTGTAACTTTCTACAAGTAGAACAATGAATAGAACAGGTAGACAGTTGAAATCCTTGTATATATTGCGTCTATATAGTCTAAGAAACATATATGCAAAGCATCCAAACAGTACAATTCGCCAATTTTTTGTTCTTCAAGTTTAAGTAAACTACGATCCCCATTGTTAATCCCTTAAAGGAAATTATTTGTAACTTTCGACAAGTAGAACAATGAATGGAACAGGTAGACGGGTGAAATCTTTCTATATATTGCATCTAAATAATCTAAGAAACATATATGCAAAGCATCCAAAAAGTACCATTCGCCAATTTTTTGTTCTTCAAGTTTAAGTGAACTACGAGCCCCCAATGGTTAATCCGTTATCGGAAATTATTAGTAACTTTCGACAAGTAGAACAATGAATGGAACAGGTAGACGGTTGAAATCTTTGTATATATTGCTTCTATATAGTCTAAGAAACTTATATGCAAAGCATCTAAACTGTAACATTCGCCAATTTTTTGATCTTCAAGTTTAAGTGAACAATGAGCCCCAATGGTTAATCCGTTATCGGAAATTATTTGTAACTTTCGACAAGTAGAACAATGAATGGAACAGGTAGACGGTTGAAATCAATGTATATATTGCTTCTATATAGTCTAAGAAACATATATGCAAAGCATCCAAACAGTACCATTCGCCAATTTTTTGTTCTTCAAGTTTAAGTGAACAATGAGCCCCATTGTTAATCCTATATCGGAAATTATTTGTAACTTTCGACAAGTAGAACAATGAATGGAACAGGTAGACGGTTGAAATCTTTATATATATTGCTTCTATATAGTCTAAGAAACTTATATGCAAAGCATCTAAACAGTAACATTCGCCAATTTTTTGTTCTTCAGGTGTAAGTGAACAATGAGCCCCATTGTTAATCCTTTATCGGAAATTATTTGTAACTTTCGACCAGTAGAACAATGAATGGAACAGGTAGACGGTTGAAATCTTTGTATATATTACTTCTATATAGTCTAAGAAACATATATGCAAAGCATCCAAACAGTACAATTCGCCAATTTTTTTATCTTCAAGTTTAAGTGAACAATGAGCCCCAATGGTTAATCCGTTATCGGAAATTATTTGTAACTTTCGACAAGTAGAACAATGAATGGAACAGGTAGACGGTTGAAATCTTTGTATATATTGTTTCCATATAGTCTAAGAAACATGTACGCAAAGCATCCAAACAGTACCGTTCGCCAATTTTTTGTTCTTCAGGTTTAAGTGAACTACGAGCCCCAATGGTTAATCCTTTATCGGTAATTATTTGTAACTTTCGACAAGTAGAACAATGAATGGAACAGGTAGACGGTTGAAATCTTTCTATATATTGCATCTAAATAGTCTAAGAAACATATATGCAAATCATCCAAACAGTACAATTCGCCAATTATTTGATCTTCAAGTTTAAGTGAACTACGAGCCCCATTGTTAATACTTTAACGGAAATTATTTGTAAGTTGCGACAAGTAGAACAATGAATGGAACAGGTAGACGGTTGAAATCTTTGTATATATTGCTTCTATATAATCTAAGAAACATATATGCAAAGCATCCAAACAGTACCATTCGCCAATTTTTTATTCTTCAAGTTTAAGTGAACAACGAGCCCCATTGATAATCATGAAACGGAAATTATTTGTAACTTTCTACAAGTAGAACAATGAATAGAACAGGTAGACAGTTGAAATCCTTGTATATATTGCGTCTATATAGTCTAAGAAACATATATGCAAAGCATCCAAACAGTACAATTCGCCAATTTTTTGTTCTTCAAGTTTAAGTAAACTACGATCCCCATTGTTAATCCCTTAAAGGAAATTATTTGTAACTTTCGACAAGTAGAACAATGAATGGAACAGGTAGACGGGTGAAATCTTTCTATATATTGCATCTAAATAATCTAAGAAACATATATGCAAAGCATCCAAAAAGTACCATTCGCCAATTTTTTGTTCTTCAAGTTTAAGTGAACTACGAGCCCCCAATGGTTAATCCGTTATCGGAAATTATTAGTAACTTTCGACAAGTAGAACAATGAATGGAACAGGTAGACGGTTGAAATCTTTGTATATATTGCTTCTATATAGTCTAAGAAACTTATATGCAAAGCATCTAAACTGTAACATTCGCCAATTTTTTGATCTTCAAGTTTAAGTGAACAATGAGCCCCAATGGTTAATCCGTTATCGGAAATTATTTGTAACTTTCGACAAGTAGAACAATGAATGGAACAGGTAGACGGTTGAAATCAATGTATATATTGCTTCTATATAGTCTAAGAAACATATATGCAAAGCATCCAAACAGTACCATTCGCCAATTTTTTGTTCTTCAAGTTTAAGTGAACAATGAGCCCCATTGTTAATCCTTTATCGGAAATTATTTGTAACTTTCGACAAGTAGAACAATGAATGGAACAGGTAGACGGTTGAAATCTTTGTATATATTGCTTCTATATAGTCTAAGAAACATATATGCAAAGCATCCTAACAGCACCATTCGCCAATTTTTTGTTCTTCAAGTTTAAGTGAACAATGAGCCCCATTGTTAATCCTTTATCGGAAATTATTTGTAACTTTCGACAAGTAGAACAATGAATGGAACTGGTAGACGGTTGAAATCATTGTATATATTGCTTCTATATAGTCTAAGAAACCTATATGCAAAGCATCTAAACAGTAACATTCGCCAATTTTTTGATCTTCAAGTTTAAGTGAACTACGAGCCCCATTGATAATCATGAAATGGAAATTATTTGTAACTTTCTACAAGTAGAACAATGAATAGTACAGGTAGACGGGTGAAATCTTTCTATATATTGCATCTAAATAGTCTAAGAAACATATATGCAAAGCATCCAAACAGTACCATTCGCCAATTTTTTGTTCTTCAAGTTTAAGTGAACTACGAGCCCCATTGTTAATCCTTTAAAGGAAATTATTTTTAAAATTTCGACAAGTAGAACAATGAATGGAACAGGTAGACTGTTGAAATCATTGTATATATTGCTTCTATATAGTCTAAGAAACATGTACGCAAAGCATCCAAACAGTACCATTCGCCAATTTTTTGGTCTTCAAGTTTAAGTGAACAATGAGCCCCAATGGTTAATCCTTTATCGGAAATTATTTGTAATTTTCGACAAGTAGAACAATGAATGGAACAGGTAGACGGTTGAAATCTTTGTATATATTGCTTCCATATAGTCTAAGAAACATCTACGCAAAGTATCTAAACAGTAACAATCGCCAATTTTTTGATCTTCAAGTTTAAGTGAACAGCGAGCCCCATTGATAATCATGAAATGGAAATTATTTGTAACTTTCTACAAGTAGAACAATGAATAGTACAGGTAGACGGGTGAAATCTTTCTACATATTGCTTCTAAATAGTCTAAGAAACATCTATGCAAAGCATCCAAACAGTACAATTCGCCAATTTTTTGTTCTTCAAGTTTAAGTGAACTACGAGCCCCACTGTTAATCCTTTAACGGAAATTAATTTTAACTTTCGACAAGTAGAACAATGAATGGAACAGGTAGACGGTTGAAATCATTGTATATATTGCTTCCATATAGTTTAAGAAACATGTACGCAAAGCATCCAAACAGTACCATTCGCCAATTTTTTGTTCTTCATGTTTAAGTGAACAACGAGCCCCATTGTTAATCCTTTAAAGGAAATTATTTGTAAATTTCGACAAGTAGAACAATGATTGGAACACGTAGACGGTTGAAATCTTTGTATATATTGCTTCCATATAGTCTAAGAAACATGTACGCAAAGCATCCAAACTGTACCGTTCGCCAATTTTTTGTTCTTCAGGTTTAAGTGAACAATGAGCCCCATTGTTAATCCGTTATCGGAAATTATTTGTAACTTTCGACCAGTAGAACAATGAATGGAACAGGTAGACGGTTGAAATCTTTGTATATATTGCTTCTATATAGTCTAAGAAACATATATGCAAAGCATCCAAACAGTACCATTCGCCAATTTTTTGTTCTTCACGTTTAAGTGAACAACGATCCCCATTGTTAATCCCTTAACGGAAATTATTTGTAACTTTCGACAAGTAGAACAATGAATGGAACAGGTAGCCGTTGAAATCAATGTATATATTGCTTCTATATAGTCTAAGAAACATATATGCAAAGCATCCAGACAGTACCATTCGCCCCTTTTTTGTTCTTCAAGTTTAAGTGAACAACGAGCCCCATTGTTAATCCTTTAAAGGAAATTATTTGTAAATTTCGACAAGTAGAACAATGATTGGAACACGTAGACGGTTGAAATCATTGTATATATTGCTTCCATATAGTCTAAGAAACATGTACGCAAAGCAGCCAAACAGTACCATTCGCCAATTTTTTGGTCTTCAAGTTTAAGTGAACAATGAGCCCCAATGGTTAATCCTTTATTGGAAATTATTTGTAATTTTCGACAAGTCGAACAATGAATGGAACTGGTAGACGGTTGAAATATTTGTATATATTGCTTCTATATAATATAAGAAACATATATTCAAAGCATCCAAATAGTACCATTCGCCAATTTTTTGTTCTTCAAGTTTAAGTGAACTACGAGCCCCATTGTTAATCCTTTAAAGGAAATTATTTGTAAATTTCGGCAAGCAGAACAATGAATGGAATAGGTAGACGGTTGAAATCATTGTATATATTGCTTCTATATAGTCTAAGAAACATATATGCAAAGCATCCAAACAGTACCATTCGCCCCTTTTTTGTTCTTCAAGTTTAAGTGAACAACGAGCCCCATTGTTAATCCTTTAAAGGAAATTATTTGTAAATTTCGACAAGTAGAACAATGATTGGAACACGTAGACGGTTGAAATCTTTGTATATATTGCTTCCATATAGTCTAAGAAACATGTACGCAAAGCATCCAAACAGTACCATTCGCCAATTTTTTGTTCTTCAAGTTTATGTGAACAATGAGCCCCAATGGTTAATACTTTATCGGAAATTATTTGTAATTTTCGACAAGTAGAACAATGAATGGAACAGGTAAACGGTTGAAATATTTGTATATATTGCTTCTATATAATCTAAGAAACATATATGCAAAGCATCTAAACAGTAACAATCGCCAATTTTTTGATCTTCAAGTTTAAGTGAACAGCGAGCCCCATTGATAATCATGAAATGGAAATTATTTGTAACTTTCTACAAGTAGAACAATGAATAGTACAGGTAGACGGGTGAAATCTTTCTATATATTGCTTCTAAATAGTCTAAGAAACATCTATGCAAAGCATCCAAACAGTACAATTCGCCTATTTTTTGTTCTTCAAGTTTAAGTGAACTACGAGCCCCATTGTTAATCCTTTAAAGGAAATTATTTGTAAATTTCGACAAGTAGAACAACGAATGGAACAGGTAGACGGTTGAAATCTTTGTATATATTGCTTCTATATAGTCTAAGAAACTTATATGCAAAGCATCTAAACAGTAACATTCGCCAATTTTTTGTTCTTCAGGTTTAAGTGAACAATGAGCCCCATTGTTAATCCTTTATCGGAAATTATTTGTAACTTTCGACCAGTAGAACAATGAATGGAACAGGTAGACGGTTGAAATCTTTGTATATATTGCTTCTATATAGTCTAAGAAACATATATGCAAAGCATCCAAACAGTACAATTCGCCAATTTTTTTATCTTCAAGTTTAAGTGAACAATGAGCCCCAATGGTTAATCCGTTATCGGAAATTATTTGTAACTTTCGACAAGTAGAACAATGAATGGAACAGGTAGACGGTTGAAATCTTTGTATATATTGCTTCCATATAGTCTAAGAAACATGTACGCAAAGCATCCAAACAGTACCGTTCGCCAATTTTTTGTTCTTCAGGTTTAAGTGAACTACGAGCCCCAATGGTTAATCCTTTATCGGTAATTATTTGTAACTTTCGACAAGTAGAACAATGAATGGAACAGGTAGACGGTTGAAATCTTTCTATATATTGCATCTAAATAGTCTAAGAAACATATATGCAAATCATCCAAACAGTACAATTCGCCAATTATTTGATCTTCAAGTTTAAGTGAACTACGAGCCCCATTGTTAATACTTTAACGGAAATTATTTGTAAGTTGCGACAAGTAGAACAATGAATGGAACAGGTAGACGGTTGAAATCTTTGTATATATTGCTTCTATATAATCTAAGAAACATATATGCAAAGCATCCAAACAGTACCATTCGCCAATTTTTTATTCTTCAAGTTTAAGTGAACAACGAGCCCCATTGATAATCATGAAACGGAAATTATTTGTAACTTTCTACAAGTAGAACAATGAATAGAACAGGTAGACGGTTGAAATCTTTGTATATGTTGCTTCTATATAGTCTACGAAACTTATATGCAAAGCATCTAAACTGTAACATTCGCCAATTTTTTGATCTTCAAGTTTAAGTGAACAATGAGCCCCAATGGTTAATCCGTTATCGGAAATTATTTGTAACTTTCGACAAGTAGAACAATGAATGGAACAGGTAGACGGTTGAAATCAATGTATATATTGCTTCTATATAGTCTAAGAAACATATATGCAAAGCATCCAAACAGTACCATTCGCCAATTTTTTGTTCTTCAAGTTTAAGTGAACAATGAGCCCCATTGTTAATCCTTTATCGGAAATTATTTGTAACTTTCGACAAGTAGAACAATGAATGGAACAGGTAGACGGTTGAAATCTTTGTATATATTGCTTCTATATAGTCTAAGAAACATATATGCAAAGCATCCTAACAGCACCATTCGCCAATTTTTTGTTCTTCAAGTTTAAGTAAACTACGATCCCCATTGTTAATCCTTTATCGGAAATTATTTGTAACTTTCGACAAGTAGAACAATGAATGGAACTGGTAGACGGTTGAAATCATTGTATATATTGCTTCTATATAGTCTAAGAAACATATATGCAAAGCATCCAAACAGTACAATTCGCCAATTTTTTTATCTTCAAGTTTAAGTGAACAATGAGCCCCAATGGTTAATCCGTTATCGGAAATTATTTGTAACTTTCGACAAGTAGAACAATGAATGGAACAGGTAGACGGTTGAAATCTTTGTATATATTGCTTCCATATAGTCTAAGAAACATGTACGCAAAGCATCCAAACAGTACCGTTCGCCAATTTTTTGTTCTTCAGGTTTAAGTGAACTACGAGCCCCAATGGTTAATCCTTTATCGGTAATTATTTGTAACTTTCGACAAGTAGAACAATGAATGGAACAGGTAGACGGTTGAAATCTTTCTATATATTGCATCTAAATAGTCTAAGAAACATATATGCAAATCATCCAAACAGTACAATTCGCCAATTATTTGATCTTCAAGTTTAAGTGAACTACGAGCCCCATTGTTAATACTTTAACGGAAATTATTTGTAAGTTGCGACAAGTAGAACAATGAATGGAACAGGTAGACGGTTGAAATCTTTGTATATATTGCTTCTATATAATCTAAGAAACATATATGCAAAGCATCCAAACAGTACCATTCGCCAATTTTTTATTCTTCAAGTTTAAGTGAACAACGAGCCCCATTGATAATCATGAAACGGAAATTATTTGTAACTTTCTACAAGTAGAACAATGAATAGAACAGGTAGACGGTTGAAATCTTTGTATATGTTGCTTCTATATAGTCTACGAAACTTATATGCAAAGCATCTAAACTGTAACATTCGCCAATTTTTTGATCTTCAAGTTTAAGTGAACAATGAGCCCCAATGGTTAATCCGTTATCGGAAATTATTTGTAACTTTCGACAAGTAGAACAATGAATGGAACAGGTAGACGGTTGAAATCAATGTATATATTGCTTCTATATAGTCTAAGAAACATATATGCAAAGCATCCAAACAGTACCATTCGCCAATTTTTTGTTCTTCAAGTTTAAGTGAACAATGAGCCCCATTGTTAATCCTTTATCGGAAATTATTTGTAACTTTCGACAAGTAGAACAATGAATGGAACAGGTAGACGGTTGAAATCTTTGTATATATTGCTTCTATATAGTCTAAGAAACATATATGCAAAGCATCCTAACAGCACCATTCGCCAATTTTTTGTTCTTCAAGTTTAAGTGAACAATGAGCCCCATTGTTAATCCTTTATCGGAAATTATTTGTAACTTTCGACAAGTAGAACAATGAATGGAACTGGTAGACGGTTGAAATCATTGTATATATTGCTTCTATATAGTCTAAGAAACCTATATGCAATGCATCTAAACAGTAACATTCGCCAATTTTTTGATCTTCAAGTTTAAGTGAACATTGAGCCCCATTGTTAATCCTTAAAGGAAATTATTTGTAAATTTCGACAAGTAGAACAATGATTGGAACACGTAGACGGTTGAAATCTTTGTATATATTGCTTCCACATAGTCTAAGAAACATGTACGCAAAGCATCCAAACAGTACCATTCGCCAATTTTTTGGTCTTCAAGTTCAAGTGAACAGCGAGCCCCATTGATAATCATGAAATGGCAATTATTTGTAACTTTCTACAAGTAGAACAATGAATAGTACAGGTAGACGGTTGAAATCCTTGTATATATTGCTTCCATATAGTCTAAGAAGCATGTACGCAAATCATCCAAACAGTACCATTCGCCAATTTTTTGTCCTTCAAGTTTAAGTGAACAATGAGACCCATTGTTAATCCTTTATCGGAAATTATTTGTAAATTTCGACAAGTAGAACAATGATTGGAACACGTAGACGGTTGAAATCTTTGTATATATTGATTCCATATAGTCTAAGAAACATGTACGCAAAGCATCCAAATAGTACCATTCGCCAATTTTTTGGTCTTCAAGTTTAAGTGAACAATGAGCCCCAATGGTTAATCCGTTATCGGAAATTATTTGTAACTTTCGACAAGTAGAACAATGAATGGAACAGGTAGACGGTTGAAATCTTTGTATATATTGCTTCCATATAGTCTAAGAAACATGTACGCAAAGCATCCAAATAGTACCATTCGCCAATTTTTTGGTCTTCAAGTTTAAGTGAACAATGAGCCCCAATGGTTAATCCGTTATCGGAAATTATTTGTAACTTTCGACAAGTAGAACAGTGAATGGAACAGGTAGACGGTTGAAATCTTCGTATATATTACTTCTATATAGTCTAAGAAACATATATGCAAAGCATCCAAACAGTACAATTCGCCAATTTTTTTATCTTCAAGTTTAAGTGAACAATGAGCCCCAATGGTTAATCCGTTATCGGAAATTATTTGTAACTTTCGACAAGTAGAACAATGAATGGAACAGGTAGACGGTTGAAATCTTTGTATATATTGCTTCCATATAGTCTAAGAAACATGTACGCAAAGCATCCAAACAGTACCGTTCGCCAATTTTTTGTTCTTCAGGTTTAAGTGAACTACGAGCCCCAATGGTTAATCCTTTATCGGTAATTATTTGTAACTTTCGACAAGTAGAACAATGAATGGAACAGGTAGACGGTTGAAATCTTTCTATATATTGCATCTAAATAGTCTAAGAAACATATATGCAAATCATCCAAACAGTACAATTCGCCAATTATTTGATCTTCAAGTTTAAGTGAACTACGAGCCCCATTGTTAATACTTTAACGGAAATTATTTGTAAGTTGCGACAAGTAGAACAATGAATGGAACAGGTAGACGGTTGAAATCTTTGTATATATTGCTTCTATATAATCTAAGAAACATATATGCAAAGCATCCAAACAGTACCATTCGCCAATTTTTTATTCTTCAAGTTTAAGTGAACAACGAGCCCCATTGATAATCATGAAACGGAAATTATTTGTAACTTTCTACAAGTAGAACAATGAATAGAACAGGTAGACAGTTGAAATCCTTGTATATATTGCGTCTATATAGTCTAAGAAACATATATGCAAAGCATCCAAACAGTACAATTCGCCAATTTTTTGTTCTTCAAGTTTAAGTAAACTACGATCCCCATTGTTAATCCCTTAAAGGAAATTATTTGTAACTTTCGACAAGTAGAACAATGAATGGAACAGGTAGACGGGTGAAATCTTTCTATATATTGCATCTAAATAATCTAAGAAACATATATGCAAAGCATCCAAAAAGTACCATTCGCCAATTTTTTGTTCTTCAAGTTTAAGTGAACTACGAGCCCCCAATGGTTAATCCGTTATCGGAAATTATTAGTAACTTTCGACAAGTAGAACAATGAATGGAACAGGTAGACGGTTGAAATCTTTGTATATATTGCTTCTATATAGTATAAGAAACATATATGCAAAGCATCCAAACAGTACAATTCGCCAATTTTTTGTTCTTCAAGTTTAAGTGAACAATGAGCCCCATTGTTAATCCGTTATCGGAAGTTATTTGTAACTTTCGACAAGTAGAACATTGAATGGAACAGGTAGACGGTTGAAATCTTTGTATCTATTGCTTCTATATAGGATAAGAAACATATATGCAAAGCATCCAAACAGTACCATTCGCCACTTTTTTGTTCTTCAAGTTTAAGTAAACTACGATCCCCATTGTTAATCCCTTAACGGAAATTATTTGTAATTTTCGACAAGTAGAACAATGAATGGAACAGGTAGACGGTTGAAATCTTTGTATATATTGCTTCTATATAATCTAAGAAACATATATGCAAAGCATCCAAACAGTACCATTCGCCAATTTTTTGTTCTTCAAGTTTAAGTGAACTACGAGCCCCATTGTTAATACTTTAACGGAAATTATTTGTAACTTGCGAGAAGTAGAACAATGAATGGAACTGGTAGCCGGTTGAAATCAATGTATATATTGCTTCTATATAGTCTAAGAAACATATATGCAAAGCATCCAAACAGTACCATTCGCCAATTTTTTGTTCTTCAAGTTTAAGTGAACGACGAGCCCCATTGTTAATCCTTTAAAGGAAATTATTTGTAAATTTCGACAAGTAGGACAATGATTGGAACACGTAGACGGTTGAAATCTTTGTATATATTGCTTCCATATAGTCTAAGAAACATGTACGCAAAGCATCTAAACAGTACCATTCGCCAATTTTTTGTTCTTCAAGTTTAAGTGAACAATGAGCCCCAATGGTTAATCCTTTATCGGAAATTATTTGTAAGTTTCGACAAGTAGAACAATGAATGGAACAGGTAGACGTTTGAAATCTTTGTATATATTGCTTCTATATAATCTAAGAAACATATATGCAAAGCATCTAAACAGTAACAATCGCCAATTTTTTGATCATCAAGTTTAAGTGAACAGCGAGCCCCATTGATAATCATGAAATGGAAATTATTTGTAACTTTCTACAAGTAGAACAATGAATAGTACAGGTAAACGGGTGAAATCTTTCTATATATTGCTTCTAAATAGTCTAAGAAACATCTATGCAAAGCATCCAAACAGTACCATTCGCCAATTTTTTGTTCTTCAAGTTTAAGTGAACAATGAGCCCCATTGTTAATCCTTTATCGGAAATTATTTGTAAATTTCGACAAGTAGAACAATGAATGGAACAGGTAGACTGTTGAAATCATTGCATATATTGCTTCTATATGGTCCAAGATAGATATATGCAAAGCGTCCAAACAGTACAATTCGCCAATTTTTTGCTCTTCAAGTTTAAGTGAACTACGAGCTCCATTGTTAATCCTTTAAAGGAAATTATTTGTAAATTTCGGAAAGTAGAACAATGAATGAAATAGGTAGACGGTTGAAATCATTGTATATATTGCTGCTATATAGTCTAAGAAACATATATGCAAAGCATCCAAACAGTACCATTCGCCAATTTTTTGTTCTTCAAGTTTAAGTGAACAACGAGCCCCATTGTTAATCCTTTAAAGGAAATTATTTGTAAATTTCGTCAAGTAGAACATTGATTGGAACACGTAGACGGTTGAAATCCTTGTATATATTGCTTCCATATAGTCTAAGAAGCATGTACGCAAATCATCCAAACAGTACCATTCGCCAATTTTTTGTCCTTCAAGTTTAAGTGAACAATGAGACCCATTGTTAATCCTTTATCGGAAATTATTTGTAAATTTCGACAAGTAGAACAATGATTGGAACACGTAGACGGTTGAAATCTTTGTATATATTGATTCCATATAGTCTAAGAAACATGTACGCAAAGCATCCAAATAGTACCATTCGCCAATTTTTTGGTCTTCAAGTTTAAGTGAACAATGAGCCCCAATGGTTAATCCATTATCGGAAATTATTTGTAATTTTCGACAAGTAGAACAATGACTGGAACAGGTAGACGGTTGAAATATTTGTATATATTGCTTCTATATAGTATAAGAAACATATATGCAAAGCATCCAAACAGTACAATTCGCCTATTTTTTGTTCTTCAAGTTTAAGTGAACTACGAGCCCCATTGTTAATCCTTTAAAGGAAATTATTTGTAAATTTCGACAAGTAGAACAACGAATGGAACAGGTAGACGGTTGAAATCTTTGTATATATTGCTTCTATATAGTCTAAGAAACTTATATGCAAAGCATCTAAACAGTAACATTCGCCAATTTTTTGTTCTTCAGGTTTAAGTGAACAATGAGCCCCATTGTTAATCCTTTATCGGAAATTATTTGTAACTTTCGACCAGTAGAACAATGAATGGAACAGGTAGACGGTTGAAATCTTTGTATATATTGCTTCTATATAGTCTAAGAAACATATATGCAAAGCATCCAAACAGTACAATTCGCCAATTTTTTTATCTTCAAGTTTAAGTGAACAATGAGCCCCAATGGTTAATCCGTTATCGGAAATTATTTGTAACTTTCGACAAGTAGAACAATGAATGGAACAGGTAGACGGTTGAAATCTTTGTATATATTGCTTCCATATAGTCTAAGAAACATGTACGCAAAGCATCCAAACAGTACCGTTCGCCAATTTTTTGTTCTTCAGGTTTAAGTGAACTACGAGCCCCAATGGTTAATCCTTTATCGGTAATTATTTGTAACTTTCGACAAGTAGAACAATGAATGGAACAGGTAGACGGTTGAAATCTTTCTATATATTGCATCTAAATAGTCTAAGAAACATATATGCAAATCATCCAAACAGTACAATTCGCCAATTATTTGATCTTCAAGTTTAAGTGAACTACGAGCCCCATTGTTAATACTTTAACGGAAATTATTTGTAAGTTGCGACAAGTAGAACAATGAATGGAACAGGTAGACGGTTGAAATCTTTGTATATATTGCTTCTATATAATCTAAGAAACATATATGCAAAGCATCCAAACAGTACCATTCGCCAATTTTTTATTCTTCAAGTTTAAGTGAACAACGAGCCCCATTGATAATCATGAAACGGAAATTATTTGTAACTTTCTACAAGTAGAACAATGAATAGAACAGGTAGACGGTTGAAATCTTTGTATATGTTGCTTCTATATAGTCTACGAAACTTATATGCAAAGCATCTAAACTGTAACATTCGCCAATTTTTTGATCTTCAAGTTTAAGTGAACAATGAGCCCCAATGGTTAATCCGTTATCGGAAATTATTTGTAACTTTCGACAAGTAGAACAATGAATGGAACAGGTAGACGGTTGAAATCAATGTATATATTGCTTCTATATAGTCTAAGAAACATATATGCAAAGCATCCAAACAGTACCATTCGCCAATTTTTTGTTCTTCAAGTTTAAGTGAACTACGAGCCCCATTGTTAATCCTTTAAAGGAAATTATTTGTAAATTTCGACAAGTAGAACAACGAATGGAACAGGTAGACGGTTGAAATCTTTGTATATATTGCTTCTATATAGTCTAAGAAACTTATATGCAAAGCATCTAAACTGTAACATTCGCCAATTTTTTGTTCTTCAGGTTTAAGTGAACAATGAGCCCCATTGTTAATCCTTTATCGGAAATTATTTGTAACTTTCGACCAGTAGAACAATGAATGGAACAGGTAGACGGTTGAAATCTTTGTATATATTGCTTCTATATAGTCTAAGAAACATATATGCAAAGCATCCAAACAGTACAATTCGCCAATTTTTTTATCTTCAAGTTTAAGTGAACAATGAGCCCCAATGGTTAATCCGTTATCGGAAATTATTTGTAACTTTCGACAAGTAGAACAATGAATGGAACAGGTAGACGGTTGAAATCTTTGTATATATTGCTTCCATATAGTCTAAGAAACATGTACGCAAAGCATCCAAACAGTACCGTTCGCCAATTTTTTGTTCTTCAGGTTTAAGTGAACTACGAGCCCCAATGGTTAATCCTTTATCGGTAATTATTTGTAACTTTCGACAAGTAGAACAATGAATGGAACAGGTAGACGGTTGAAATCTTTCTATATATTGCATCTAAATAGTCTAAGAAACATATATGCAAATCATCCAAACAGTACAATTCGCCAATTATTTGATCTTCAAGTTTAAGTGAACTACGAGCCCCATTGTTAATACTTTAACGGAAATTATTTGTAAGTTGCGACAAGTAGAACAATGAATGGAACAGGTAGACGGTTGAAATCTTTGTATATATTGCTTCTATATAATCTAAGAAACATATATGCAAAGCATCCAAACAGTACCATTCGCCAATTTTTTATTCTTCAAGTTTAAGTGAACAACGAGCCCCATTGATAATCATGAAACGGAAATTATTTGTAACTTTCTACAAGTAGAACAATGAATAGAACAGGTAGACGGTTGAAATCTTTGTATATGTTGCTTCTATATAGTCTACGAAACTTATATGCAAAGCATCTAAACTGTAACATTCGCCAATTTTTTGATCTTCAAGTTTAAGTGAACAATGAGCCCCAATGGTTAATCCGTTATCGGAAATTATTTGTAACTTTCGACAAGTAGAACAATGAATGGAACAGGTAGACGGTTGAAATCAATGTATATATTGCTTCTATATAGTCTAAGAAACATATATGCAAAGCATCCAAACAGTACCATTCGCCAATTTTTTGTTCTTCAAGTTTAAGTGAACAATGAGCCCCATTGTTAATCCTTTATCGGAAATTATTTGTAACTTTCGACAAGTAGAACAATGAATGGAACACGTAGACGGTTGAAATCTTTGTATATATTGCTTCCACATAGTCTAAGAAACATGTACGCAAAGCATCCAAACAGTACCATTCGCCAATTTTTTGGTCTTCAAGTTTACGTGAACAGCGAGCCCCATTGATAATCATGAAATGGCAATTATTTGTAACTTTCGGCAAGTTGAACAATGACTGGAACAGGTAGACTGTTGAAATCTTTGTATCTGTTGCTTCTATATAGGATAAGAAACATATATGCAAAGCATCCAAACAGTACCATTCGCCACTTTTTTGTTCTTCAAGTTTAAGTAAACTACGATCCCCATTGTTAATCCCTTAACGGAAATTATTTGTAATTTTCGACAAGTAGAACAATGAATGGAACAGGTAGACGGTTGAAATCTTTGTATATATTGCTTCTATATAATCTAAGAAACATATATGCAAAGCATCCAAACAGTACCATTCGCCAATTTTTTGTTCTTCAAGTTTAAGTGAACTACGAGCCCCATTGTTAATACTTTAACGGAAATTATTTGTAATTTGCGAGAAGTAGAACAATGAATGGAACTGGTAGCCGGTTGAAATCAATGTATATATTGCTTCTATATAGTCTAAGAAACATATATGCAAAGCATCCAAACAGTACCATTCGCCAATTTTTTGTTCTTCAAGTTTAAGTGAACGACGAGCCCCATTGTTAATCCTTTAAAGGAAATTATTTGTAAATTTCGACAAGTAGGACAATGATTGGAACACGTAGACGGTTGAAATCTTTGTATATATTGCTTCCATATAGTCTAAGAAACATGTACGCAAAGCATCTAAACAGTACCATTCGCCAATTTTTTGTTCTTCAAGTTTAAGTGAACAATGAGCCCCAATGGTTAATCCTTTATCGGAAATTATTTGTAAGTTTCGACAAGTAGAACAATGAATGGAACAGGTAGACGGTTGAAATCTATGTATATATTGCTTCTATATAATCTAAGGAACATATATGCAAAGCATCCAAACAGTACAATTCGCCAATTTTTTGCTCTTCAAGTTTAAGTGAACTACGAGCTCCATTGTTAATCCTTTAAAGGAAATTATTTGTAAATTTCGGAAAGTAGAACAATGAATGAAATAGGTAGACGGTTGAAATCATTGTATATATTGCTGCTATATAGTCTAAGAAACATATATCCAAAGCATCCAAACAGTACAATTTGCCAATTTTTTGTTCTTCAAGTTTAAGTAAACTACGATCCCCATTGTTAATCCTTTAAATTAAATTATTTGTAAATTTCGGCAAGTTGAACAATGAATGGAATAGGTAGACGGTTGAAATCATTGTATATATTGCTTCTATATAGTCTAAGAAACATATATGCAAAGCATCCAAACAGTACAATTCGACAATTTTTTGTTCTTCAAGTTTAGTGAACAATGAGCCCCAATGGTTAATCCTTTATCGGAAATTATTTGTAATTTTCGACAAGTAGAACAATGAATGGAACAGGTAGACGGTTGAAATCTATGTATATATTGCTTCTATATAATCTAAGGAACATATATGCAAAGCATCCAAACAGTACAATTCGCCAATTATTTCATCTTCATGTTTAAGTGAACTACGAGCCCCATTGTTAATACTTTAACGGAAATTATTTGTAACTTGCGACAAGTAGAACAATGAGTGGAACAGGTAGACGGTTGAAATCAATGTATATATTGCTTCTATATAGTCTAAGAAACATATATGCAATGCATCCAAACAGTACCATTTGCCAATTTTTTGTTCTTCAAGTTTAAGTGAACAATGAGCCCCATTGTTAATCCTTTATCGGAAATTATTTGTAACTTTCGACAAGTAGAACATTGAATGGAACAGATAGACGGTTGAAATCTTTGTATATATTGCTTCTATATAGTATAAGAAACATATATGCAAAGCATCCAAACAGTAACATTCGCCAATTTTTTGTTCTTCAAGTTTAAGTGAACTACGAGCCCCATTGTTAATCCTTTAAAGGAATTTATTTGTAACTTGCGACAAGTAGAACAATGAATGGAACAGGTAGACGGTTGAAATCAATGTATATATTGCTTCTATATAGTCTAAGAAACATATATGCAAAGCATCCAAACAGTACCATTCATCAATTTTTTGTTCTTCAAGTTTAAGTGAACAACGAGCCCCATTGTTAATCCTTTAAAGGAAATTATTTGTAAATTTCGACGAGTAGAACAATGATTGGAACACGTAGACGGTTGAAATCTTTGTATATATTGCTTCCATATAGTCAAAGAAACATGTACGCAAAGCATCCAAACAGTACCATTCGCCAATTTTTTGTTCTTCAAGTTTAAGTGAACAATGAGCCCCAATGGTTAATCCTTTATCGGAAATTATTTGTAATTTTCGACAAGTAGAACAATGAATGGAACAGGTAGACGGTTGAAATCTTTGTATATATTGCTTCTATATAATCTAAGAAACATATATGCAAAGCATCCAAACAGTACCATTCGCCAATTTTTTGTTCTTCAAGTTTAAGTGAACAACGAGCCCCATTGTTAATCCTTTAAAGGAAATTATTTGTAAATTTCGACAAGTAGAACAATGAATGGAACAGGTAGACTGTTGAAATCCTTGTAAATATTGCTTCCATATAGTCTAAGAAACATGAACGCAAAGCATCCAAACAGTACCATTCGCCAATTTTTTGTCCTTCAAGTTTAAGTGAACAATGAGCCCCATTGTTAATCCTTTATCGGAAATTATTTGTAAGTTTCGACAAGTAGAACAATGAATGGAACAGGTAGACGTTTGAAATCTTTGTATATATTGCTTCTATATAATCTAAGAAACATATATGCAAAGCATCTAAACAGTAACAATCGCCAATTTTTTGATCTTCAAGTTTAAGTGAACAGCGAGCCCCATTGATAATCATGAAATGGAAATTATTTGTAACTTTCTACAAGTAGAACAATGAATAGTACAGGTAGACGGGTAAAATCTTTCTAAATATTGCTTCTAAATAGTCTAAGAAACATCTATGCAAAGCATCCAAACAGTACAATTCGCCAATTTTTTGTTCTTCAAGTTTAGGTGAACTACGAGCCCCATTGTTAATCCTTTAAAAGAAATTATTTGTAAATTTCGACAAGTAGAACAATGAATGGATCATGTAGACGGTTGAAATCATTGTATATATTGCTTCTATATAGTCTACGAAACATATATGCAAAGCATCCAAACAGTACAATTCGCCAATTTTTTGTTCTACATGTTTAAGTGAACAATGAGCCCCATTGTTAATCCTTTATCGGAAATTATTTGTAACTTTCGACAAGTAGAACAATGAATGGAACAATTCGACGGTTGAAATCTTTGTATATATTGCTTCCATATAGTCAAAGAAACATGTACGCAAAACATCCAAACAGTACCATTCGCCAATTATTTGATCTTCAAGTTTAAGTGAACAAGGTGCCCCATTGATAATCATGAAACGGAAATTATTTGTAACTTTCTACAAGTAGAACTTTGAATGGAACAGGTAGACGGTTGATATCATTGTATATATTGCATCTATATAGTCTACGAAACATATATGCAAAGCATCAAAACAGTAGAATTCGCCAATTTTTTGTTCTTCAAGTTTAAGTGAACTACGAGCCCCATTGTTAATCCTTTAAAGGAAATTATTTGTAAATTTCGACATGTAGAACAATGAATGGAACAGGTAGACGGTAGAAATCTTTGTATATATTGCTTCTATATAATCTAAGAAACATATATGCAAAGCATCCAAACAGTACCATTCGCCAATTTTTTGTTTTTCAAGTTTAAGTGAACTACGAGCCCCATAGTTAATCCTTTAAAGGAAATTATTTCAAACTTGCGACAAGTAAAACAATGAATGGAACAGGTGGACGGTTGAAATCAATGTATAGATTGCTTCTATATAGTCTAAGAAACATATATGCAAAGCATCCAAACAGTACCATTCGCCACTTTTTTGTTCTTCAAGTTTAAGTGAACAACGAGCCCCATTGTTAATACTTTAAAGGAAATTATTTGTAAATTTCGACAAGTAGAACAATGATTGGAACACGTAGACGGTTGAAATCTTTGTATATATTGCTTCCATATAGTCTAAGAAACATGTACGCAAACCATCCAAACAGTACCATTCGCCAATTTTTGTTCTTCAAGTTTAAGTGAACAACGAGCCCCATTGATAATCATGAAACGGAAATTATTTGTAACTTTCTACAAGTAGAACAATGAATAGAACAGGTAGACGGTTGAAATCTTTGTATGTGTTGCTTCTATATAGTCTAAGAAACCTATATGCAAAGCATCCAAACAGTACAATTCGCCAATTTCTTGTTCTTCAAGTTTAAGTAAACTACGATCCCCATTGTTAATCCCTTAACGGCAATTATTTGTAACTTGCGACAAGTAGAACAATGAATGGAACAGGTAGACGGTTGAAATCAATGTATATATTGCTTCTATATAGTCTAAGAAACATATATGCAAAGCATCCAAACAGTACCATTCATCAATTTTTTGTTCTTCAAGTTTAAGTGAACAACGAGCCCCATTGTTAATCCTTTAAAAGAAATTATTTGTAAATTTCGACGAGTAGAACAATGATTGGAACACGTAGACGGTTGAAATCTTTGTATATATTGCTTCCATATAGTCAAAGAAACATGTACGCAAAGCATCCAAACAGTACCATTCGCCAATTTTTTGTTCTTCAAGTTTAAGTGAACAATGAGCCCCAATGGTTAATCCTTTATCGGAAATTATTTGTAATTTTCGACAAGTAGAACAATGAATAGTACAGGTAGACGGGTGAAATCTTTCTATATATTGCTTCTAAATAGTCTAAGAAACATATATGCAAAGCATCCAAACAGTACCATTCGCCAATTTTTTGTTCTTCAAGTTTAAGTGAACTACGAGCCCCAATGGTTAATAATTTATCAGAAATTATTTGTAATTTTCGACAAGTAGAACAATGATTGGAACACACAGACGGTTGAAATCTTTGTATATATTGCTTCCATATAGTCTAAGAAACATATATGCAAAGCATCCAAACAGTACCATTCGCCAATTTTTTGTTCTTCAAGTTTAAGTGAACAATGAGCCCCATTGTTAATCCTTTATCGGAAATTATTTGTAACTTTCGACAAGTAGAACATTGAATGGAACAGTTAGACGGTTGAAATCTTTGTATATATTGCTTCCATATAGTATAAGAAACATATATGCAAATCATACAAACAGTACAATTCGCCAATTTTTTGATCTTCAAGTTTAAGTGAACAGCGAGCCCCATTGATAATCATGAAATGGAAATTATTTGTAACTCTCTACAAGTAGAACAATGAATAGTACAGGTAGACGGGTGAAATCTTTCTATATATTGCTTCTAAATAGTCTAAGAAACATATATGCAAAGCATCCAAACAGTACAATTCGCCAATTTTTTGTTCTTCAAGTTTAAGTGAACAATGAGCCCCATTGTTAATCCTTTAAAGGAAATTATTTGTAAATTTCGACAAGTAGAACAATGAATGGATCAGGTAGACGGTTGAAATCATTGTATATATTGCTTCTATATAATCTACGAAACATATATGCAAAGCATCCAAACAGTACAATTCGCCAAACTTTGGTTCTTCAAGTTTAAGTGAACTACGAGCCCCCTTGTTAATCCTTTAACGGAAATTAATTGTAACTTTCGACAAGTAGAACAGTGAATGGAACAGGTAGACGGTTGAAATCTTTGTATATATTGCTTCTATATAGTATAAGAAACATATATGCAAAGCATCCAAACAGTACAATTCGCCAATTTTTTGTTCTTCAAGTTTAAGTGAAAAATGAGCCCCAATGGTTAATCCGTTATCGGAAATTATTTGTAACTTTCGACAAGTAGAACAATGAATGGAACAGGTAGATGGCTGAAATCTTTGTATATATTGCTTCTATATAGTCTAAGAAACATATATGCAAAGCATCCAAACAGTACAATTCGCCAATTTTTTGTTCTTCAAGTTTAAGTGAACAATGAGCCCAAATGATTAATCCTTTATCGGTAATTATTTGTAAATTTCGACAAGTAAAACAATGATTGGAACACGTAGACGGTTGAAATCTTTGTATATATTGCTTCCACATAGTCTAAGAAACATGTACGCAAAGCATCCAAACAGTACCATTCGCCAATTTTTTGGTCTTCAAGTTTACGTGAACAGCGAGCCCCATTGATAATCATGAAATGGCAATTATTTGTAACTTTCGGCAAGTAGAACAATGACTGGAACAGGTAGACGGTTGAAATCTTTGTATATATTGCTTCTATATAGTATAAGAAACATATATGCAAAGCATCCAAACAGTACAATTCGCCAATTTTTTGTTCTTCAAGTTTAAGTGAACAATGAGCCCCATTGTTAATCCGTTATCGGAAATTATTTGTAACTTTCGACAAGTAGAACATGGAATGGAACATGTAGACGGTTGAAATCTTTGTATCTATTGCTTCTATATAGGATAAGAAACATATATGCAAAGCATCCAAACAGTACCATTCGCCACTTTTTTGTTCTTCAAGTTTAAGTAAACTACGATCCCCATTGTTAATCCCTTAACGGAAATTATTTGTAATTTTCGACAAGTAGAACAATGAATGGAACAGGTAGACGGTTGAAATCTTTGTATATATTGCTTCTATATAATCTAAGAAACATATATGCAAAGCATCCAAACAGTACCATTCGCCAATTTTTTGTTCTTCAAGTTTAAATGAACTACGAGCCCCATTGTTAATACTTTAACGGAAATTATTTGTAAATTTCGACAAGTAGGACAATGATTGGAACACGTAGACGGTTGAAATCTTTGTATATATTGCTTCCATATAGTCTAAGAAACATGTACGCAAAGCATCTAAACAGTACCATTCGCCAATTTTTTGTTCTTCAAGTTTAAGTGAACAATGAGCCCCAATGGTTAATCCTTTATCGGAAATTATTTGTAAGTTTCGACAAGTAGAACAATGAATGGAACAGGTAGACGTTTGAAATCTTTGTATATATTGCTTCTATATAATCTAAGAAACATATATGCAAAGCATCTAAACAGTAACAATCGCCAATTTTTTGATCATCAAGTTTAAGTGAACAGCGAGCCCCATTGATAATCATGAAATGGAAATTATTTGTAACTTTCTACAAGTAGAACAATGAATAGTACAGGTAAACGGGTGAAATCTTTCTATATATTGCTTCTATATAGTCTAAGAAACTTATATGCAAAGCATCTAAACTGTAACATTCGCCAATTTTTTGATCTTCAAGTTTAAGTGAACAATGAGCCCCAATGGTTAATCCGTTATCGGAAATTATTTGTAACTTTCGACAAGTAGAACAATGACTGGAACAGGTAGACGGTTGAAATCAATGTATATATTGCTTCTATATAGTCTAAGAAACATATATGCAAAGCATCCAAACAGTACCATTCGCCAATTTTTTGTTCTTCAAGTTTAAGTGAACAATGAGCCCCATTGTTAATCCTATATCGGAAATTATTTGTAACTTTCGACAAGTAGAACAATGAATGGAACAGGTAGACGGTTGAAATCTTTATATATATTGCTTCTATATAGTCTAAGAAACTTATATGCAAAGCATCTAAACAGTAACATTCGCCAATTTTTTGTTCTTCAGGTGTAAGTGAACAATGAGCCCCATTGTTAATCCTTTATCGGAAATTATTTGTAACTTTCGACCAGTAGAACAATGAATGGAACAGGTAGACGGTTGAAATCTTTGTATATATTACTTCTATATAGTCTAAGAAACATATATGCAAAGCATCCAAACAGTACAATTCGCCAATTTTTTTATCTTCAAGTTTAAGTGAACAATGAGCCCCAATGGTTAATCCGTTATCGGAAATTATTTGTAACTTTCGACAAGTAGAACAATGAATGGAACAGGTAGACGGTTGAAATCTTTGTATATATTGTTTCCATATAGTCTAAGAAACATGTACGCAAAGCATCCAAACAGTACCGTTCGCCAATTTTTTGTTCTTCAGGTTTAAGTGAACTACGAGCCCCAATGGTTAATCCTTTATCGGTAATTATTTGTAACTTTCGACAAGTAGAACAATGAATGGAACAGGTAGACGGTTGAAATCTTTCTATATATTGCATCTAAATAGTCTAAGAAACATATATGCAAATCATCCAAACAGTACAATTCGCCAATTATTTGATCTTCAAGTTTAAGTGAACTACGAGCCCCATTGTTAATACTTTAACGGAAATTATTTGTAAGTTGCGACAAGTAGAACAATGAATGGAACAGGTAGACGGTTGAAATCTTTGTATATATTGCTTCTATATAATCTAAGAAACATATATGCAAAGCATCCAAACAGTACCATTCGCCAATTTTTTATTCTTCAAGTTTAAGTGAACAACGAGCCCCATTGATAATCATGAAACGGAAATTATTTGTAACTTTCTACAAGTAGAACAATGAATAGAACAGGTAGACAGTTGAAATCCTTGTATATATTGCGTCTATATAGTCTAAGAAACATATATGCAAAGCATCCAAACAGTACAATTCGCCAATTTTTTGTTCTTCAAGTTTAAGTAAACTACGATCCCCATTGTTAATCCCTTAAAGGAAATTATTTGTAACTTTCGACAAGTAGAACAATGAATGGAACAGGTAGACGGGTGAAATCTTTCTATATATTGCATCTAAATAATCTAAGAAACATATATGCAAAGCATCCAAAAAGTACCATTCGCCAATTTTTTGTTCTTCAAGTTTAAGTGAACTACGAGCCCCCAATGGTTAATCCGTTATCGGAAATTATTAGTAACTTTCGACAAGTAGAACAATGAATGGAACAGGTAGACGGTTGAAATCTTTGTATATATTGCTTCTATATAGTCTAAGAAACTTATATGCAAAGCATCTAAACTGTAACATTCGCCAATTTTTTGATCTTCAAGTTTAAGTGAACAATGAGCCCCAATGGTTAATCCGTTATCGGAAATTATTTGTAACTTTCGACAAGTAGAACAATGAATGGAACAGGTAGACGGTTGAAATCAATGTATATATTGCTTCTATATAGTCTAAGAAACATATATGCAAAGCATCCAAACAGTACCATTCGCCAATTTTTTGTTCTTCAAGTTTAAGTGAACAATGAGCCCCATTGTTAATCCTTTATCGGAAATTATTTGTAACTTTCGACAAGTAGAACAATGAATGGAACAGGTAGACGGTTGAAATCTTTGTATATATTGCTTCTATATAGTCTAAGAAACATATATGCAAAGCATCCTAACAGCACCATTCGCCAATTTTTTGTTCTTCAAGTTTAAGTGAACAATGAGCCCCATTGTTAATCCTTTATCGGAAATTATTTGTAACTTTCGACAAGTAGAACAATGAATGGAACTGGTAGACGGTTGAAATCATTGTATATATTGCTTCTATATAGTCTAAGAAACCTATATGCAAAGCATCTAAACAGTAACATTCGCCAATTTTTTGATCTTCAAGTTTAAGTGAACTACGAGCCCCATTGATAATCATGAAATGGAAATTATTTGTAACTTTCTACAAGTAGAACAATGAATAGTACAGGTAGACGGGTGAAATCTTTCTATATATTGCATCTAAATAGTCTAAGAAACATATATGCAAAGCATCCAAACAGTACCATTCGCCAATTTTTTGTTCTTCAAGTTTAAGTGAACTACGAGCCCCATTGTTAATCCTTTAAAGGAAATTATTTTTAAAATTTCGACAAGTAGAACAATGAATGGAACAGGTAGACTGTTGAAATCATTGTATATATTGCTTCTATATAGTCTAAGAAACATGTACGCAAAGCATCCAAACAGTACCATTCGCCAATTTTTTGGTCTTCAAGTTTAAGTGAACAATGAGCCCCAATGGTTAATCCTTTATCGGAAATTATTTGTAATTTTCGACAAGTAGAACAATGAATGGAACAGGTAGACGGTTGAAATCTTTGTATATATTGCTTCCATATAGTCTAAGAAACATCTACGCAAAGTATCTAAACAGTAACAATCGCCAATTTTTTGATCTTCAAGTTTAAGTGAACAGCGAGCCCCATTGATAATCATGAAATGGAAATTATTTGTAACTTTCTACAAGTAGAACAATGAATAGTACAGGTAGACGGGTGAAATCTTTCTACATATTGCTTCTAAATAGTCTAAGAAACATCTATGCAAAGCATCCAAACAGTACAATTCGCCAATTTTTTGTTCTTCAAGTTTAAGTGAACTACGAGCCCCACTGTTAATCCTTTAACGGAAATTAATTTTAACTTTCGACAAGTAGAACAATGAATGGAACAGGTAGACGGTTGAAATCATTGTATATATTGCTTCCATATAGTTTAAGAAACATGTACGCAAAGCATCCAAACAGTACCATTCGCCAATTTTTTGTTCTTCATGTTTAAGTGAACAACGAGCCCCATTGTTAATCCTTTAAAGGAAATTATTTGTAAATTTCGACAAGTAGAACAATGATTGGAACACGTAGACGGTTGAAATCTTTGTATATATTGCTTCCATATAGTCTAAGAAACATGTACGCAAAGCATCCAAACTGTACCGTTCGCCAATTTTTTGTTCTTCAGGTTTAAGTGAACAATGAGCCCCATTGTTAATCCGTTATCGGAAATTATTTGTAACTTTCGACCAGTAGAACAATGAATGGAACAGGTAGACGGTTGAAATCTTTGTATATATTGCTTCTATATAGTCTAAGAAACATATATGCAAAGCATCCAAACAGTACCATTCGCCAATTTTTTGTTCTTCACGTTTAAGTGAACAACGATCCCCATTGTTAATCCCTTAACGGAAATTATTTGTAACTTTCGACAAGTAGAACAATGAATGGAACAGGTAGCCGTTGAAATCAATGTATATATTGCTTCTATATAGTCTAAGAAACATATATGCAAAGCATCCAGACAGTACCATTCGCCCCTTTTTTGTTCTTCAAGTTTAAGTGAACAACGAGCCCCATTGTTAATCCTTTAAAGGAAATTATTTGTAAATTTCGACAAGTAGAACAATGATTGGAACACGTAGACGGTTGAAATCATTGTATATATTGCTTCCATATAGTCTAAGAAACATGTACGCAAAGCAGCCAAACAGTACCATTCGCCAATTTTTTGGTCTTCAAGTTTAAGTGAACAATGAGCCCCAATGGTTAATCCTTTATTGGAAATTATTTGTAATTTTCGACAAGTCGAACAATGAATGGAACTGGTAGACGGTTGAAATATTTGTATATATTGCTTCTATATAATATAAGAAACATATATTCAAAGCATCCAAATAGTACCATTCGCCAATTTTTTGTTCTTCAAGTTTAAGTGAACTACGAGCCCCATTGTTAATCCTTTAAAGGAAATTATTTGTAAATTTCGGCAAGCAGAACAATGAATGGAATAGGTAGACGGTTGAAATCATTGTATATATTGCTTCTATATAGTCTAAGAAACATATATGCAAAGCATCCAAACAGTACCATTCGCCCCTTTTTTGTTCTTCAAGTTTAAGTGAACAACGAGCCCCATTGTTAATCCTTTAAAGGAAATTATTTGTAAATTTCGACAAGTAGAACAATGATTGGAACACGTAGACGGTTGAAATCTTTGTATATATTGCTTCCATATAGTCTAAGAAACATGTACGCAAAGCATCCAAACAGTACCATTCGCCAATTTTTTGTTCTTCAAGTTTATGTGAACAATGAGCCCCAATGGTTAATACTTTATCGGAAATTATTTGTAATTTTCGACAAGTAGAACAATGAATGGAACAGGTAAACGGTTGAAATATTTGTATATATTGCTTCTATATAATCTAAGAAACATATATGCAAAGCATCTAAACAGTAACAATCGCCAATTTTTTGATCTTCAAGTTTAAGTGAACAGCGAGCCCCATTGATAATCATGAAATGGAAATTATTTGTAACTTTCTACAAGTAGAACAATGAATAGTACAGGTAGACGGGTGAAATCTTTCTATATATTGCTTCTAAATAGTCTAAGAAACATCTATGCAAAGCATCCAAACAGTACAATTCGCCTATTTTTTGTTCTTCAAGTTTAAGTGAACTACGAGCCCCATTGTTAATCCTTTAAAGGAAATTATTTGTAAATTTCGACAAGTAGAACAACGAATGGAACAGGTAGACGGTTGAAATCTTTGTATATATTGCTTCTATATAGTCTAAGAAACTTATATGCAAAGCATCTAAACAGTAACATTCGCCAATTTTTTGTTCTTCAGGTTTAAGTGAACAATGAGCCCCATTGTTAATCCTTTATCGGAAATTATTTGTAACTTTCGACCAGTAGAACAATGAATGGAACAGGTAGACGGTTGAAATCTTTGTATATATTGCTTCTATATAGTCTAAGAAACATATATGCAAAGCATCCAAACAGTACAATTCGCCAATTTTTTTATCTTCAAGTTTAAGTGAACAATGAGCCCCAATGGTTAATCCGTTATCGGAAATTATTTGTAACTTTCGACAAGTAGAACAATGAATGGAACAGGTAGACGGTTGAAATCTTTGTATATATTGCTTCCATATAGTCTAAGAAACATGTACGCAAAGCATCCAAACAGTACCGTTCGCCAATTTTTTGTTCTTCAGGTTTAAGTGAACTACGAGCCCCAATGGTTAATCCTTTATCGGTAATTATTTGTAACTTTCGACAAGTAGAACAATGAATGGAACAGGTAGACGGTTGAAATCTTTCTATATATTGCATCTAAATAGTCTAAGAAACATATATGCAAATCATCCAAACAGTACAATTCGCCAATTATTTGATCTTCAAGTTTAAGTGAACTACGAGCCCCATTGTTAATACTTTAACGGAAATTATTTGTAAGTTGCGACAAGTAGAACAATGAATGGAACAGGTAGACGGTTGAAATCTTTGTATATATTGCTTCTATATAATCTAAGAAACATATATGCAAAGCATCCAAACAGTACCATTCGCCAATTTTTTATTCTTCAAGTTTAAGTGAACAACGAGCCCCATTGATAATCATGAAACGGAAATTATTTGTAACTTTCTACAAGTAGAACAATGAATAGAACAGGTAGACGGTTGAAATCTTTGTATATGTTGCTTCTATATAGTCTACGACACTTATATGCAAAGCATCTAAACTGTAACATTCGCCAATTTTTTGATCTTCAAGTTTAAGTGAACAATGAGCCCCAATGGTTAATCCGTTATCGGAAATTATTTGTAACTTTCGACAAGTAGAACATTGAATGGAACAGGTAGACGGTTGAAATATTTGTATATATTGCTTCTATATAGTCTACGAAACTTATATGCAAAGCATCTAAACTGTAACATTCGCCAATTTTTTGATCTTCAAGTTTAAGTGAACAATGAGCCCCAATGGTTAATCCGTTATCGGAAATTATTTGTAACTTTCGACAAGTAGAACAATGAATGGAACAGGTAGACGGTTGAAATCAATGTATATATTGCTTCTATATAGTCTAAGAAACATATATGCAAAGCATCCAAACAGTACCATTCGCCAATTTTTTGTTCTTCAAGTTTAAGTGAACAATGAGCCCCATTGTTAATCCTTTATCGGAAATTATTTGTAACTTTCGACAAGTAGAACAATGAATGGAACTGGTAGACGGTTGAAATCATTGTATATATTGCTTCTATATAGTCTAAGAAACCTATATGCAAAGCATCTAAACAGTAACATTCGCCAATTTTTTGATCTTCAAGTTTAAGTGAACTACGAGCCCCATTGATAATCATGAAATGGAAATTATTTGTAACTTTCTACAAGTAGAACAATGAATAGTACAGGTAGACGGGTGAAATCTTTCTATATATTGCATCTAAATAGTCTAAGAAACATATATGCAAAGCATCCAAACAGTACCATTCGCCAATTTTTTGTTCTTCAAGTTTAAGTGAACTACGAGCCCCATTGTTAATCCTTTAAAGGAAATTATTTTTAAAATTTCGACAAGTAGAACAATGAATGGAACAGGTAGACTGTTGAAATCATTGTATATATTGCTTCTATATAGTCTAAGAAACATGTACGCAAAGCATCCAAACAGTACCATTCGCCAATTTTTTGGTCTTCAAGTTTAAGTGAACAATGAGCCCCAATGGTTAATCCTTTATCGGAAATTATTTGTAATTTTCGACAAGTAGAACAATGAATGGAACAGGTAGACGGTTGAAATCTTTGTATATATTGCTTCCATATAGTCTAAGAAACATCTACGCAAAGTATCTAAACAGTAACAATCGCCAATTTTTTGATCTTCAAGTTTAAGTGAACAGCGAGCCCCATTGATAATCATGAAATGGAAATTATTTGTAACTTTCTACAAGTAGAACAATGAATAGTACAGGTAGACGGGTGAAATCTTTCTACATATTGCTTCTAAATAGTCTAAGAAACATCTATGCAAAGCATCCAAACAGTACAATTCGCCAATTTTTTGTTCTTCAAGTTTAAGTGAACTACGAGCCCCACTGTTAATCCTTTAACGGAAATTAATTTTAACTTTCGACAAGTAGAACAATGAATGGAACAGGTAGACGGTTGAAATCATTGTATATATTGCTTCCATATAGTTTAAGAAACATGTACGCAAAGCATCCAAACAGTACCATTCGCCAATTTTTTGTTCTTCATGTTTAAGTGAACAACGAGCCCCATTGTTAATCCTTTAAAGGAAATTATTTGTAAATTTCGACAAGTAGAACAATGATTGGAACACGTAGACGGTTGAAATCTTTGTATATATTGCTTCCATATAGTCTAAGAAACATGTACGCAAAGCATCCAAACTGTACCGTTCGCCAATTTTTTGTTCTTCAGGTTTAAGTGAACAATGAGCCCCATTGTTAATCCGTTATCGGAAATTATTTGTAACTTTCGACCAGTAGAACAATGAATGGAACAGGTAGACGGTTGAAATCTTTGTATATATTGCTTCTATATAGTCTAAGAAACATATATGCAAAGCATCCAAACAGTACCATTCGCCAATTTTTTGTTCTTCACGTTTAAGTGAACAACGATCCCCATTGTTAATCCCTTAACGGAAATTATTTGTAACTTTCGACAAGTAGAACAATGAATGGAACAGGTAGCCGTTGAAATCAATGTATATATTGCTTCTATATAGTCTAAGAAACATATATGCAAAGCATCCAGACAGTACCATTCGCCCCTTTTTTGTTCTTCAAGTTTAAGTGAACAACGAGCCCCATTGTTAATCCTTTAAAGGAAATTATTTGTAAATTTCGACAAGTAGAACAATGATTGGAACACGTAGACGGTTGAAATCATTGTATATATTGCTTCCATATAGTCTAAGAAACATGTACGCAAAGCAGCCAAACAGTACCATTCGCCAATTTTTTGGTCTTCAAGTTTAAGTGAACAATGAGCCCCAATGGTTAATCCTTTATTGGAAATTATTTGTAATTTTCGACAAGTCGAACAATGAATGGAACTGGTAGACGGTTGAAATATTTGTATATATTGCTTCTATATAATATAAGAAACATATATTCAAAGCATCCAAATAGTACCATTCGCCAATTTTTTGTTCTTCAAGTTTAAGTGAACTACGAGCCCCATTGTTAATCCTTTAAAGGAAATTATTTGTAAATTTCGGCAAGCAGAACAATGAATGGAATAGGTAGACGGTTGAAATCATTGTATATATTGCTTCTATATAGTCTAAGAAACATATATGCAAAGCATCCAAACAGTACCATTCGCCCCTTTTTTGTTCTTCAAGTTTAAGTGAACAACGAGCCCCATTGTTAATCCTTTAAAGGAAATTATTTGTAAATTTCGACAAGTAGAACAATGATTGGAACACGTAGACGGTTGAAATCTTTGTATATATTGCTTCCATATAGTCTAAGAAACATGTACGCAAAGCATCCAAACAGTACCATTCGCCAATTTTTTGTTCTTCAAGTTTATGTGAACAATGAGCCCCAATGGTTAATACTTTATCGGAAATTATTTGTAATTTTCGACAAGTAGAACAATGAATGGAACAGGTAAACGGTTGAAATATTTGTATATATTGCTTCTATATAATCTAAGAAACATATATGCAAAGCATCTAAACAGTAACAATCGCCAATTTTTTGATCTTCAAGTTTAAGTGAACAGCGAGCCCCATTGATAATCATGAAATGGAAATTATTTGTAACTTTCTACAAGTAGAACAATGAATAGTACAGGTAGACGGGTGAAATCTTTCTATATATTGCTTCTAAATAGTCTAAGAAACATCTATGCAAAGCATCCAAACAGTACAATTCGCCTATTTTTTGTTCTTCAAGTTTAAGTGAACTACGAGCCCCATTGTTAATCCTTTAAAGGAAATTATTTGTAAATTTCGACAAGTAGAACAACGAATGGAACAGGTAGACGGTTGAAATCTTTGTATATATTGCTTCTATATAGTCTAAGAAACTTATATGCAAAGCATCTAAACAGTAACATTCGCCAATTTTTTGTTCTTCAGGTTTAAGTGAACAATGAGCCCCATTGTTAATCCTTTATCGGAAATTATTTGTAACTTTCGACCAGTAGAACAATGAATGGAACAGGTAGACGGTTGAAATCTTTGTATATATTGCTTCTATATAGTCTAAGAAACATATATGCAAAGCATCCAAACAGTACAATTCGCCAATTTTTTTATCTTCAAGTTTAAGTGAACAATGAGCCCCAATGGTTAATCCGTTATCGGAAATTATTTGTAACTTTCGACAAGTAGAACAATGAATGGAACAGGTAGACGGTTGAAATCTTTGTATATATTGCTTCCATATAGTCTAAGAAACATGTACGCAAAGCATCCAAACAGTACCGTTCGCCAATTTTTTGTTCTTCAGGTTTAAGTGAACTACGAGCCCCAATGGTTAATCCTTTATCGGTAATTATTTGTAACTTTCGACAAGTAGAACAATGAATGGAACAGGTAGACGGTTGAAATCTTTCTATATATTGCATCTAAATAGTCTAAGAAACATATATGCAAATCATCCAAACAGTACAATTCGCCAATTATTTGATCTTCAAGTTTAAGTGAACTACGAGCCCCATTGTTAATACTTTAACGGAAATTATTTGTAAGTTGCGACAAGTAGAACAATGAATGGAACAGGTAGACGGTTGAAATCTTTGTATATATTGCTTCTATATAATCTAAGAAACATATATGCAAAGCATCCAAACAGTACCATTCGCCAATTTTTTATTCTTCAAGTTTAAGTGAACAACGAGCCCCATTGATAATCATGAAACGGAAATTATTTGTAACTTTCTACAAGTAGAACAATGAATAGAACAGGTAGACGGTTGAAATCTTTGTATATGTTGCTTCTATATAGTCTACGACACTTATATGCAAAGCATCTAAACTGTAACATTCGCCAATTTTTTGATCTTCAAGTTTAAGTGAACAATGAGCCCCAATGGTTAATCCGTTATCGGAAATTATTTGTAACTTTCGACAAGTAGAACATTGAATGGAACAGGTAGACGGTTGAAATATTTGTATATATTGCTTCTATATAGTCTACGAAACTTATATGCAAAGCATCTAAACTGTAACATTCGCCAATTTTTTGATCTTCAAGTTTAAGTGAACAATGAGCCCCAATGGTTAATCCGTTATCGGAAATTATTTGTAACTTTCGACAAGTAGAACAATGAATGGAACAGGTAGACGGTTGAAATCAATGTATATATTGCTTCTATATAGTCTAAGAAACATATATGCAAAGCATCCAAACAGTACCATTCGCCAATTTTTTGATCTTCAAGTTTAAGTGAACAATGAGCCCCAATGGTTAATCCGTTATCGGAAATTATTTGTAACTTTCTACAAGTAGAACAATGAATAGAACAGGTAGACAGTTGAAATCCTTGTATATATTGCGTCTATATAGTCTAAGAAACATATATGCAAAGCATCCAAACAGTACAATTCGCCAATTTTTTGTTCTTCAAGTTTAAGTAAACTACGATCCCCATTGTTAATCCCTTAAAGGAAATTATTTGTAACTTTCGACAAGTAGAACAATGAATGGAACAGGTAGACGGGTGAAATCTTTCTATATATTGCATCTAAATAATCTAAGAAACATATATGCAAAGCATCCAAAAAGTACCATTCGCCAATTTTTTGTTCTTCAAGTTTAAGTGAACTACGAGCCCCCAATGGTTAATCCGTTATCGGAAATTATTAGTAACTTTCGACAAGTAGAACAATGAATGGAACAGGTAGACGGTTGAAATCTTTGTATATATTGCTTCTATATAGTATAAGAAACATATATGCAAAGCATCCAAACAGTACAATTCGCCAATTTTTTGTTCTTCAAGTTTAAGTGAACAATGAGCCCCATTGTTAATCCGTTATCGGAAGTTATTTGTAACTTTCGACAAGTAGAACATTGAATGGAACAGGTAGACGGTTGAAATCTTTGTATCTATTGCTTCTATATAGGATAAGAAACATATATGCAAAGCATCCAAACAGTACCATTCGCCACTTTTTTGTTCTTCAAGTTTAAGTAAACTACGATCCCCATTGTTAATCCCTTAACGGAAATTATTTGTAATTTTCGACAAGTAGAACAATGAATGGAACAGGTAGACGGTTGAAATCTTTGTATATATTGCTTCTATATAATCTAAGAAACATATATGCAAAGCATCCAAACAGTACCATTCGCCAATTTTTTGTTCTTCAAGTTTAAGTGAACTACGAGCCCCATTGTTAATACTTTAACGGAAATTATTTGTAACTTGCGAGAAGTAGAACAATGAATGGAACTGGTAGCCGGTTGAAATCAATGTATATATTGCTTCTATATAGTCTAAGAAACATATATGCAAAGCATCCAAACAGTACCATTCGCCAATTTTTTGTTCTTCAAGTTTAAGTGAACGACGAGCCCCATTGTTAATCCTTTAAAGGAAATTATTTGTAAATTTCGACAAGTAGGACAATGATTGGAACACGTAGACGGTTGAAATCTTTGTATATATTGCTTCCATATAGTCTAAGAAACATGTACGCAAAGCATCTAAACAGTACCATTCGCCAATTTTTTGTTCTTCAAGTTTAAGTGAACAATGAGCCCCAATGGTTAATCCTTTATCGGAAATTATTTGTAAGTTTCGACAAGTAGAACAATGAATGGAACAGGTAGACGTTTGAAATCTTTGTATATATTGCTTCTATATAATCTAAGAAACATATATGCAAAGCATCTAAACAGTAACAATCGCCAATTTTTTGATCATCAAGTTTAAGTGAACAGCGAGCCCCATTGATAATCATGAAATGGAAATTATTTGTAACTTTCTACAAGTAGAACAATGAATAGTACAGGTAAACGGGTGAAATCTTTCTATATATTGCTTCTAAATAGTCTAAGAAACATCTATGCAAAGCATCCAAACAGTACCATTCGCCAATTTTTTGTTCTTCAAGTTTAAGTGAACAATGAGCCCCATTGTTAATCCTTTATCGGAAATTATTTGTAAATTTCGACAAGTAGAACAATGAATGGAACAGGTAGACTGTTGAAATCATTGCATATATTGCTTCTATATGGTCCAAGATAGATATATGCAAAGCGTCCAAACAGTACAATTCGCCAATTTTTTGCTCTTCAAGTTTAAGTGAACTACGAGCTCCATTGTTAATCCTTTAAAGGAAATTATTTGTAAATTTCGGAAAGTAGAACAATGAATGAAATAGGTAGACGGTTGAAATCATTGTATATATTGCTGCTATATAGTCTAAGAAACATATATGCAAAGCATCCAAACAGTACCATTCGCCAATTTTTTGTTCTTCAAGTTTAAGTGAACAACGAGCCCCATTGTTAATCCTTTAAAGGAAATTATTTGTAAATTTCGACAAGTAGAACATTGATTGGAACACGTAGACGGTTGAAATCCTTGTATATATTGCTTCCATATAGTCTAAGAAGCATGTACGCAAATCATCCAAACAGTACCATTCGCCAATTTTTTGTCCTTCAAGTTTAAGTGAACAATGAGACCCATTGTTAATCCTTTATCGGAAATTATTTGTAAATTTCGACAAGTAGAACAATGATTGGAACACGTAGACGGTTGAAATCTTTGTATATATTGATTCCATATAGTCTAAGAAACATGTACGCAAAGCATCCAAATAGTACCATTCGCCAATTTTTTGGTCTTCAAGTTTAAGTGAACAATGAGCCCCAATGGTTAATCCATTATCGGAAATTATTTGTAATTTTCGACAAGTAGAACAATGACTGGAACAGGTAGACGGTTGAAATATTTGTATATATTGCTTCTATATAGTATAAGAAACATATATGCAAAGCATCCAAACAGTACAATTCGCCTATTTTTTGTTCTTCAAGTTTAAGTGAACTACGAGCCCCATTGTTAATCCTTTAAAGGAAATTATTTGTAAATTTCGACAAGTAGAACAACGAATGGAACAGGTAGACGGTTGAAATCTTTGTATATATTGCTTCTATATAGTCTAAGAAACTTATATGCAAAGCATCTAAACAGTAACATTCGCCAATTTTTTGTTCTTCAGGTTTAAGTGAACAATGAGCCCCATTGTTAATCCTTTATCGGAAATTATTTGTAACTTTCGACCAGTAGAACAATGAATGGAACAGGTAGACGGTTGAAATCTTTGTATATATTGCTTCTATATAGTCTAAGAAACATATATGCAAAGCATCCAAACAGTACAATTCGCCAATTTTTTTATCTTCAAGTTTAAGTGAACAATGAGCCCCAATGGTTAATCCGTTATCGGAAATTATTTGTAACTTTCGACAAGTAGAACAATGAATGGAACAGGTAGACGGTTGAAATCTTTGTATATATTGCTTCCATATAGTCTAAGAAACATGTACGCAAAGCATCCAAACAGTACCGTTCGCCAATTTTTTGTTCTTCAGGTTTAAGTGAACTACGAGCCCCAATGGTTAATCCTTTATCGGTAATTATTTGTAACTTTCGACAAGTAGAACAATGAATGGAACAGGTAGACGGTTGAAATCTTTCTATATATTGCATCTAAATAGTCTAAGAAACATATATGCAAATCATCCAAACAGTACAATTCGCCAATTATTTGATCTTCAAGTTTAAGTGAACTACGAGCCCCATTGTTAATACTTTAACGGAAATTATTTGTAAGTTGCGACAAGTAGAACAATGAATGGAACAGGTAGACGGTTGAAATCTTTGTATATATTGCTTCTATATAATCTAAGAAACATATATGCAAAGCATCCAAACAGTACCATTCGCCAATTTTTTATTCTTCAAGTTTAAGTGAACAACGAGCCCCATTGATAATCATGAAACGGAAATTATTTGTAACTTTCTACAAGTAGAACAATGAATAGAACAGGTAGACGGTTGAAATCTTTGTATATGTTGCTTCTATATAGTCTACGAAACTTATATGCAAAGCATCTAAACTGTAACATTCGCCAATTTTTTGATCTTCAAGTTTAAGTGAACAATGAGCCCCAATGGTTAATCCGTTATCGGAAATTATTTGTAACTTTCGACAAGTAGAACAATGAATGGAACAGGTAGACGGTTGAAATCAATGTATATATTGCTTCTATATAGTCTAAGAAACATATATGCAAAGCATCCAAACAGTACCATTCGCCAATTTTTTGTTCTTCAAGTTTAAGTGAACTACGAGCCCCATTGTTAATCCTTTAAAGGAAATTATTTGTAAATTTCGACAAGTAGAACAACGAATGGAACAGGTAGACGGTTGAAATCTTTGTATATATTGCTTCTATATAGTCTAAGAAACTTATATGCAAAGCATCTAAACAGTAACATTCGCCAATTTTTTGTTCTTCAGGTTTAAGTGAACAATGAGCCCCATTGTTAATCCTTTATCGGAAATTATTTGTAACTTTCGACCAGTAGAACAATGAATGGAACAGGTAGACGGTTGAAATCTTTGTATATATTGCTTCTATATAGTCTAAGAAACATATATGCAAAGCATCCAAACAGTACAATTCGCCAATTTTTTTATCTTCAAGTTTAAGTGAACAATGAGCCCCAATGGTTAATCCGTTATCGGAAATTATTTGTAACTTTCGACAAGTAGAACAATGAATGGAACAGGTAGACGGTTGAAATCTTTGTATATATTGCTTCCATATAGTCTAAGAAACATGTACGCAAAGCATCCAAACAGTACCGTTCGCCAATTTTTTGTTCTTCAGGTTTAAGTGAACTACGAGCCCCAATGGTTAATCCTTTATCGGTAATTATTTGTAACTTTCGACAAGTAGAACAATGAATGGAACAGGTAGACGGTTGAAATCTTTCTATATATTGCATCTAAATAGTCTAAGAAACATATATGCAAATCATCCAAACAGTACAATTCGCCAATTATTTGATCTTCAAGTTTAAGTGAACTACGAGCCCCATTGTTAATACTTTAACGGAAATTATTTGTAAGTTGCGACAAGTAGAACAATGAATGGAACAGGTAGACGGTTGAAATCTTTGTATATATTGCTTCTATATAATCTAAGAAACATATATGCAAAGCATCCAAACAGTACCATTCGCCAATTTTTTATTCTTCAAGTTTAAGTGAACAACGAGCCCCATTGATAATCATGAAACGGAAATTATTTGTAACTTTCTACAAGTAGAACAATGAATAGAACAGGTAGACGGTTGAAATCTTTGTATATGTTGCTTCTATATAGTCTACGAAACTTATATGCAAAGCATCTAAACTGTAACATTCGCCAATTTTTTGATCTTCAAGTTTAAGTGAACAATGAGCCCCAATGGTTAATCCGTTATCGGAAATTATTTGTAACTTTCGACAAGTAGAACAATGAATGGAACAGGTAGACGGTTGAAATCAATGTATATATTGCTTCTATATAGTCTAAGAAACATATATGCAAAGCATCCAAACAGTACCATTCGCCAATTTTTTGTTCTTCAAGTTTAAGTGAACAATGAGCCCCATTGTTAATCCTTTATCGGAAATTATTTGTAACTTTCGACAAGTAGAACAATGAATGGAACAGGTAGACGGTTGAAATCTTTGTATATATTGCTTCTATATAGTCTAAGAAACATATATGCAAAGCATCCTAACAGCACCATTCGCCAATTTTTTGTTCTTCAAGTTTAAGTGAACAATGAGCCCCATTGTTAATCCTTTATCGGAAATTATTTGTAACTTTCGACAAGTAGAACAATGAATGGAACTGGTAGACGGTTGAAATCATTGTATATATTGCTTCTATATAGTCTAAGAAACCTATATGCAATGCATCTAAACAGTAACATTCGCCAATTTTTTGATCTTCAAGTTTAAGTGAACATTGAGCCCCATTGTTAATCCTTAAAGGAAATTATTTGTAAATTTCGACAAGTAGAACAATGATTGGAACACGTAGACGGTTGAAATCTTTGTATATATTGCTTCCACATAGTCTAAGAAACATGTACGCAAAGCATCCAAACAGTACCATTCGCCAATTTTTTGGTCTTCAAGTTCAAGTGAACAGCGAGCCCCATTGATAATCATGAAATGGCAATTATTTGTAACTTTCTACAAGTAGAACAATGAATAGTACAGGTAGACGGTTGAAATCCTTGTATATATTGCTTCCATATAGTCTAAGAAGCATGTACGCAAATCATCCAAACAGTACCATTCGCCAATTTTTTGTCCTTCAAGTTTAAGTGAACAATGAGACCCATTGTTAATCCTTTATCGGAAATTATTTGTAAATTTCGACAAGTAGAACAATGATTGGAACACGTAGACGGTTGAAATCTTTGTATATATTGATTCCATATAGTCTAAGAAACATGTACGCAAAGCATCCAAATAGTACCATTCGCCAATTTTTTGGTCTTCAAGTTTAAGTGAACAATGAGCCCCAATGGTTAATCCGTTATCGGAAATTATTTGTAACTTTCGACAAGTAGAACAATGAATGGAACAGGTAGACGGTTGAAATCTTTGTATATATTGCTTCCATATAGTCTAAGAAACATGTACGCAAAGCATCCAAATAGTACCATTCGCCAATTTTTTGGTCTTCAAGTTTAAGTGAACAATGAGCCCCAATGGTTAATCCGTTATCGGAAATTATTTGTAACTTTCGACAAGTAGAACAGTGAATGGAACAGGTAGACGGTTGAAATCTTCGTATATATTACTTCTATATAGTCTAAGAAACATATATGCAAAGCATCCAAACAGTACAATTCGCCAATTTTTTTATCTTCAAGTTTAAGTGAACAATGAGCCCCAATGGTTAATCCGTTATCGGAAATTATTTGTAACTTTCGACAAGTAGAACAATGAATGGAACAGGTAGACGGTTGAAATCTTTGTATATATTGCTTCCATATAGTCTAAGAAACATGTACGCAAAGCATCCAAACAGTACCGTTCGCCAATTTTTTGTTCTTCAGGTTTAAGTGAACTACGAGCCCCAATGGTTAATCCTTTATCGGTAATTATTTGTAACTTTCGACAAGTAGAACAATGAATGGAACAGGTAGACGGTTGAAATCTTTCTATATATTGCATCTAAATAGTCTAAGAAACATATATGCAAATCATCCAAACAGTACAATTCGCCAATTATTTGATCTTCAAGTTTAAGTGAACTACGAGCCCCATTGTTAATACTTTAACGGAAATTATTTGTAAGTTGCGACAAGTAGAACAATGAATGGAACAGGTAGACGGTTGAAATCTTTGTATATATTGCTTCTATATAATCTAAGAAACATATATGCAAAGCATCCAAACAGTACCATTCGCCAATTTTTTATTCTTCAAGTTTAAGTGAACAACGAGCCCCATTGATAATCATGAAACGGAAATTATTTGTAACTTTCTACAAGTAGAACAATGAATAGAACAGGTAGACAGTTGAAATCCTTGTATATATTGCGTCTATATAGTCTAAGAAACATATATGCAAAGCATCCAAACAGTACAATTCGCCAATTTTTTGTTCTTCAAGTTTAAGTAAACTACGATCCCCATTGTTAATCCCTTAAAGGAAATTATTTGTAACTTTCGACAAGTAGAACAATGAATGGAACAGGTAGACGGGTGAAATCTTTCTATATATTGCATCTAAATAATCTAAGAAACATATATGCAAAGCATCCAAAAAGTACCATTCGCCAATTTTTTGTTCTTCAAGTTTAAGTGAACTACGAGCCCCCAATGGTTAATCCGTTATCGGAAATTATTAGTAACTTTCGACAAGTAGAACAATGAATGGAACAGGTAGACGGTTGAAATCTTTGTATATATTGCTTCTATATAGTATAAGAAACATATATGCAAAGCATCCAAACAGTACAATTCGCCAATTTTTTGTTCTTCAAGTTTAAGTGAACAATGAGCCCCATTGTTAATCCGTTATCGGAAGTTATTTGTAACTTTCGACAAGTAGAACATTGAATGGAACAGGTAGACGGTTGAAATCTTTGTATCTATTGCTTCTATATAGGATAAGAAACATATATGCAAAGCATCCAAACAGTACCATTCGCCACTTTTTTGTTCTTCAAGTTTAAGTAAACTACGATCCCCATTGTTAATCCCTTAACGGAAATTATTTGTAATTTTCGACAAGTAGAACAATGAATGGAACAGGTAGACGGTTGAAATCTTTGTATATATTGCTTCTATATAATCTAAGAAACATATATGCAAAGCATCCAAACAGTACCATTCGCCAATTTTTTGTTCTTCAAGTTTAAGTGAACTACGAGCCCCATTGTTAATACTTTAACGGAAATTATTTGTAACTTGCGAGAAGTAGAACAATGAATGGAACTGGTAGCCGGTTGAAATCAATGTATATATTGCTTCTATATAGTCTAAGAAACATATATGCAAAGCATCCAAACAGTACCATTCGCCAATTTTTTGTTCTTCAAGTTTAAGTGAACGACGAGCCCCATTGTTAATCCTTTAAAGGAAATTATTTGTAAATTTCGACAAGTAGGACAATGATTGGAACACGTAGACGGTTGAAATCTTTGTATATATTGCTTCCATATAGTCTAAGAAACATGTACGCAAAGCATCTAAACAGTACCATTCGCCAATTTTTTGTTCTTCAAGTTTAAGTGAACAATGAGCCCCAATGGTTAATCCTTTATCGGAAATTATTTGTAAGTTTCGACAAGTAGAACAATGAATGGAACAGGTAGACGTTTGAAATCTTTGTATATATTGCTTCTATATAATCTAAGAAACATATATGCAAAGCATCTAAACAGTAACAATCGCCAATTTTTTGATCATCAAGTTTAAGTGAACAGCGAGCCCCATTGATAATCATGAAATGGAAATTATTTGTAACTTTCTACAAGTAGAACAATGAATAGTACAGGTAAACGGGTGAAATCTTTCTATATATTGCTTCTAAATAGTCTAAGAAACATCTATGCAAAGCATCCAAACAGTACCATTCGCCAATTTTTTGTTCTTCAAGTTTAAGTGAACAATGAGCCCCATTGTTAATCCTTTATCGGAAATTATTTGTAAATTTCGACAAGTAGAACAATGAATGGAACAGGTAGACTGTTGAAATCATTGCATATATTGCTTCTATATGGTCCAAGATAGATATATGCAAAGCGTCCAAACAGTACAATTCGCCAATTTTTTGCTCTTCAAGTTTAAGTGAACTACGAGCTCCATTGTTAATCCTTTAAAGGAAATTATTTGTAAATTTCGGAAAGTAGAACAATGAATGAAATAGGTAGACGGTTGAAATCATTGTATATATTGCTGCTATATAGTCTAAGAAACATATATGCAAAGCATCCAAACAGTACCATTCGCCAATTTTTTGTTCTTCAAGTTTAAGTGAACAACGAGCCCCATTGTTAATCCTTTAAAGGAAATTATTTGTAAATTTCGACAAGTAGAACATTGAATGGAACAGGTAGACGGTTGAAATCTTTGTATATATTGCTTCCATATAGTCTAAGAAACATGTACGCAAAGCATCCAAACAGTACCGTTCGCCAATTTTTTGTTCTTCAGGTTTAAGTGAACTACGAGCCCCAATGGTTAATCCTTTATCGGTAATTATTTGTAACTTTCGACAAGTAGAAAATGAATGGAACAGGTAGACGGTTGAAATCTTTCTATATATTGCATCTAAATAGTCTAAGAAACATATATGCAAATCATCCAAACAGTACAATTCGCCAATTATTTGATCTTCAAGTTTAAGTGAACTACGAGCCCCATTGTTAATACTTTAACGGAAATTATTTGTAAGTTGCGACAAGTAGAACAATGAATGGAACAGGTAGACGGTTGAAATCTTTGTATATATTGCTTCTATATAATCTAAGAAACATATATGCAAAGCATCCAAACAGTACCATTCGCCAATTTTTTATTCTTCAAGTTTAAGTGAACAACGAGCCCCATTGATAATCATGAAACGGGAATTATTTGTAACTTTCTACAAGTAGAACAATGAATAGAACAGGTAGACGGTTGAAATCTTTGTATATGTTGCTTCTATATAGTCTACGAAACTTATATGCAAAGCATCTAAACTGTAACATTCGCCAATTTTTTGATCTTCAAGTTTAAGTGAACAATGAGCCCCAATGGTTAATCCGTTATCGGAAATTATTTGTAACTTTCGACAAGTAGAACAATGAATGGAACATGTAGACGGTTGAAATCAATGTATATATTGCTTCTATATAGTCTAAGAAACATATATGCAAAGCATCCAAACAGTACCATTCGCCAATTTTTTGTTCTTCAAGTTTAAGTGAACAATGAGCCCCATTGTTAATCCTTTATCGGAAATTATTTGTAACTTTCGACAAGTAGAACAATGAATGGAACACGTAGACGGTTGAAATCTTTGTATATATTGCTTCCACATAGTCTAAGAAACATGTACGCAAAGCATCCAAACAGTACCATTCGCCAATTTTTTGGTCTTCAAGTTTACGTGAACAGCGAGCCCCATTGATAATCATGAAATGGCAATTATTTGTAACTTTCGGCAAGTTGAACAATGACTGGAACAGGTAGACTGTTGAAATCTTTGTATCTGTTGCTTCTATATAGGATAAGAAACATATATGCAAAGCATCCAAACAGTACCATTCGCCACTTTTTTGTTCTTCAAGTTTAAGTAAACTACGATCCCCATTGTTAATCCCTTAACGGAAATTATTTGTAATTTTCGACAAGTAGAACAATGAATGGAACAGGTAGACGGTTGAAATCTTTGTATATATTGCTTCTATATAATCTAAGAAACATATATGCAAAGCATCCAAACAGTACCATTCGCCAATTTTTTGTTCTTCAAGTTTAAGTGAACTACGAGCCCCATTGTTAATACTTTAACGGAAATTATTTGTAATTTGCGAGAAGTAGAACAATGAATGGAACTGGTAGCCGGTTGAAATCAATGTATATATTGCTTCTATATAGTCTAAGAAACATATATGCAAAGCATCCAAACAGTACCATTCGCCAATTTTTTTTCTCTTCAAGTTTAAGTGAACGACGAGCCCCATTGTTAATCCTTTAAAGGAAATTATTTGTAAATTTCGACAAGTAGGACAATGATTGGAACACGTAGACGGTTGAAATCTTTGTATATATTGCTTCCATATAGTCTAAGAAACATGTACGCAAAGCATCTAAACAGTACCATTCGCCAATTTTTTGTTCTTCAAGTTTAAGTGAACAATGAGCCCCAATGGTTAATCCTTTATCGGAAATTATTTGTAAGTTTCGACAAGTAGAACAATGAATGGAACAGGTAGACGGTTGAAATCTATGTATATATTGCTTCTATATAATCTAAGGAACATATATGCAAAGCATCCAAACAGTACAATTCGCCAATTTTTTGCTCTTCAAGTTTAAGTGAACTACGAGCTCCATTGTTAATCCTTTAAAGGAAATTATTTGTAAATTTCGGAAAGTAGAACAATGAATGAAATAGGTAGACGGTTGAAATCATTGTATATATTGCTGCTATATAGTCTAAGAAACATATATCCAAAGCATCCAAACAGTACAATTTGCCAATTTTTTGTTCTTCAAGTTTAAGTAAACTACGATCCCCATTGTTAATCCTTTAAATGAAATTATTTGTAAATTTCGGCAAGTTGAACAATGAATGGAATAGGTAGACGGTTGAAATCATTGTATATATTGCTTCTATATAGTCTAAGAAACATATATGCAAAGCATCCAAACAGTACAATTCGACAATTTTTTGTTCTTCAAGTTTAGTGAACAATGAGCCCCAATGGTTAATCCTTTATCGGAAATTATTTGTAATTTTCGACAAGTAGAACAATGAATGGAACAGGTAGACGGTTGAAATCTATGTATATATTGCTTCTATATAATCTAAGGAACATATATGCAAAGCATCCAAACAGTACAATTCGCCAATTATTTCATCTTCATGTTTAAGTGAACTACGAGCCCCATTGTTAATACTTTAACGGAAATTATTTGTAACTTGCGACAAGTAGAACAATGAGTGGAACAGGTAGACGGTTGAAATCAATGTATATATTGCTTCTATATAGTCTAAGAAACATATATGCAATGCATCCAAACAGTACCATTTGCCAATTTTTTGTTCTTCAAGTTTAAGTGAACAATGAGCCCCATTGTTAATCCTTTATCGGAAATTATTTGTAACTTTCGACAAGTAGAACATTGAATGGAACAGATAGACGGTTGAAATCTTTGTATATATTGCTTCTATATAGTATAAGAAACATATATGCAAAGCATCCAAACAGTAACATTCGCCAATTTTTTGTTCTTCAAGTTTAAGTGAACTACGAGCCCCATTGTTAATCCTTTAAAGGAATTTATTTGTAACTTGCGACAAGTAGAACAATGAATGGAACAGGTAGACGGTTGAAATCAATGTATATATTGCTTCTATATAGTCTAAGAAACATATATGCAAAGCATCCAAACAGTACCATTCATCAATTTTTTGTTCTTCAAGTTTAAGTGAACAACGAGCCCCATTGTTAATCCTTTAAAGGAAATTATTTGTAAATTTCGACGAGTAGAACAATGATTGGAACACGTAGACGGTTGAAATCTTTGTATATATTGCTTCCATATAGTCAAAGAAACATGTACGCAAAGCATCCAAACAGTACCATTCGCCAATTTTTTGTTCTTCAAGTTTAAGTGAACAATGAGCCCCAATGGTTAATCCTTTATCGGAAATTATTTGTAATTTTCGACAAGTAGAACAATGAATGGAACAGGTAGACGGTTGAAATCTTTGTATATATTGCTTCTATATAATCTAAGAAACATATATGCAAAGCATCCAAACAGTACCATTCGCCAATTTTTTGTTCTTCAAGTTTAAGTGAACAACGAGCCCCATTGTTAATCCTTTAAAGGAAATTATTTGTAAATTTCGACAAGTAGAACAATGAATGGAACAGGTAGACTGTTGAAATCCTTGTAAATATTGCTTCCATATAGTCTAAGAAACATGAACGCAAAGCATCCAAACAGTACCATTCGCCAATTTTTTGTCCTTCAAGTTTAAGTGAACAATGAGCCCCATTGTTAATCCTTTATCGGAAATTATTTGTAAGTTTCGACAAGTAGAACAATGAATGGAACAGGTAGACGTTTGAAATCTTTGTATATATTGCTTCTATATAATCTAAGAAACATATATGCAAAGCATCTAAACAGTAACAATCGCCAATTTTTTGATCTTCAAGTTTAAGTGAACAGCGAGCCCCATTGATAATCATGAAATGGAAATTATTTGTAACTTTCTACAAGTAGAACAATGAATAGTACAGGTAGACGGGTAAAATCTTTCTAAATATTGCTTCTAAATAGTCTAAGAAACATCTATGCAAAGCATCCAAACAGTACAATTCGCCAATTTTTTGTTCTTCAAGTTTAGGTGAACTACGAGCCCCATTGTTAATCCTTTAAAAGAAATTATTTGTAAATTTCGACAAGTAGAACAATGAATGGATCATGTAGACGGTTGAAATCATTGTATATATTGCTTCTATATAGTCTACGAAACATATATGCAAAGCATCCAAACAGTACAATTCGCCAATTTTTTGTTCTACATGTTTAAGTGAACAATGAGCCCCATTGTTAATCCTTTATCGGAAATTATTTGTAACTTTCGACAAGTAGAACAATGAATGGAACAATTCGACGGTTGAAATCTTTGTATATATTGCTTCCATATAGTCAAAGAAACATGTACGCAAAACATCCAAACAGTACCATTCGCCAATTATTTGATCTTCAAGTTTAAGTGAACAAGGTGCCCCATTGATAATCATGAAACGGAAATTATTTGTAACTTTCTACAAGTAGAACTTTGAATGGAACAGGTAGACGGTTGATATCATTGTATATATTGCATCTATATAGTCTACGAAACATATATGCAAAGCATCAAAACAGTAGAATTCGCCAATTTTTTGTTCTTCAAGTTTAAGTGAACTACGAGCCCCATTGTTAATCCTTTAAAGGAAATTATTTGTAAATTTCGACATGTAGAACAATGAATGGAACAGGTAGACGGTAGAAATCTTTGTATATATTGCTTCTATATAATCTAAGAAACATATATGCAAAGCATCCAAACAGTACCATTCGCCAATTTTTTGTTTTTCAAGTTTAAGTGAACTACGAGCCCCATAGTTAATCCTTTAAAGGAAATTATTTCTAACTTGCGACAAGTAAAACAATGAATGGAACAGGTGGACGGTTGAAATCAATGTATAGATTGCTTCTATATAGTCTAAGAAACATATATGCAAAGCATCCAAACAGTACCATTCGCCACTTTTTTGTTCTTCAAGTTTAAGTGAACAACGAGCCCCATTGTTAATACTTTAAAGGAAATTATTTGTAAATTTCGACAAGTAGAACAATGATTGGAACACGTAGACGGTTGAAATCTTTGTATATATTGCTTCCATATAGTCTAAGAAACATGTACGCAAACCATCCAAACAGTACCATTCGCCAATTTTTGTTCTTCAAGTTTAAGTGAACAACGAGCCCCATTGATAATCATGAAACGGAAATTATTTGTAACTTTCTACAAGTAGAACAATGAATAGAACAGGTAGACGGTTGAAATCTTTGTATGTGTTGCTTCTATATAGTCTAAGAAACCTATATGCAAAGCATCCAAACAGTACAATTCGCCAATTTCTTGTTCTTCAAGTTTAAGTAAACTACGATCCCCATTGTTAATCCCTTAACGGCAATTATTTGTAACTTGCGACAAGTAGAACAATGAATGGAACAGGTAGACGGTTGAAATCAATGTATATATTGCTTCTATATAGTCTAAGAAACATATATGCAAAGCATCCAAACAGTACCATTCATCAATTTTTTGTTCTTCAAGTTTAAGTGAACAACGAGCCCCATTGTTAATCCTTTAAAAGAAATTATTTGTAAATTTCGACGAGTAGAACAATGATTGGAACACGTAGACGGTTGAAATCTTTGTATATATTGCTTCCATATAGTCAAAGAAACATGTACGCAAAGCATCCAAACAGTACCATTCGCCAATTTTTTGTTCTTCAAGTTTAAGTGAACAATGAGCCCCAATGGTTAATCCTTTATCGGAAATTATTTGTAATTTTCGACAAGTAGAACAATGAATAGTACAGGTAGACGGGTGAAATCTTTCTATATATTGCTTCTAAATAGTCTAAGAAACATATATGCAAAGCATCCAAACAGTACCATTCGCCAATTTTTTGTTCTTCAAGTTTAAGTGAACTACGAGCCCCAATGGTTAATAATTTATCAGAAATTATTTGTAATTTTCGACAAGTAGAACAATGATTGGAACACACAGACGGTTGAAATCTTTGTATATATTGCTTCCATATAGTCTAAGAAACATATATGCAAAGCATCCAAACAGTACCATTCGCCAATTTTTTGTTCTTCAAGTTTAAGTGAACAATGAGCCCCATTGTTAATCCTTTATCGGAAATTATTTGTAACTTTCGACAAGTAGAACATTGAATGGAACAGTTAGACGGTTGAAATCTTTGTATATATTGCTTCCATATAGTATAAGAAACATATATGCAAATCATACAAACAGTACAATTCGCCAATTTTTTGATCTTCAAGTTTAAGTGAACAGCGAGCCCCATTGATAATCATGAAATGGAAATTATTTGTAACTCTCTACAAGTAGAACAATGAATAGTACAGGTAGACGGGTGAAATCTTTCTATATATTGCTTCTAAATAGTCTAAGAAACATATATGCAAAGCATCCAAACAGTACAATTCGCCAATTTTTTGTTCTTCAAGTTTAAGTGAACAATGAGCCCCATTGTTAATCCTTTAAAGGAAATTATTTGTAAATTTCGACAAGTAGAACAATGAATGGATCAGGTAGACGGTTGAAATCATTGTATATATTGCTTCTATATAATCTACGAAACATATATGCAAAGCATCCAAACAGTACAATTCGCCAAACTTTGGTTCTTCAAGTTTAAGTGAACTACGAGCCCCCTTGTTAATCCTTTAACGGAAATTAATTGTAACTTTCGACAAGTAGAACAGTGAATGGAACAGGTAGACGGTTGAAATCTTTGTATATATTGCTTCTATATAGTATAAGAAACATATATGCAAAGCATCCAAACAGTACAATTCGCCAATTTTTTGTTCTTCAAGTTTAAGTGAAAAATGAGCCCCAATGGTTAATCCGTTATCGGAAATTATTTGTAACTTTCGACAAGTAGAACAATGAATGGAACAGGTAGATGGCTGAAATCTTTGTATATATTGCTTCTATATAGTCTAAGAAACATATATGCAAAGCATCCAAACAGTACAATTCGCCAATTTTTTGTTCTTCAAGTTTAAGTGAACAATGAGCCCAAATGATTAATCCTTTATCGGTAATTATTTGTAAATTTCGACAAGTAAAACAATGATTGGAACACGTAGACGGTTGAAATCTTTGTATATATTGCTTCCACATAGTCTAAGAAACATGTACGCAAAGCATCCAAACAGTACCATTCGCCAATTTTTTGGTCTTCAAGTTTACGTGAACAGCGAGCCCCATTGATAATCATGAAATGGCAATTATTTGTAACTTTCGGCAAGTAGAACAATGACTGGAACAGGTAGACGGTTGAAATCTTTGTATATATTGCTTCTATATAGTATAAGAAACATATATGCAAAGCATCCAAACAGTACAATTCGCCAATTTTTTGTTCTTCAAGTTTAAGTGAACAATGAGCCCCATTGTTAATCCGTTATCGGAAATTATTTGTAACTTTCGACAAGTAGAACATGGAATGGAACATGTAGACGGTTGAAATCTTTGTATCTATTGCTTCTATATAGGATAAGAAACATATATGCAAAGCATCCAAACGGTACCATTCGCCACTTTTTTGTTCTTCAAGTTTAAGTAAACTACGATCCCCATTGTTAATCCCTTAACGGAAATTATTTGTAATTTTCGACAAGTAGAACAATGAATGGAACAGGTAGACGGTTGAAATCTTTGTATATATTGCTTCTATATAATCTAAGAAACATATATGCAAAGCATCCAAACAGTACCATTCGCCAATTTTTTGTTCTTCAAGTTTAAATGAACTACGAGCCCCATTGTTAATACTTTAACGGAAATTATTTGTAAATTTCGACAAGTAGGACAATGATTGGAACACGTAGACGGTTGAAATCTTTGTATATATTGCTTCCATATAGTCTAAGAAACATGTACGCAAAGCATCTAAACAGTACCATTCGCCAATTTTTTGTTCTTCAAGTTTAAGTGAACAATGAGCCCCAATGGTTAATCCTTTATCGGAAATTATTTGTAAGTTTCGACAAGTAGAACAATGAATGGAACAGGTAGACGTTTGAAATCTTTGTATATATTGCTTCTATATAATCTAAGAAACATATATGCAAAGCATCTAAACAGTAACAATCGCCAATTTTTTGATCATCAAGTTTAAGTGAACAGCGAGCCCCATTGATAATCATGAAATGGAAATTATTTGTAACTTTCTACAAGTAGAACAATGAATAGTACAGGTAAACGGGTGAAATCTTTCTATATATTGCTTCTAAATAGTCTAAGAAACATCTATGCAAAGCATCCAAACAGTACCATTCGCCAATTTTTTGTTCTTCAAGTTTAAGTGAACAATGAGCCCCATTGTTAATCCTTTATCGGAAATTATTTGTAAATTTCGACAAGTAGAACAATGAATGGAACAGGTAGACTGTTGAAATCATTGCATATATTGCTTCTATATGGTCCAAGATAGATATATGCAAAGCGTCCAAACAGTACAATTCGCCAATTTTTTGCTCTTCAAGTTTAAGTGAACTACGAGCTCCATTGTTAATCCTTTAAAGGAAATTATTTGTAAATTTCGGAAAGTAGAACAATGAATGAAATAGGTAGACGGTTGAAATCATTGTATATATTGCTGCTATATAGTCTAAGAAACATATATGCAAAGCATCCAAACAGTACCATTCGCCAATTTTTTGTTCTTCAAGTTTAAGTGAACAACGAGCCCCATTGTTAATCCTTTAAAGGAAATTATTTGTAAATTTCGACAAGTAGAACATTGATTGGAACACGTAGACGGTTGAAATCCTTCTATATATTGCTTCCATATAGTCTAAGAAGCATGTACGCAAATCATCCAAACAGTACCATTCGCCAATTTTTTGTCCTTCAAGTTTAAGTGAACAATGAGACCCATTGTTAATCCTTTATCGGAAATTATTTGTAAATTTCGACAAGTAGAACAATGATTGGAACACGTAGACGGTTGAAATCTTTGTATATATTGATTCCATATAGTCTAAGAAACATGTACGCAAAGCATCCAAATAGTACCATTCGCCAATTTTTTGGTCTTCAAGTTTAAGTGAACAATGAGCCCCAATGGTTAATCCATTATCGGAAATTATTTGTAATTTTCGACAAGTAGAACAATGAGTGGAACAGGTAGACGGTTGAAATATTTTTATATATTGCTTCTATATAGTATAAGAAACATATATGCAAAGCATCCAAACAGTACAATTCGCCAACTTTTTGTTCTACAAGTTTAAGTAAACTACGATCCCCATTGTTAATCCCTTAACGGAAATTATTTGTAACTTTCGACAAGTAGAACAGTGAATGGAACAGGTAGACGGTTGAAATCTTTGTATATATTGCTTCTATATAGTATAAGAAACATCTGTGCAAATCATCCAAACAGTACAATTCGCCAATTTTTTGTTCTTCAAGTTTAAGTGAACTACGAGCCCCATTGTTAATCCTTTAACGGAAATTATTTGTGAATTTCGACAAGTAGAACAATGAATGGATCAGGTAGACGGTTGAAATCATTGTATATATTGCTTCTATATAATCTACGAAACATATATGCAAAGCATCCAAACAGTACAATTCGCCAATTTTTTGTTCTTCAAGTTTAAGTGAACTACGAGCCCCCTTGTTAATCCTTTAACGGAAATTAATTGTAACTTTCGACAAGTAGAACAGTGAATGGAACAGGTAGACGGTTGAAATCTTTGTATATATTGCTTCTATATAGTATAAGAAACATATATGCAAAGCATCCAAACAGTACAATTCGCCAATTTTTTGTTCTTCAAGTTTAAGTGAAAAATGAGCCCCAATGGTTAATCCGTTATCGGAAATTATTTGTAACTTTCGACAAGTAGAACAGTGAATGGAACAGGTAGATGGCTGAAATCTTTGTATATATTGCTTCTATATAGTCTAAGAAACATATATGCAAAGCATCCAAACAGTACAATTCGCCAATTTTTTGTTCTTCAAGTTTAAGTGAACAATGAGCCCCAATGATTAATCCTTTATCGGTAATTATTTGTAAATTTCGAAAAGTAGAACAATGATTGGAACACGTAGACGGTTGAAATCTTTGTATATATTGCTTCCACATAGTCTAAGAAACATGTACGCAAAGCATCCAAACAGTACCATTCGCCAATTTTTTGGTCTTCAAGTTTACGTGAACAGCGAGCCCCATTGATAATCATGAAATGGCAATTATTTGTAACTTTCGGCAAGTAGAACAATGACTGGAACAGGTAGACGGTTGAAATCTTTGTATATATTGCTTCTATATAGTATAAGAAACATATATGCAAAGCATCCAAACAGTACCATTCGCCAATTTCTTGTTCTTCAAGTTTAAGTAAACTACGATCCCCATTGTTAATCCCTTAACGGAAATTATTTGTAACTTGCGACAAGTAGAACAATGAGTGGAACACGTAGACGGTTGAAATCTTTGTATATATTGCTTCCATATAGTCAAAGAAACATGTACGCAAAGCATCCAAACAGTACCATTCGCCAATTTTTTGTTCTTCAAGTTTAAGTGAACAATGAGCCCCAATGGTTAATCCTTTATCGGAAATTATTTGTAATTTTCGACAAGTAGAACAATGAATGGAACAGGTAGACGGTTGAAATCTTTGTATATATTGCTTCTATATAATCTAAGAAACATATATGCAAAGCATCCAAACAGTACCATTCGCCAATTTTTTGTTCTTCAAGTTTAAGTGAACAATGAGCCCCATTGTTAATCCTTTATCGGAAATTATTTGTAACTTTCGACAAGTAGAACAATGAATGGAACAATTCGACGGTTGAAATCTTTGTATATATTGCTTCCATATAGTCAAAGAAACATGTACGCAAAACATCCAAACAGTACCATTCGCCAATTATTTGATCTTCAAGTTTAAGTGAACAAGGTGCCCCATTGATAATCATGAAACGGAAATTATTTGTAACTTTCTACAAGTAGAACTTTGAATGGAACAGGTAGACGGTTGATATCATTGTATATATTGCATCTATATAGTCTACGAAACATATATGCAAAGCATCAAAACAGTAGAATTCGCCAATTTTTTGTTCTTCAAGTTTAAGTGAACTACGAGCCCCATTGTTAATCCTTTAAAGGAAATTATTTGTAAATTTCGACATGTAGAACAATGAATGGAACAGGTAGACGGTAGAAATCTTTGTATATATTGCTTCTATATAATCTAAGAAACATATATGCAAAGCATCCAAACAGTACCATTCGCCACTTTTTTGTTCTTCAAGTTTAAGTGAACAACGAGCCCCATTGTTAATACTTTAAAGGAAATTATTTGTAAATTTCGACAAGTAGAACAATGATTGGAACACGTAGACGGTTGAAATCTTTGTATATATTGCTTCCATATAGTCTAAGAAACATGTACGCAAACCATCCAAACAGTACCATTCGCCAATTTTTGTTCTTCAAGTTTAAGTGAACAACGAGCCCCATTGATAATCATGAAACGGAAATTATTTGTAACTTTCTACAAGTAGAACAATGAATAGAACAGGTAGACGGTTGAAATCTTTGTATGTGTTGCTTCTATATAGTCTATGAAACCTATATGCAAAGCATCCAAACAGTACAATTCGCCAATTTCTTGTTCTTCAAGTTTAAGTAAACTACGATCCCCATTGTTAATCCCTTAACGGCAATTATTTGTAACTTGCGACAAGTAGAACAATGAATGGAACAGGTAGACGGTTGAAATCAATGTATATATTGCTTCTATATAGTCTAAGAAACATATATGCAAAGCATCCAAACAGTACCATTCATCAATTTTTTGTTCTTCAAGTTTAAGTGAACAACGAGCCCCATTGTTAATCCTTTAAAAGAAATTATTTGTAAATTTCGACGAGTAGAACAATGATTGGAACACGTAGACGGTTGAAATCTTTGTATATATTGCTTCCATATAGTCAAAGAAACATGTACGCAAAGCATCCAAACAGTACCATTCGCCAATTTTTTGTTCTTCAAGTTTAAGTGAACAATGAGCCCCAATGGTTAATCCTTTATCGGAAATTATTTGTAATTTTCGACAAGTAGAACAATGAATAGTACAGGTAGACGGGTGAAATCTTTCTATATATTGCTTCTAAATAGTCTAAGAAACATATATGCAAAGCATCCAAACAGTACCATTCGCCAATTTTTTGTTCTTCAAGTTTAAGTGAACTACGAGCCCCAATGGTTAATAATTTATCAGAAATTATTTGTAATTTTCGACAAGTAGAACAATGATTGGAACACACAGACGGTTGAAATCTTTGTATATATTGCTTCCATATAGTCTAAGAAACATATATGCAAAGCATCCAAACAGTACCATTCGCCAATTTTTTGTTCTTCAAGTTTAAGTGAACAATGAGCCCCATTGTTAATCCTTTATCGGAAATTATTTGTAACTTTCGACAAGTAGAACATTGAATGGAACAGTTAGACGGTTGAAATCTTTGTATATATTGCTTCCATATAGTATAAGAAACATATATGCAAATCATACAAACAGTACAATTCGCCAATTTTTTGATCTTCAAGTTTAAGTGAACAGCGAGCCCCATTGATAATCATGAAATGGAAATTATTTGTAACTCTCTACAAGTAGAACAATGAATAGTACAGGTAGACGGGTGAAATCTTTCTATATATTGCTTCTAAATAGTCTAAGAAACATATATGCAAAGCATCCAAACAGTACAATTCGCCAATTTTTTGTTCTTCAAGTTTAAGTGAACAATGAGCCCCATTGTTAATCCTTTAAAGGAAATTATTTGTAAATTTCGACAAGTAGAACAATGAATGGATCAGGTAGACGGTTGAAATCATTGTATATATTGCTTCTATATAATCTACGAAACATATATGCAAAGCATCCAAACAGTACAATTCGCCAAACTTTGGTTCTTCAAGTTTAAGTGAACTACGAGCCCCCTTGTTAATCCTTTAACGGAAATTAATTGTAACTTTCGACAAGTAGAACAGTGAATGGAACAGGTAGACGGTTGAAATCTTTGTATATATTGCTTCTATATAGTATAAGAAACATATATGCAAAGCATCTAAACAGTAACAATCGCCAATTTTTTGATCTTCAAGTTTAAGTGAACAGCGAGCCCCATTGATAATCATGAAATGGAAATTATTTGTAACTTTCTACAAGTAGAACAATGAATAGTACAGGTAGACGGGTAAAATCTTTCTAAATATTGCTTCTAAATAGTCTAAGAAACATCTATGCAAAGCATCCAAACAGTACAATTCGCCAATTTTTTGTTCTTCAAGTTTAAGTGAACTACGAGCCCCATTGTTAATCCTTTAAAAGAAATTATTTGTAAATTTCGACAAGTAGAACAATGAATGGATCATGTAGACGGTTGAAATCATTGTATATATTGCTTCTATATAGTCTACGAAACATATATGCAAAGCATCCAAACAGTACAATTCGCCAATTTTTTGTTCTACATGTTTAAGTGAACAATGAGCCCCATTGTTAATCCTTTATCGGAAATTATTTGTAACTTTCGACAAGTAGAACAATGAATGGAACAATTCGACGGTTGAAATCTTTGTATATATTGCTTCCATATAGTCAAAGAAACATGTACGCAAAACATCCAAACAGTACCATTCGCCAATTATTTGATCTTCAAGTTTAAGTGAACAAGGTGCCCCATTGATAATCATGAAACGGAAATTATTTGTAACTTTCTACAAGTAGAACTTTGAATGGAACAGGTAGACGGTTGATATCATTGTATATATTGCATCTATATAGTCTACGAAACATATATGCAAAGCATCCAAACAGTACAATTCGCCAATTTTTTGTTCTTCAAGTTTAAGTGAACAATGAGCCCCAATGATTAATCCGTTATCGGAAATTATTTGTAACTTTCGACAAGTAGAACAGTGAATGGAACAGGTAGATGGCTGAAATCTTTGTATATATTGCTTCTATATAGTCTAAGAAACATATATGCAAAGCATCCAAACAGTACCATTCGCCAATTATTTGATCTTCAAGTTTAAGTGAACAAGGTGCCCCATTGATAATCATGAAACGGAAATTATTTGTAACTTTCGGCAAGTAGAACAATGACTGGAACAGGTAGACGGTTGAAATCTTTGTATATATTGCTTCTATATAGTATAAGAAACATATATGCAAAGCATCCAAACAGTACAATTCGCCAATTTTTTGTTCTTCAAGTTTAAGTGAACAATGAGCCCCATTGTTAATCCGTTATCGGAAATTATTTGTAACTTTCGACAAGTAGAACATTGAATGGAACATGTAGACGGTTGAAATCTTTGTATCTATTGCTTCTATATAGGATAAGAAACATATATGCAAAGCATCCAAACAGTACCATTCGCCACTTTTTTGTTCTTCAAGTTTAAGTAAACTACGATCCCCATTGTTAATCCCTTAACGGAAATTATTTGTAATTTTCGACAAGTAGAACAATGAATGGAACAGGTAGACGGTTGAAATCTTTGTATATATTGCTTCTATATAATCTAAGAAACATATATGCAAAGCATCCAAACAGTACCATTCGCCAATTTTTTGTTCTTCAAGTTTAAGTGAACTACGAGCCCCATTGTTAATACTTTAACGGAAATTATTTGTAAATTTCGACAAGTAGGACAATGATTGGAACACGTAGACGGTTGAAATCTTTGTATATATTGCTTCCATATAGTCTAAGAAACATGTACGCAAAGCATCTAAACAGTACCATTCGCCAATTTTTTGTTCTTCAAGTTTAAGTGAACAATGAGCCCCAATGGTTAATCCTTTATCGGAAATTATTTGTAAGTTTCGACAAGTAGAACAATGAATGGAACAGGTAGACGTTTGAAATCTTTGTATATATTGCTTCTATATAATCTAAGAAACATATATGCAAAGCATCTAAACAGTAACAATCGCCAATTTTTTGATCATCAAGTTTAAGTGAACAGCGAGCCCCATTGATAATCATGAAATGGAAATTATTTGTAACTTTCTACAAGTAGAACAATGAATAGTACAGGTAAACGGGTGAAATCTTTCTATATATTGCTTCTAAATAGTCTAAGAAACATCTATGCAAAGCATCCAAACAGTACCAATCGCCAATTTTTTGTTCTTCAAGTTTAAGTGAACAATGAGCCCCATTGTTAATCCTTTATCGGAAATTATTTGTAACTTTCGACAAGTAGAACAATGAATGGAACAGGTAGACGGTTGAAATCAATGTATATATTGCTTCTATATAGTCTAAGAAACATCTATGCAAAGCATCCAAACAGTACCATTCGCCAATTTTTTGTTCTTCAAGTTTAAGTGAACAACGAGCCCCATTGTTAATCCTTTAAAGGAAATTATTTGTAAATTTCGACAAGTAGAACAGTGAATGGAACAGGTAGACGGTTGAAATATTTTTATATATTGCTTCTATATAGTATAAGAAACATATATGCAAAGCATCCAAACAGTACAATTCGCCAATTTTTTGTTCTTCAAGTTTAAGTGAAAAATGAGCCCCAATGGTTAATCCGTTATCGGAAATTATTTGTAACTTTCGACAAGTAGAACAATGAATGGAACAGGTAGATGGCTGAAATCTTTGTATATATTGCTTCTATATAGTCTAAGAAACATATATGCAAAGCATCCAAACAGTACAATTCGCCAATTTTTTGTTCTTCAAGTTTAAGTGAACAATGAGCCCCAATGATTAATCCTTTATCGGTAATTATTTGTAAATTTCGAAAAGTAGAACAATGATTGGAACACGTAGACGGTTGAAATCTTTGTATATATTGCTTCCACATAGTCTAAGAAACATGTACGCAAAGCATCCAAACAGTACCATTCGCCAATTTTTTGGTCTTCAAGTTTACGTGAACAGCGAGCCCCATTGATAATCATGAAATGGCAATTATTTGTAACTTTCGGCAAGTAGAACAATGACTGGAACAGGTAGACGGTTGAAATCTTTGTATATATTGCTTCTATATAGTATAAGAAACATATATGCAAAGCATCCAAACAGTACAATTCGCCAATTTTTTGTTCTTCAAGTTTAAGTGAACAATGAGCCCCATTGTTAATCCGTTATCGGAAATTATTTGTAACTTTCGACAAGTAGAACATTGAATGGAACAGGTAGACTGTTGAAATCTTTGTATCTGTTGCTTCTATATAGGATAAGAAACATATATGCAAAGCATCCAAACAGTACCATTCGCCACTTTTTTGTTCTTCAAGTTTAAGTAAACTACGATCCCCATTGTTAATCCCTTAACGGAAATTATTTGTAATTTTCGACAAGTAGAACAATGAATGGAACAGGTAGACGGTTGAAATCTTTGTATATATTGCTTCTATATAATCTAAGAAACATATATGCAAAGCATCCAAACAGTACCATTCGCCAATTTTTTGTTCTTCAAGTTTAAGTGAACTACGAGCCCCATTGTTAATACTTTAACGGAAATTATTTGTAACTTGCGAGAAGTAGAACAATGAATGGAACTGGTAGCCGGTTGAAATCAATGTATATATTGCTTCTATATAGTCTAAGAAACATATATGCAAAGCATCCAAACAGTACCATTCGCCAATTTTTTGTTCTTCAAGTTTAAGTGAACGACGAGCCCCATTGTTAATCCTTTAAAGGAAATTATTTGTAAATTTCGACAAGTAGGACAATGATTGGAGCACGTAGACGGTTGAAATCTTTGTATATATTGCTTCCATATAGTCTAAGAAACATGTACGCAAAGCATCTAAACAGTACCATTCGCCAATTTTTTGTTCTTCAAGTTTAAGTGAACAATGAGCCCCAATGGTTAATCCTTTATCGGAAATTATTTGTAAGTTTCGACAAGTAGAACAATGAATGGAACAGGTAGACGTTTGAAATCTTTGTATATATTGCTTCTATATAATCTAAGAAACATATATGCAAAGCATCTAAACAGTAACAATCGCCAATTTTTTGATCTTCAAGTTTAAGTGAACAGCGAGCCCCATTGATAATCATGAAATGGAAATTATTTGTAACTTTCTACAAGTAAAACAATGAATAGTACAGGTAAACGGGTGAAATCTTTCTATATATTGCTTCTAAATAGTCTAAGAAACATCTATGCAAAGCATCCAAACAGTACCATTCGCCAATTTTTTGTTCTTCAAGTTTAAGTGAACAATGAGCCCCATTGTTAATCCTTTATCGGAAATTATTTGTAAATTTCGACAAGTAGAACAATGAATGGAACAGGTAGACTGTTGAAATCATTGCATATATTGCTTCTATATGGTCCAAGATAGATATATGCAAAGCGTCCAAACAGTACAATTCGCCAATTTTTTGCTCTTCAAGTTTAAGTGAACTACGAGCTCCATTGTTAATCCTTTAAAGGAAATTATTTGTAAATTTCGGAAAGTAGAACAATGAATGAAATAGGTAGACGGTTGAAATCATTGTATATATTGCTGCTATATAGTCTAAGAAACATATATGCAAAGCATCCAAACAGTACAATTTGCCAATTTTTTGTTCTTCAAGTTTAAGTAAACTACGATCCCCATTGTTAATCCTTTAAATGAAATTATTTGTAAATTTCGGCAAGTTGAACAATGAATGGAATAGGAAGACGGTTGAAATCATTGTATATATTGCTTCTATATAGTCTAAGAAACATATATGCAAAGCATCCAAACAGTACAATTCGACAATTTTTTGTTCTTCAAGTTTAGTGAACAATGAGCCCCAATGGTTAATCCTTTATCGGAAATTATTTGTAATTTTCGACAAGTAGAACAATGAATGGAACAGGTAGACGGTTGAAATCTATGTATATATTGCTTCTATATAATCTAAGGAACATATATGCAAAGCATCCAAACAGTACAATTCGCCAATTATTTCATCTTCATGTTTAAGTGAACTACGAGCCCCATTGTTAATACTTTAACGGAAATTATTTGTAACTTGCGACAAGTAGAACAATGAGTGGAACAGGTAGACGGTTGAAATCAATGTATATATTGCTTCTATATAGTCTAAGAAACATATACGCAATGCATCCAAACAGTACCATTCGCCAATTTTTTGTTCTTCAAGTTTAAGTGTACAACGAGCCCCATTGATAATCATGAAACGGAAATTATTTGTAACTTTCTACAAGTAGAACAATGAATAGTACAGGTAGACGGTTGAAATCAATGTATATATTGCTTCTATATAGTCTAAGAAACATATATGCAAAGCATCCAAACAGTACCATTCTCCAATTTCTTGTTCTTCAAGTTTAAGTAAACTACGATCCCCATTGTTAATCCCTTAACGGAAATTATTTGTAACTTGCGACAAGTAGAACAATGAATGGACCAGGTAGACGGTTTAAATCAATGTATATATTGCTTCTATATAGTCTAAGAAACATATATGCAAAGCATCCAAACAGTACCATTCATCAATTTTTTGTTCTTCAAGTTTAAGTGAACAACGAGCCCCATTGTTAATCCTTTAAAGGAAATTATTTGTAAATTTCGACAAGTAGAACAATGATTGGAACACGTAGACGGTTGAAATCTTTGTATATATTGCTTCCATATAGTCAAAGAAACATGTACGCAAAGCATCCAAACAGTACCATTCGCCAATTTTTTGTTCTTCAAGTTTAAGTGAACAATGAGCCCCAATGGTTAATCCTTTATCGGAAATTATTTGTAATTTTCGACAAGTAGAACAATGAATAGAACAGGTAGACGGTTGAAATCTTTGTATATATTGCTTCTATATAATCTAAGAAACATATATGCAAAGCATCCAAACAGTACCATTCGCCAATTTTTTGTTCTTCAAGTTTAAGTGAACTACGAGCCCCATTGTTAATCCTTTAAAGGAAATTATTTGTAAATTTCGACAAGTAGAACAATGAATGGAACAGGTAGACTGTTGAAATTATTGTATATATTGCTTCTATATCGTCTAAGAAACATATATGCAAAGCATCCAAACAGTACAATTCGCCAATTTTTTGTTCTTCAAGTTTAAGTGAACAATGAGCCCCAACGGTTAATCCTTTATCGGTAATTATTTGTAACTTTCGACAAGTAGAACAATGAATGGAACAGGTAGACGGTTGAAATCCTTGTAAATATTGCTTCCATATAGTCTAAGAAACATGAACGCAAAGCATCCAAACAGTACCATTCGCCAATTTTTTGTCCTTCAAGTTTAAGTGAACAATGAGCCCCATTGTTAATCCTTTATCGGAAATTATTTGTAAGTTTCGACAAGTAGAACAATGAATGGAACAGGTAGACGTTTGAAATCTTTGTATATATTGCTTCTATATAATCTAAGAAACATATATGCAAAGCATCTAAACAGTAACAATCGCCAATTTTTTGATCTTCAAGTTTAAGTGAACAGCGAGCCCCATTGATAATCATGAAATGGAAATTATTTGTAACTTTCTACAAGTAGAACAATGAATAGTACAGGTAGACGGGTAAAATCTTTCTAAATATTGCTTCTAAATAGTCTAAGAAACATCTATGCAAAGCATCCAAACAGTACAATTCGCCAATTTTTTGTTCTTCAAGTTTAAGTGAACTACGAGCCCCATTGTTAATCCTTTAAAAGAAATTATTTGTAAATTTCGACAAGTAGAACAATGAATGGATCATGTAGACGGTTGAAATCATTGTATATATTGCTTCTATATAGTCTACGAAACATATATGCAAAGCATCCAAACAGTACAATTCGCCAATTTTTTGTTCTACATGTTTAAGTGAACAATGAGCCCCATTGTTAATCCTTTATCGGAAATTATTTGTAACTTTCGACAAGTAGAACAATGAATGGAACAATTCGACGGTTGAAATCTTTGTATATATTGCTTCCATATAGTCAAAGAAACATGTACGCAAAACATCCAAACAGTACCATTCGCCAATTATTTGAACTTCAAGTTTAAGTGAACAAGGTGCCCCATTGATAATCATGAAACGGAAATTATTTGTAACTTTCTACAAGTAGAACTTTGAATGGAACAGGTAGACGGTTGATATCATTGTATATATTGCATCTATATAGTCTACGAAACATATATGCAAAGCATCAAAACAGTAGAATTCGCCAATTTTTTGTTCTTCAAGTTTAAGTGAACTACGAGCCCCATTGTTAATCCTTTAAAGGAAATTATTTGTAAATTTCGACATGTAGAACAATGAATGGAACAGGTAGACGGTAGAAATCTTTGTATATATTGCTTCTATATAATCTAAGAAACATATATGCAAAGCATCCAAACAGTACCATTTGCCAATTTTTTGTTTTTCAAGTTTAAGTGAACTACGAGCCCCATAGTTAATCCTTTAAAGGAAATTATTTCTAACTTGCGACAAGTAGAACAATGAATGGAACAGGTGGACGGTTGAAATCAATGTATAGATTGATTCTATATAGTCTAAGAAACATATATGCAAAGCATCCAAACAGTACAATTCGCCAATTTTTTGTTCTACATGTTTAAGTGAACAATGAGCCCCATTGTTAATCCTTTATCGGAAATTATTTGTAACTTTCGACAAGTAGAACAATGAATGGAACAATTCGACGGTTGAAATCTTTGTATATATTGCTTCCATATAGTCAAAGAAACATGTACGCAAAACATCCAAACAGTACCATTCGCCAATTATTTGATCTTCAAGTTTAAGTGAACAAGGTGCCCCATTGATAATCATGAAACGGAAATTATTTGTAACTTTCTACAAGTAGAACTTTGAATGGAACAGGTAGACGGTTGATATCATTGTATATATTGCATCTATATAGTCTACGAAACATATATGCAAAGCATCAAAACAGTAGAATTCGCCAATTTTTTGTTCTTCAAGTTTAAGTGAACTACGAGCCCCATTGTTAATCCTTTAAAGGAAATTATTTGTAAATTTCGACATGTAGAACAATGAATAGAACAGGTAGACGGTAGAAATCTTTGTATATATTGCTTCTATATAATCTAAGAAACATATATGCAAAGCATCCAAACAGTACCATTTGCCAATTTTTTGTTTTTCAAGTTTAAGTGAACTACGAGCCCCATAGTTAATCCTTTAAAGGAAATTATTTCTAACTTGCGACAAGTAGAACAATGAATGGAACAGGTGGACGGTTGAAATCAATGTATAGATTGATTCTATATAGTCTAAGAAACATATATGCAAAGCATCCAAACAGTACCATTCGCCACTTTTTTGTTCTTCAAGTTTAAGTGAACAACGAGCCCCATTGTTAATACTTTAAAGGAAATTATTTGTAAATTTCGACAAGTAGAACAATGATTGGAACACGTAGACGGTTGAAATCTTTGTATATATTGCTTCCATATAGTCTAAGAAACATGTACGCAAACCATCCAAACAGTACCATTCGCCAATTTTTGTTCTTCAAGTTTAAGTGAACAATGAGCCCCAATGGTTAATCCTTTATCGGAAATTATTTGTAATTTTCGACAAGTAGAACAATGAATGGAACAGGTAGACGGTTGAAATCTTTGTATATATTGCTTCTATATAATCTAAGAAACATATATGGAAAGCATCCAAACAGTACCATTCGCCAATTTTTTGTTCTTCAAGTTTAAGTGAACAACGAGCCCCATTGATAATCATGAAACGGAAATTATTTGTAACTTTCTACAAGTAGAACAATGAATAGAACAGGTAGACGGTTGAAATCTTTGTATGTGTTGCTTCTATATAGTCTAAGAAACCTATATGCAAAGCATCCAAACAGTACAATTCGCCAATTTCTTGTTCTTCAAGTTTAAGTAAACTACGATCCCCATTGTTAATCCCTTAACGGCAATTATTTGAAACTTGCGACAAGTAGAACAATGAATGGAACAGGTAGACGGTTGAAATCAATGTATATATTGCTTCTATATAGTCTAAGAAACATATATGCAAAGCATCCAAACAGTACCATTCATCAATTTTTTGTTCTTCAAGTTTAAGTGAACAACGAGCCCCATTGTTAATCCTTTAAAAGAAATTATTTGTAAATTTCGACGAGTAGAACAATGATTGGAACACGTAGACGGTTGAAATCTTTGTATATATTGCTTCCATATAGTCAAAGAAACATGTACGCAAAGCATCCAAACAGTACCATTCGCCAATTTTTTGTTCTTCAAGTTTAAGTGAACAATGAGCCCCAATGGTTAATCCTTTATCGGAAATTATTTGTAATTTTCGACAAGTAGAACAATGAATGGAACAGGTAGACGGTTGAAATCTTTGTATATATTGCTTCTATATAATTTAAGAAACATATATGCAAATCATCCAAACAGTACAATTCGCCAATTATTTGATCTTCAAGTTTAAGTGAACTACGAGCCCCATTGTTAATCCTTTAAAGGAAATTATTTGTAAATTTCGACATGTAGAGCAATGAATGGATCAGGTAGACGGTTGAAATCATTGTATATATTGCTTCTATATAGCCTACGAAACATATATGCAAAGCATCCAAACAGTACAATTCGCCAATTTTTTGTTCTTCAAGTTTCAGTGAACTACGAGCCCCATTGTTAATCCTTTAACGGAAATTATTTGTAACTTGCGACAAGTAGAACAATGAATGTAACAGGTAGACGGTTGAAATCTTTGTATATGTTGCTTCTATATAGTCTAAGAAACCTATATGCAAAGCATCTAAACAGTAACAATCGCCAATTATTTGATCTTCAAGTTTAAGTGTACAACGAGCCCCATTGATAATCATGAAACGGAAATTATTTGTAACTTTCTACAAGTAGAACAATGAATAGTACAGGTAGAGGGGTGAAATCTTTCTATATATTGCTTCTAAATAGTCTAAGAAACATATATGCAAAGCATCCAAACAGTTCCATTCGCCAATTTTTTGTTCTTCAAGTTTAAGTGAACTACGAGCCCCAATGGTTAATAATTTATCAGAAATTATTTGTAATTTTCGACAAGTAGAACAATGATTGGAACACACAGACGGTTGAAATCTTTGTATATATTGCTTCCATATAGTCTAAGAAACATATATGCAAAGCATCCAAACAGTACCATTCGCCAATTTTTTGTTCTTCAAGTTTAAGTGAACAATGAGCCCCATTGTTAATCCTTTATCGGAAATTATTTGTAACTTTCGACAAGTAGAACATTGAATGGAACAGGTAGACGGTTGAAATCTTTGTATATATTGCTTCCATATAGTATAAGAAACATATATGCAAATCATACAAACAGTACAATTCGCCAATTTTTTGATCTTCAAGTTTAAGTGAACAGCGAGCCCCATTGATAATCATGAAATGGAAATTATTTGTAACTCTCTACAAGTAGAACAATGAATAGTACAGGTAGACGGGTGAAATCTTTCTATATATTGCTTCTAAATAGTCTAAGAAACATATATGCAAAGCATCCAAACAGTACAATTTGCCAATTTTTTGTTCTTCAAGTTTAAGTGAACTACGAGCCCCATTGTTAATCCTTTAAAGGAAATTATTTGTAAATTTCGACATGTAGAGCAATGAATGGATCAGGTAGACGGTTGAAATCATTGTATATATTGCTTCTATATAGCCTACGAAACATATATGCAAAGCATCCAAACAGTACAATTCGCCAATTTTTTGTTCTTCAAGTTTCAGTGAACTACGAGCCCCATTGTTAATCCTTTAACGGAAATTATTTGTAACTTGCGACAAGTAGAACAATGAATGGAACAGGTAGACGGTTGAAATCAATGTATATATTGCTTCTATATAGTCTAAGAAACATATATGCAAAGCATCCAAACAGTACCATTCGCCAATTTCTTGTTCTTCAAGTTTAAGTAAACTACGATCCCCATTGTTAATCCCTTAACGGAAATTATTTGTAACTTGCGACAAGTAGAACAATGAATGGAACAGGTAGACGGTTGAAATCAATGTATATATTGCTTCTATATAGTCTAAGAAACATATATGCAAAGCATCCAAACAGTACCATTCATCAATTTTTTGTTCTTCAAGTTTAAGTGAACAACGAGCCCCATTGTTAATCCTTTAAAGGAAATTATTTGTAAATTTCGACGAGTAGAACAATGATTGGAACACGTAGACGGTTGAAATCTTTGTATATATTGCTTCCATATAGTCAAAGAAACATGTACGCAAAGCATCCAAACAGTACCATTCGCCAATTTTTTGTTCTTCAAGTTTAAGTGAACAATGAGCCCCATTGTTAATCCTTTATCGGAAATTATTTGTAACTTTCGACAAGTAGAACAATGAATGGAACAGGTAGACGGTTGAAATCTTTGTATATATTGCTTCTATATAATCTAAGAAACATATATGCAAAGCATCCAAACAGTACCATTCGCCAATTTTTTGTTCTTCAAGTTTAAGTGAACTACGAGCCCCATTGTTAATCCTTTAAAGGAAATTATTTGTAAATTTCGTCAAGTAGAACAATGAATGGAACAATTCGACGGTTGAAATCTTTGTATATATTGCTTCTATATAATCTAAGAAACATATATGCAAAGCATCTAAACAGTAACAATCGCCAATTTTTTGATCTTCAAGTTTAAGTGAACAGCGAGCCCCATTGATAATCATGAAATGGAAATTATTTGTAACTTTCTACAAGTAGAACAATGAATAGTACAGGTAGACGGGTAAAATCTTTCTAAATATTGCTTCTAAATAGTCTAAGAAACATCTATGCAAAGCATCCAAACAGTACAATTCGCCAATTTTTTGTTCTTCAAGTTTAAGTGAACTACGAGCCCCATTGTTAATCCTTTAAAAGAAATTATTTGTAAATTTCGACAAGTAGAACAATGAATTGATCATGTAGACGGTTGAAATCATTGTATATATTGCTTCTATATAGTCTACGAAACATATATGCAAAGCATCCAAACAGTACAATTCGCCAATTTTTTGTTCTACATGTTTAAGTGAACAATGAGCCCCATTGTTAATCCTTTATCGGAAATTATTTGTAACTTTCGACAAGTAGAACAATGAATGGAACAATTCGACGGTTGAAATCTTTGTATATATTGCTTCCATATAGTCAAAGAAACATGTACGCAAAACATCCAAACAGTACCATTCGCCAATTATTTGATCTTCAAGTTTAAGTGAACAAGGTGCCCCATTGATAATCATGAAACGGAAATTATTTGTAACTTTCTACAAGTAGAACTTTGAATGGAACAGGTAGACGGTTGATATCATTGTATATATTGCTTCTATATAGTCTACGAAACATATATGCAAAGCATCCAAACAGTACAATTCGCCAATTTTTTGTTCTACATGTTTAAGTGAACAATGAGCCCCATTGTTAATCCTTTATCGGAAATTATTTGTAACTTTCGACAAGTAGAACAATGAATGGAACAATTCGACGGTTGAAATCTTTGTATATATTGCTTCCATATAGTCAAAGAAACATGTACGCAAAGCATCCAAACAGTACCATTCGCCAATTTTTTGTTCTTCAAGTTTAAGTGAACAATGAGCCCCAATGGTTAATCCTTTATCGGAAATTATTTGTAATTTTCGACAAGTAGAACAATGAATAGAACAGGTAGACGGTTGAAATCTTTGTATATATTGCTTCTATATAATCTAAGAAACATATATGCAAAGCATCCAAACAGTACCATTCGCCAATTTTTTGTTCTTCAAGTTTAAGTGAACTACGAGCCCCATTGTTAATCCTTTAAAGGAAATTATTTGTAAATTTCGACAAGTAGAACAATGAATGGAACAGGTAGACTGTTGAAATTATTGTATATATTGCTTCTATATCGTCTAAGAAACATATATGCAAAGCATCCAAACAGTACAATTCGCCAATTTTTTGTTCTTCAAGTTTAAGTGAACAATGAGCCCCAACGGTTAATCCTTTATCGGTAATTATTTGTAACTTTCGACAAGTAGAACAATGAATGGAACAGGTAGACGGTTGAAATCCTTGTAAATATTGCTTCCATATAGTCTAAGAAACATGAACGCAAAGCATCCAAACAGTACCATTCGCCAATTTTTTGTCCTTCAAGTTTAAGTGAACAATGAGCCCCATTGTTAATCCTTTATCGGAAATTATTTGTAAGTTTCGACAAGTAGAACAATGAATGGAACAGGTAGACGTTTGAAATCTTTGTATATATTGCTTCTATATAATCTAAGAAACATATATGCAAAGCATCTAAACAGTAACAATCGCCAATTTTTTGATCTTCAAGTTTAAGTGAACAGCGAGCCCCATTGATAATCATGAAATGGAAATTATTTGTAACTTTCTACAAGTAGAACAATGAATAGTACAGGTAGACGGGTAAAATCTTTCTAAATATTGCTTCTAAATAGTCTAAGAAACATCTATGCAAAGCATCCAAACAGTACAATTCGCCAATTTTTTGTTCTTCAAGTTTAAGTGAACTACGAGCCCCATTGTTAATCCTTTAAAAGAAATTATTTGTAAATTTCGACAAGTAGAACAATGAATGGATCATGTAGACGGTTGAAATCATTGTATATATTGCTTCTATATAGTCTACGAAACATATATGCAAAGCATCCAAACAGTACAATTCGCCAATTTTTTGTTCTAAATGTTTAAGTGAACAATGAGCCCCATTGTTAATCCTTTATCGGAAATTATTTGTAACTTTCGACAAGTAGAACAATGAATGGAACAATTCGACGGTTGAAATCTTTGTATATATTGCTTCCATATAGTCAAAGAAACATGTACGCAAAACATCCAAACAGTACCATTCGCCAATTATTTGAACTTCAAGTTTAAGTGAACAAGGTGCCCCATTGATAATCATGAAACGGAAATTATTTGTAACTTTCTACAAGTAGAACTTTGAATGGAACAGGTAGACGGTTGATATCATTGTATATATTGCATCTATATAGTCTACGAAACATATATGCAAAGCATCAAAACAGTAGAATTCGCCAATTTTTTGTTCTTCAAGTTTAAGTGAACTACGAGCCCCATTGTTAATCCTTTAAAGGAAATTATTTGTAAATTTCGACATGTAGAACAATGAATGGAACAGGTAGACGGTAGAAATCTTTGTATATATTGCTTCTATATAATCTAAGAAACATATATGCAAAGCATCCAAACAGTACCATTTGCCAATTTTTTGTTTTTCAAGTTTAAGTGAACTACGAGCCCCATAGTTAATCCTTTAAAGGAAATTATTTCTAACTTGCGACAAGTAGAACAATGAATGGAACAGGTGGACGGTTGAAATCAATGTATAGATTGATTCTATATAGTCTAAGAAACATATATGCAAAGCATCCAAACAGTACAATTCGCCAATTTTTTGTTCTACATGTTTAAGTGAACAATGAGCCCCATTGTTAATCCTTTATCGGAAATTATTTGTAACTTTCGACAAGTAGAACAATGAATGGAACAATTCGACGGTTGAAATCTTTGTATATATTGCTTCCATATAGTCAAAGAAACATGTACGCAAAACATCCAAACAGTACCATTCGCCAATTATTTGATCTTCAAGTTTAAGTGAACAAGGTGCCCCATTGATAATCATGAAACGGAAATTATTTGTAACTTTCTACAAGTAGAACTTTGAATGGAACAGGTAGACGGTTGATATCATTGTATATATTGCATCTATATAGTCTACGAAACATATATGCAAAGCATCAAAACAGTAGAATTCGCCAATTTTTTGTTCTTCAAGTTTAAGTGAACTACGAGCCCCATTGTTAATCCTTTAAAGGAAATTATTTGTAAATTTCGACATGTAGAACAATGAATAGAACAGGTAGACGGTAGAAATCTTTGTATATATTGCTTCTATATAATCTAAGAAACATATATGCAAAGCATCCAAACAGTACCATTTGCCAATTTTTTGTTTTTCAAGTTTAAGTGAACTACGAGCCCCATAGTTAATCCTTTAAAGGAAATTATTTCTAACTTGCGACAAGTAGAACAATGAATGGAACAGGTGGACGGTTGAAATCAATGTATAGATTGATTCTATATAGTCTAAGAAACATATATGCAAAGCATCCAAACAGTACCATTCGCCACTTTTTTGTTCTTCAAGTTTAAGTGAACAACGAGCCCCATTGTTAATACTTTAAAGGAAATTATTTGTAAATTTCGACAAGTAGAACAATGATTGGAACACGTAGACGGTTGAAATCTTTGTATATATTGCTTCCATATAGTCTAAGAAACATGTACGCAAACCATCCAAACAGTACCATTCGCCAATTTTTGTTCTTCAAGTTTAAGTGAACAATGAGCCCCAATGGTTAATCCTTTATCGGAAATTATTTGTAATTTTCGACAAGTAGAACAATGAATGGAACAGGTAGACGGTTGAAATCTTTGTATATATTGCTTCTATATAATCTAAGAAACATATATGGAAAGCATCCAAACAGTACCATTCGCCAATTTTTTGTTCTTCAAGTTTAAGTGAACAACGAGCCCCATTGATAATCATGAAACGGAAATTATTTGTAACTTTCTACAAGTAGAACAATGAATAGAACAGGTAGACGGTTGAAATCTTTGTATGTGTTGCTTCTATATAGTCTAAGAAACCTATATGCAAAGCATCCAAACAGTACAATTCGCCAATTTCTTGTTCTTCAAGTTTAAGTAAACTACGATCCCCATTGTTAATCCCTTAACGGCAATTATTTGAAACTTGCGACAAGTAGAACAATGAATGGAACAGGTAGACGGTTGAAATCAATGTATATATTGCTTCTATATAGTCTAAGAAACATATATGCAAAGCATCCAAACAGTACCATTCATCAATTTTTTGTTCTTCAAGTTTAAGTGAACAACGAGCCCCATTGTTAATCCTTTAAAAGAAATTATTTGTAAATTTCGACGAGTAGAACAATGATTGGAACACGTAGACGGTTGAAATCTTTGTATATATTGCTTCCATATAGTCAAAGAAACATGTACGCAAAGCATCCAAACAGTACCATTCGCCAATTTTTTGTTCTTCAAGTTTAAGTGAACAATGAGCCCCAATGGTTAATCCTTTATCGGAAATTATTTGTAATTTTCGACAAGTAGAACAATGAATGGAACAGGTAGACGGTTGAAATCTTTGTATATATTGCTTCTATATAATTTAAGAAACATATATGCAAATCATCCAAACAGTACAATTCGCCAATTATTTGATCTTCAAGTTTAAGTGAACTACGAGCCCCATTGTTAATCCTTTAAAGGAAATTATTTGTAAATTTCGACATGTAGAGCAATGAATGGATCAGGTAGACGGTTGAAATCATTGTATATATTGCTTCTATATAGCCTACGAAACATATATGCAAAGCATCCAAACAGTACAATTCGCCAATTTTTTGTTCTTCAAGTTTCAGTGAACTACGAGCCCCATTGTTAATCCTTTAACGGAAATTATTTGTAACTTGCGACAAGTAGAACAATGAATGTAACAGGTAGACGGTTGAAATCTTTGTATATGTTGCTTCTATATAGTCTAAGAAACCTATATGCAAAGCATCTAAACAGTAACAATCGCCAATTATTTGATCTTCAAGTTTAAGTGTACAACGAGCCCCATTGATAATCATGAAACGGAAATTATTTGTAACTTTCTACAAGTAGAACAATGAATAGTACAGGTAGAGGGGTGAAATCTTTCTATATATTGCTTCTAAATAGTCTAAGAAACATATATGCAAAGCATCCAAACAGTTCCATTCGCCAATTTTTTGTTCTTCAAGTTTAAGTGAACTACGAGCCCCAATGGTTAATAATTTATCAGAAATTATTTGTAATTTTCGACAAGTAGAACAATGATTGGAACACACAGACGGTTGAAATCTTTGTATATATTGCTTCCATATAGTCTAAGAAACATATATGCAAAGCATCCAAACAGTACCATTCGCCAATTTTTTGTTCTTCAAGTTTAAGTGAACAATGAGCCCCATTGTTAATCCTTTATCGGAAATTATTTGTAACTTTCGACAAGTAGAACATTGAATGGAACAGGTAGACGGTTGAAATCTTTGTATATATTGCTTCCATATAGTATAAGAAACATATATGCAAATCATACAAACAGTACAATTCGCCAATTTTTTGATCTTCAAGTTTAAGTGAACAGCGAGCCCCATTGATAATCATGAAATGGAAATTATTTGTAACTCTCTACAAGTAGAACAATGAATAGTACAGGTAGACGGGTGAAATCTTTCTATATATTGCTTCTAAATAGTCTAAGAAACATATATGCAAAGCATCCAAACAGTACAATTTGCCAATTTTTTGTTCTTCAAGTTTAAGTGAACTACGAGCCCCATTGTTAATCCTTTAAAGGAAATTATTTGTAAATTTCGACATGTAGAGCAATGAATGGATCAGGTAGACGGTTGAAATCATTGTATATATTGCTTCTATATAGCCTACGAAACATATATGCAAAGCATCCAAACAGTACAATTCGCCAATTTTTTGTTCTTCAAGTTTCAGTGAACTACGAGCCCCATTGTTAATCCTTTAACGGAAATTATTTGTAACTTGCGACAAGTAGAACAATGAATGGAACAGGTAGACGGTTGAAATCAATGTATATATTGCTTCTATATAGTCTAAGAAACATATATGCAAAGCATCCAAACAGTACCATTCGCCAATTTCTTGTTCTTCAAGTTTAAGTAAACTACGATCCCCATTGTTAATCCCTTAACGGAAATTATTTGTAACTTGCGACAAGTAGAACAATGAATGGAACAGGTAGACGGTTGAAATCAATGTATATATTGCTTCTATATAGTCTAAGAAACATATATGCAAAGCATCCAAACAGTACCATTCATCAATTTTTTGTTCTTCAAGTTTAAGTGAACAACGAGCCCCATTGTTAATCCTTTAAAGGAAATTATTTGTAAATTTCGACGAGTAGAACAATGATTGGAACACGTAGACGGTTGAAATCTTTGTATATATTGCTTCCATATAGTCAAAGAAACATGTACGCAAAGCATCCAAACAGTACCATTCGCCAATTTTTTGTTCTTCAAGTTTAAGTGAACAATGAGCCCCATTGTTAATCCTTTATCGGAAATTATTTGTAACTTTCGACAAGTAGAACAATGAATGGAACAGGTAGACGGTTGAAATCTTTGTATATATTGCTTCTATATAATCTAAGAAACATATATGCAAAGCATCCAAACAGTACCATTCGCCAATTTTTTGTTCTTCAAGTTTAAGTGAACTACGAGCCCCATTGTTAATCCTTTAAAGGAAATTATTTGTAAATTTCGTCAAGTAGAACAATGAATGGAACAATTCGACGGTTGAAATCTTTGTATATATTGCTTCTATATAATCTAAGAAACATATATGCAAAGCATCTAAACAGTAACAATCGCCAATTTTTTGATCTTCAAGTTTAAGTGAACAGCGAGCCCCATTGATAATCATGAAATGGAAATTATTTGTAACTTTCTACAAGTAGAACAATGAATAGTACAGGTAGACGGGTAAAATCTTTCTAAATATTGCTTCTAAATAGTCTAAGAAACATCTATGCAAAGCATCCAAACAGTACAATTCGCCAATTTTTTGTTCTTCAAGTTTAAGTGAACTACGAGCCCCATTGTTAATCCTTTAAAAGAAATTATTTGTAAATTTCGACAAGTAGAACAATGAATTGATCATGTAGACGGTTGAAATCATTGTATATATTGCTTCTATATAGTCTACGAAACATATATGCAAAGCATCCAAACAGTACAATTCGCCAATTTTTTGTTCTACATGTTTAAGTGAACAATGAGCCCCATTGTTAATCCTTTATCGGAAATTATTTGTAACTTTCGACAAGTAGAACAATGAATGGAACAATTCGACGGTTGAAATCTTTGTATATATTGCTTCCATATAGTCAAAGAAACATGTACGCAAAACATCCAAACAGTACCATTCGCCAATTATTTGATCTTCAAGTTTAAGTGAACAAGGTGCCCCATTGATAATCATGAAACGGAAATTATTTGTAACTTTCTACAAGTAGAACTTTGAATGGAACAGGTAGACGGTTGATATCATTGTATATATTGCATCTATATAGTCTACGAAACATATATGCAAAGCATCAAAACAGTAGAATTCGCCAATTTTTTGTTCTTCAAGTTTAAGTGAACTACGAGCCCCATTGTTAATCCTTTAAAGGAAATTATTTGTAAATTTCGACATGTAGAACAATGAATGGAACAGGTAGACGGTAGAAATCTTTGTATATATTGCTTCTATATAATCTAAGAAACATATATGCAAAGCATCCAAACAGTACCATTCGCCAATTTTTTGTTTTTCAAGTTTAAGTGAACTACGAGCCCCATAGTTAATCCTTTAAAGGAAATTATTTCTAACTTGCGACAAGTAGAACAATGAATGGAACAGGTAGACGGTTGAAATCAATGTATAGATTGCTTCTATATAGTCTAAGAAACATATATGCAAAGCATCCAAACAGTACCATTCGCCACTTTTTTGTTCTTCAAGTTTAAGTGAACAACGAGCCCCATTGTTAATACTTTAAAGGAAATTGTTTGTAAATTTCGACAAGTAGAACAATGATTGGAACACGTAGACGGTTGAAATCTTTGTATATATTGCTTCCATATAGTCTAAGAAACATGTACGCAAACCATCCAAACAGTACCATTCGCCAATTTTTGTTCTTCAAGTTTAAGTGAACAATGAGCCCCAATGGTTAATCCTTTATCGGAAATTATTTGTAATTTTCGACAAGTAGAACAATGAATGGAACAGGTAGACGGTTGAAATCTTTGTATATATTGCTTCTATATAATCTAAGAAACATATATGGAAAGCATCCAAACAGTACCATTCGCCAATTTTTTGTTCTTCAAGTTTAAGTGAACAACGAGCCCCATTGATAATCATGAAACGGAAATTATTTGTAACTTTCTACAAGTAGAACAATGAATAGTACAGGTAGACGGGTGAAATCTTTCTATATATTGCTTCTAAATAGTCTAAGAAACATCTATGCAAAGCATCCAAACAGTACAATTCCCCAATTTTTTGTTCTTCAAGTTTAAGTGAACTACGAGCCCCATTGTTAATCCTTTAAAGGAAATTATTTGTAAATTTCGACAAGTAGAACAATGAATGGAACAGGTAGACGGTTGAAATCTTGTATATATTGCTTCTATATAATCTAAGAAACATATATGCAAATCATCCAAACAGTACAATTCGCCAATTATTTGATCTTCAAGTTTAAGTGAATTACGAGCCCCATTGTTAATCCTTTAAAGGAAATTATTTGTAAATTTCGACATGTAGAACAATGATTGGAACACGTAGACGGTTGAAATCTTTGTATATATTGCTTCCATATAGTCTAAGAAACAGGTACGCAAAGCATCCAAACAGTACAATTCGCCAATTATTTGATCTTCAAGTTTAAGTGAACAACGAGCCCCATTGATAATCATGAAACGGAAATTATTTGTAACTTTCTACAAGTAGAACAATGAATAGTACAGGTAGACGGGTGAAATCTTTCTATATATTGCTTCTAAATAGTCTAAGAAACATCTATGCAAAGCATCCAAACAGTACAATTCCCCAATTTTTTGTTCTTCAAGTTTAAGTGAACTACGAGCCCCATTGTTAATCCTTTAAAGGAAATTATTTGTAAATTTCGACAAGTAGAAAAATGAATGGAACAGGTAGACGGTTGAAACCTGTGTATATATTGCTTCTATATAGTCTAAGAAACATATATGCAAAGCATCCAAACAGTACAATTCGCCAATTTTTTGTTCTTCAAGTTTAAGTGAACAATGAGCCCCAATGGTTAATCCTTTATCGGTAATTATTTGTAACTTTCGACAAGTAGAACAATGAATGGAACAGGTAGACGGTTGAAATCCATGTATATATTGCGTCTATATAGTCTAAGAATCATATATGCAAAGCATCCAAACAGTACAATTCGCCAATTTTTTGTTCTTCAAGTTTTAGTAAACTACGATCCCCATTGTTAATCCCTTATCGGAAATTATTTGTAACTTTCGACAAGTAGAACAATGAATGGAACTGGTAGACGGTTGAAATGTTTTTATATATTGCTTCTATATAGTCTAAGAAACCTATATGCGAAGCATCTAAACAGTAACATTCGCCAATTTTTTGATCTTCAAGTTTAAGTGAACAGCGAGCCCCACTGATAATCATGAAATGGAAATTATTTGTAACTTTCTACAAGTAGAACAATGAATAGTACAGGTAGAGAGGTGAAATCTTTCTATATATTGCTTCTAAATAGTCTAAGAAACACATATGCAAAGCAACCAAACAGCACAATTCGCCAATTTTTTGTTCTACAAGTTTAAGTGAACTACGAGCCCCATTGTTAATCCTTTAAAGGAAATTATTTGTAAATTTCGACAAGTAGAACAATGAGTGGATCAGGTAGACGGTTGAAATCATTGTATATATTGCTTCTATATAACCTACGAAACATATATGCAAAGCATCCAAACAGTACAATTCGCCAATTTTTTGTTCTTCAAGTTTAAGTGAACTACGAGCCCCATTGTTAATCCTTTATCGGTAATTATTTGTAACTTTCGACAAGTAGAACAATGAATGGAACAGGTAGACGGTTGAAATCCTTGTATATATTGCGTCTATATAGTCTAAGAAACATATATGCAAAGCATCCAGACAGTACAATTCGCCAATTTTTTGTTCTTCAAGTTTAAGTGAACTACGATCCCCATTGTTAATCCCTTAACGGAAATTATTTGTAACTTTCGACAAGTAGAACAGTGAATGGAACAGGTAGACGATTGAAATCTTTGTATATATTGCTTCTATATAGTATAAGAAACATATATGCAAAGCATCCAAACAGTACAATTCGCCAATTTTTTGTTCTTCAAGTTTAAGTGAACAATGAGCCCCAATGGTTAATCCGTTATCGGAAATTATTTGTAATTTTCGACATGTAGAACAATGAATGGAAAAGGTAGACGGTTGAAATCTTTGTATATATTGCTTCTATATAGTCTAAGAAACATGTACGCAAAGCATCCAAACAGTACCATTCGCCAATATTTTGTTCTTCAAGTTTAAGTGAACTACGAGCCCCAATGGTTAATACTTTATCAGAAATTATTTGTAATTTTCGACAAGTAGAACAATGATTGGAACACACAGACGGTTGAAATCTTTGTATATATTGCTTCCATATAGTCTAAGAAACATATATGCAAAGCATCCAAACAGTACCATTCGCCAATTTTTTGTTCTTCAAGTTTAAGTGAACAATGAGCCCCATTGTTAATCCTTTATCGGAAATTATTTGTAATTTTCGACAAGTAGAACAATGAATGGAACAGGTAGACGGTTGAAATCTTGTATATATTGCTTCTATATAATCTAAGAAACATATATGCAAATCATCCAAACAGTACAATTCGCCAATTATTTGATCTTCAAGTTTAAGTGAACTACGAGCCCCATTGTTAATCCTTTAAAGGAAATTATTTGTAAATTTCGACAAGTAGAACAATGATTGGAACACGTAGACGGTTGAAATCTTTGTATATATTGCTTCCATATAGTCTAAGAAACAGGTACGCAAAGCATCCAAACAGTACAATTCGCCAATTATTTGATCTTCAAGTTTAAGTGAACAACGAGCCCCATTGATAATCATGAAACGGAAATTATTTGTAACTTTCTACAAGTAGAACAATGAATAGTACAGGTAGACGGGTGAAATCTTTCTATATATTGCTTCTAAATAGTCTAAGAAACATCTATGCAAAGCATCCAAACAGTACATTTCCCCAATTTTTTGTTCTTCAAGTTTAAGTGAACTACGAGCCCCATTGTTAATCCTATAAAGGAAATTATTTGTAAATTTCGACAAGTAGAAAAATGAATGGAACAGGTAGACGGTTGAAACCTGTGTATATATTGCTTCTATATAGTCTAAGAAACATATATGCAAAGCATCCAAACAGTACAATTCGCCAATTTTTTGTTCTTCAAGTTTAAGTGAACAATGAGCCCCAATGGTTAATCCTTTATCGGTAATTATTTGTAACTTTCGACAAGTAGAACAATGAATGGAACAGGTAGACGGTTGAAATCCATGTATATATTGCGTCTATATAGTCTAAGAATCATATATGCAAAGCATCCAAACAGTACAATTCGCCAATTTTTTGTTCTTCAAGTTTTAGTAAACTACGATCCCCATTGTTAATCCCTTATCGGAAATTATTTGTAACTTTCGACAAGTAGAACAATGAATGGAACTGGTAGACGGTTGAAATGTTTTTATATATTGCTTCTATATAGTCTAAGAAACATATATGCGAAGCATCTAAACAGTAACATTCGCCAATTTTTTGATCTTCAAGTTTAAGTGAACAGCGAGCCCCACTGATAATCATGAAATGGAAATTATTTGTAACTTTCTACAAGTAGAACAATGAATAGTACAGGTAGAGAGGTGAAATCTTTCTATATATTGCTTCTAAATAGTCTAAGAAACACATATGCAAAGCAACCAAACAGCACAATTCGCCAATTTTTTGTTCTACAAGTTTAAGTGAACTACGAGCCCCATTGTTAATCCTTTAAAGGAAAATATTTGTAAATTTCGACAAGTAGAACAATGAGTGGATCAGGTAGACGGTTGAAATCATTGTATATATTGCTTCTATATAACCTACGAAACATATATGCAAAGCATCCAAACAGTACAATTCGCGAATTTTTTGTTCTTCAAGTTTAAGTGAACTACGAGCCCCATTGTTAATCCTTTATCGGTAATTATTTGTAACTTTCGACAAGTAGAACAATGAATGGAACAGGTAGACGGTTGAAATCCTTGTATATATTGCGTCTATATAGTCTAAGAAACATATATGCAAAGCATCCAGACAGTACAATTCGCCAATTTTTTGTTCTTCAAGTTTAAGTGAACTACGATCCCCATTGTTAATCCCTTAACGGAAATTATTTGTAACTTTCGACAAGTAGAACAGTGAATGGAACAGGTAGACGATTGAAATCTTTGTATATATTGCTTCTATATAGTATAAGAAACATATATGCAAAGCATCCAAACAGTACAATTCGCCAATTTTTTGGTCTTCAAGTTTAAGTGAACAATGAGCCCCAATGGTTAATCCGTTATCGGAAATTATTTGTAATTTTCGACATGTAGAACAATGAATGGAAAAGGTAGACGGTTGAAATCTTTGTATATATTGCTTCTATATAGTCTAAGAAACATATATGCAAAGCATCCAAACAGTACCATTCGCCAATTTTTTGTTCTTCAAGTTTAAGTGAACAATGAGCACCAATGGTTAATCCTTTATCGGAAATTATTTGTAATTTTCGACAAGTAGAACAATGAATGGAACAGTTAGACGGTTGAAATATTTGTATATATTGCTTCTATATAGTCTACGAAACATATATGCAAAGCATCCAAACAGTACAATTCGCCAATTTTTTGTTCTTCAAGTTTAAGTGAACAATGAGCCCCAATGGTTAATCCGTTATCGGAAATTATTTGTAACTTTCGACAAGTAGAACAATGAATGGAACAGTTAGACGGTTGAAATCTTTGTATATATTGCTTCTATATAGTCTAAGAAACATATATGCAAAGCATCCAAACAGTACCGGTCGCCAATTTTTTGTTCTTCAAGTTTAAGTAAACTACGATCCCCATTGTTAATCCCTTAACGGAAATTATTTGTAACTTTCGACAAGTGGAACAGTGAATGGAACAGGTAGACGGTTGAAATCTTTGCATATATTGCTTCTGTATAGTATAAGAAACATATATGCAAAGCATCCAAACAGTACAATTCGCCAATTTTTTGTTCTTCAAGTTTAAGTGAACAATGAGCCCCAATGGTTAATCCGTTATCGGAAATTATTTCTAACTTTCGACAAGTAGAACAATGAATGGAACAGGTAGACGGTTGAAATCTTTGTATATATTGCTTCTATATAGTATAAGAAACATATATGCAAAGCATCCAAACAGTACCATTCGCCAATTGTTTGTTCTTCAAGTTTAAGTGAACTACGAGCCCCATTGTTAATCCTTTAAAGGAAATAATTTGTAAATTTCGACAAGTAGAACAATGAATGGAACAGGTAGACTGTTGAAATCATTGCATATATTACTTCTATACAGCCTAAGAAACATTTATGCAAAGCATCCAAAAAGTACAATTCGCCAATTTTTTGTTCTTCAAGTTTAAGTAAACTACGATCCCCATTGTTAATCCCTTAACGGAAATTATTTGTAACTTTCGACAAGTAGAACAGTGAATGGTACAGGTAGACGGTTGAAATCTTTGTATATATTGCTTCTATATAGTCATAGAAACATATATGCAAAGCATCCAAACAGTACCATTCGCCAATTTTTTGTTCTTCAAGTTTAAGTGAACAATGAGCCCCATTGTTAATCCTTTAAAGGAAATTATTTGTTACTTTCGACAAGTAGAACAATGAATGGAACAGGTAGACGGTTGAAATCTTTGTATATATTGCTTCTATATAGTCTAAGACACATATATGCAAAGCATCCAAACAGTACCATTCGCCAATTTTTTGTTCTTCAAGTTTAAGTGAACTACGAGCCCCATTGTTAATCCTTTAAAGGAAATTATTTGTAAATTTCGGCAAGTAGAACAATGAATGGAATAGGTAGACGGTTGAAATCATTGTATATATTGCTTCTATATAGTCTAAGAAACATATATGCAAATCATCCAAACAGTACAATTCGCCAATTTCTTGTTCTTCAAGTTTAAGTAAACTACGATCCCCATTGTTAATCCCTTAACGGAAATTATTTGTAACTTTCGACAAGTAGAACAGTGAATGGAACAGGTAGACTGTTGAAATCTTTGTATATATTGCTTCTATATAGTCATAGAAACATATATGCAAAGCATCCAAACAATACCATTCGCCAATTTTTTGTTCTTCAAGTTTAAGTGAACAATGAGCCCCATTGTTAATCCTTTAAAGGAAATTATTTGCAACTTTCGACAAGTAGAACAATGAATGGAACAGGTAGACGGTTGAAATCTTTGTATATATTGCTTCCTTATAGTCTAAGAAACATATATCCAAAGCATCCAAACAGTACCATTCGCCACTTTTTTGTTCTTCAAGTTTAAGTGAACAACGAGCCCCATTGTTAATCCTTTAAAGGAAATTATTTGTAAATTTCGACAAGTAGAACAATGATTGGAACACGTAGACGGTTGAAATCTTTGTATATATTGCTTCCATATAGTCTAAGAAACATGTACGCAAAGCATCCAAACAGTACAATTCGCCAATTTTTTGTTCTTCAAGTTTAAGTGAACTACGATCCCCATTGTTAAACCCTTAACGGAAATTATTTGTAACTTTCGACAAGTAGAACTGTGAATGGAACAGGTAGACGGTTGAAATCTTTGTATATATTGCTTCTATATAGTATAAGAAACATATATGCAAAGCATCCAAACAGTACAATTCGCCAATTTTTTGTTCTTCAAGTTTAAGTGAACAATGAGCCCCAATGGTTAATCCGTTATCGGAAATTATTTCTAACTTTCGACAAGTAGAACAATGAATGGAACAGGTAGACGGTTGAAATCTTTGTATATATTGCTTCTATATAGTATAAGAAACATATATGCAAAGCATCCAAACAGTACCATTCGCCAATTGTTTGTTCTTCAAGTTTAAGTGAACTACGAGCCCCATTGTTAATCCTTTAAAGGAAATAATTTGTAAATTTCGACAAGTAGAACAATGAATGGAACAGGTAGACTGTTGAAATCATTGCATATATTACTTCTATACAGCCTAAGAAACATTTATGCAAAGCATCCAAAAAGTACAATTCGCCAATTTTTTGTTCTTCAAGTTTAAGTAAACTACGATCCCCATTGTTAATCCCTTAACGGAAATTATTTGTAACTTTCGACAAGTAGAACAGTGAATGGAACAGGTAGACGGTTGAAATCTTTGTATATATTGCTTCTATATAGTCATAGACACATATATGCAAAGCATCCAAACAGTACCATTCGCCAATTTTTTGTTCTTCAAGTTTAAGTGAACAATGAGCCCCATTGTTAATCCTTTAAAGGAAATTATTTGTTACTTTCGACAAGTAGAACAATGAATGGAACAGGTAGACGGTTGAAATCTTTGTATATATTGCTTCTATATAGTCTAAGACACATATATGCAAAGCATCCAAACAGTACCATTCGCCAATTTTTTGTTCTTCAAGTTTAAGTGAACTACGAGCCCCATTGTTAATCCTTTAAAGGAAATTATTTGTAAATTTCGGCAAGTAGAACAATGAATGGAATAGGTAGACGGTTGAAATCATTGTATATATTGCTTCTATATAGTCTAAGAAACATATATGCAAATCATCCAAACAGTACAATTCGCCAATTTCTTGTTCTTCAAGTTTAAGTAAACTACGATCCCCATTGTTAATCCCTTAACGGAAATTATTTGTAACTTTCGACAAGTAGAACAGTGAATGGAACAGGTAGACTGTTGAAATCTTTGTATATATTGCTTCTATATAGTCATAGAAACATATATGCAAAGCATCCAAACAATACCATTCGCCAATTTTTTGTTCTTCAAGTTTAAGTGAACAATGAGCCCCATTGTTAATCCTTTAAAGGAAATTATTTGCAACTTTCGACAAGTAGAACAATGAATGGAACAGGTAGACGGTTGAAATCTTTGTATATATTGCTTCCTTATAGTCTAAGAAACATATATCCAAAGCATCCAAACAGTACCATTCGCCACTTTTTTGTTCTTCAAGTTTAAGTGAACAACGAGCCCCATTGTTAATCCTTTAAAGGAAATTATTTGTAAATTTCGACAAGTAGAACAATGATTGGAACACGTAGACGGTTGAAATCTTTGTATATATTGCTTCCATATAGTCTAAGAAACATGTACGCAAAGCATCCAAACAGTACAATTCGCCAATTTTTTGTTCTTCAAGTTTAAGTGAACTACGATCCCCATTGTTAAACCCTTAACGGAAATTATTTGTAACTTTCGACAAGTAGAACTGTGAATGGAACAGGTAGACGGTTGAAATCTTTGTATATATTGCTTCTATATAGTATAAGAAACATATATGCAAAGCATCCAAACAGTACAATTCGCCAATTGTTTGTTCTTCAAGTTTAAGTGAACAATGAGCCCCAATGGCTAATCCGTTATCGGAAATTATTTGTAACTTTCGACAAGTAGAACAATGAATGGAACAGGTAGATGATTGAAATCTTTGTATATATTGCTTCTATATAGTCTAAGAAACATATATGCAAAGCATCCAAACAGTAAAATTCGCCAATTTCTTGTTCTTCAAGTTTAAGTAAACTACGATCCCCATTGTTAATGCCTTAACGGAAATTATTTGTAACTTTCGACAAGTAGAACAATGAATGGAACAGGTAGACGGTTGAAATCAATGTATATATTGCTTCTATATAGTCTAAGAAACATATATGCAAAGCATCCAAACAGTACCATTCGCCACTTTTTTGTTCTTCAAGTTTAAGTGAACAACGAGCGCCATTGTTAATCCTTTAAAGGAAATTATTTGTAAATTTCGACAAGTAGAACAATGATTGGAACACGTAGACGGTTGAAATCTTTGTATATATTGCTTCCATATAGTCTAAGAAACATGTACGCAAAGCATCCAAACAGTACAATTCGCCAATTTTTTGTTCTTCAAGTTTAAGTGAACAATGAGCCCCAATGGTTAATCCTTTATCGGAAATTATTTGTAACTTTCGACAAGTAGAACAATGAATGGAACAGTTAGACGGTTGAAATATTTGTATATATTGCTTCTATATAGTCTACGAAACATATATGCAAAGCATCCAAACAGTACAATTCGCCAATTTTTTGTTCTTCAAGTTTAAGTGAGCAATGAGCCCCAATGGTTAATCCGTTATCGGAAATTATTTGTAACTTTTGACAAGTAGAACAATGAATGGAAAAGGTAGACGGTTGAAATCTTTGTATATATTGCTTCTATATAGTCTAAGAAACATATATGCAAAGCATCCAAACAGTACCATACGCCAATTTTTTGTTCTTCAAGTTTAAGTGAACAATGAGCCCAAATGGTTAATCCGTTATCGGAAATTATTTGTAACTTTCGACACGTAGAACAATGAATGGAAAAGGTAGACGGTTGAAATCTTTGTATATATTGCTTCTATATAGTCTAAGAAACATATATGCAAAGCATCCAAACAGTACCATTCGCCAATTTTTTGTTCTTCAAGTTTAAGTGAACAATGAGCACCAATGGTTAATCCTTTATCGGAAATTATTTGTAATTTTCGACAAGTAGAACAATGAATGGAACAGTTAGACGGTTGAAATATTTGTATATATTGCTTCTATATAGTCTACGAAACATATATGCAAAGCATCCAAACAGTACAATTCGCCAATTTTTTGTTCTTCAAGTTTAAGTGAACAATGAGCCCCAATGGTTAATCCGTTATCGGAAATTATTTGTAACTTTCGACAAGTAGAACAATGAATGGAACAGTTAGACGGTTGAAATCTTTGTATATATTGCTTCTATATAGTCTAAGAAACATATATGCAAAGCATCCAAACAGTACCGGTCGCCAATTTTTTGTTCTTCAAGTTTAAGTAAACTACGATCCCCATTGTTAATCCCTTAACGGAAATTATTTGTAACTTTCGACAAGTGGAACAGTGAATGGAACAGGTAGACGGTTGAAATCTTTGCATATATTGCTTCTGTATAGTATAAGAAACATATATGCAAAGCATCCAAACAGTACAATTCGCCAATTTTTTGTTCTTCAAGTTTAAGTGAACAATGAGCCCCAATGGTTAATCCGTTATCGGAAATTATTTCTAACTTTCGACAAGTAGAACAATGAATGGAAAAGTTAGACGGTTGAAATATTTTATCTGTTGCTTCTATATAGTCTACGAAACATATATGCAAAGCATCCAAACAGTACAATTCGCCAATTTTTTGTTCTTCAAGTTTAAGTAAACTACGATCCCCATTGTTAATCCCTTAACGGAAATTATTTGTAACTTTCGACAAGTAGAACAGTGAATGGAACAGGTAGACGGTTGAAATCTTTGTATATATTGCTTCTATATAGTCATAGAAACATATATGCAAAGCATCCAAACAGTACCATTCGCCAATTTTTTGTTCTTCAAGTTTAAGTGAACAATGAGCCCCATTGTTAATCCTTTAAAGGAAATTATTTGTAACTTTCGACAAGTAGAACAATGAATGGAACAGGTAGACGGTTGAAATCTTTGTATATATTGCTTCTATATAGTCTAAGACACATATATGCAAAGCATCCAAACAGTACCATTCGCCAATTTTTTGTTCTTCAAGTTTAAGTGAACTACGAGCCCCATTGTTAATCCTTTAAAGGAAATTATTTGTAAATTTCGGCAAGTAGAACAATGAATGGAATAGGTAGACGGTTGAAATTATTGTATATATTGCTTCTATATAGTCTAAGAAACATATATGCAAATCATCCAAACAGTACAATTCGCCAATTTCTTGTTCTTCAAGTTTAAGTAAACTACGATCCCCATTGTTAATCCCTTAACGGAAATTATTTGTAACTTTCGACAAGTAGAACAGTGAATGGAACAGGTAGACTGTTGAAATCTTTGTATATATTGCTTCTATATAGTCATAGAAACATATATGCAAAGCATCCAAACAATACCATTCGCCAATTTTTTGTTCTTCAAGTTTAAGTGAACAATGAGCCCCATTGTTAATCCTTTAAAGGAAATTATTTGCAACTTTCGACAAGTAGAACAATGAATGGAACAGGTAGACGGTTGAAATCTTTGTATATATTGCTTCCTTATAGTCTAAGAAACATATATCCAAAGCATCAAAACAGTACCATTCGCCACTTTTTTGTTCTTCAAGTTTAAGTGAACAACGAGCCCCATTGTTAATCCTTTAAAGGAAATTATTTGTAAATTTCGACAAGTAGAACAATGATTGGAACACGTAGACGGTTGAAATCTTTGTATATATTGCTTCCATATAGTCTAAGAAACATGTACGCAAAGCATCCAAACAGTACAATTCGCCAATTTTTTGTTCTTCAAGTTTAAGTGAAAAACGATCCCCATTGTTAATCCCTTAACGGAAATTATTTGTAACTTTCGACAAGTAGAACTGTGAATGGAACAGGTAGACGGTTGAAATCTTTGTATATATTGCTTCTATATAGTATAAGAAACATATATGCAAAGCATCCAAACAGTACAATTCGCCAATTGTTTGTTCTTCAAGTTTAAGTGAACAATGAGCCCCAATGGCTAATCCGTTATCGGAAATTATTTGTAACTTTCGACAAGTAGAACAATGAATGGAACAGGTAGATGATTGAAATCTTTGTATATATTGCTTCTATATAGTCTAAGAAACATATATGCAAAGCATCCAAACAGTAAAATTCGCCAATTTCTTGTTCTTCAAGTTTAAGTAAACTACGATCCCCATTGTTAATGCCTTAACGGAAATTATTTGTAACTTTCGACAAGTAGAACAATGAATGGAACAGGTAGACGGTTGAAATCAATGTATATATTGCTTCTATATAGTCTAAGAAACATATATGCAAAGCATCCAAACAGTACCATTCGCCACTTTTTTGTTCTTCAAGTTTAAGTGAACAACGAGCGCCATTGTTAATCCTTTAAAGGAAATTATTTGTAAATTTCGACAAGTACAACAATGATTGGAACACGTAGACGGTTGAAATTTTTGTATATATTGCTTCCATATAGTCTAAGAAACATGTACGCAAAGCATCCAAACAGTACAATTCGCCAATTTTTTGTTCTTCAAGTTTAAGTGAACAATGAGCCCCAATGGTTAATCCTTTATCGGAAATTATTTGTAACTTTCGACACGTAGAACAATGAATGGAAAAGGTAGACGGTTGAAATCTTTGTATATATTGCTTCTATATAGTCTAAGAAACATATATGCAAAGCATCCAAACAGTACCATTCGCCAATTTTTTGTTCTTCAAGTTTAAGTGAACAATGAGCACCAATGGTTAATCCTTTATCGGAAATTATTTGTAATTTTCGACAAGTAGAACAATGAATGGAACAGTTAGACGGTTGAAATATTTGTATATATTGCTTCTATATAGTCTACGAAACATATATGCAAAGCATCCAAACAGTACAATTCGCCAATTTTTTGTTCTTCAAGTTTAAGTGAACAATGAGCCCCAATGGTTAATCCGTTATCGGAAATTAATTGTAACTTTCGACAAGTAAAACAATGAATGGAACAGGTAGACGGTTGAAATCTTTGTATATATTGCTTCTATATAGTCTAAGAAACATATATGCAAAGCATCCAAACAGTACCATTCGCCAATTTTTTGTTCTCCAAGTTTAAGTGAACAATGAGCACCAATGGTTAATACTTTATCGGAAATTATTTGTAATTTTCGACAAGTAGAACAATGAATGGAACAGTTAGACGGTGGAAATATTTGTATATATTGCTTCTATATAGTCTACGAAACATATATGCAAAGCATCCAAACAGCACAATTCGCCAATTTTTTGTTCTTCAAGTTTAAGTGAACAATGAGCCCCATTGTTAATCCATTATCGCAAATTATTTGTAATTTTCGACAAGTAGAACAGTGAATGGAACAGGTAGACGATTGAAATCTTTGTATATATTGCTTCTTTATAGTATAAGAAACATATATACAAAGCATCCAAACAGTACAATTCGCCAATTTTTTGTTCTTCAAGTTTAAGTGAACAATGAGCCCCAATGGTTAATCCGTTATCGGAAATTATTTGTAACTTTCGACAAGAAGAACAATGAATGGAAAAGGTAGACGGTTGAAATCTTTGTATATATTGCTTCTATATAGTCTAAGAAACATATATGCAAAGCATCCAAACAGTACCATTCGCCAATTTTTTGTTCTTCAAGTTTAAGTGAACAATGAGCACCAATGGTTAATACTTTATCGGAAATTATTTCTAACTTTCGACAAGTAGAACAATGAATGGAACAGGTAGACGGTTGAAATCATTGTATATATTGCTTCTATATAGTCTAAGAAACATATATGCAAAGCATCCAAACAGTACAATTCGACAATTTTTTTGTTCTTCAAGTTTTGTGAACAATGAGCCCCAATGGTTAATCCTTTATCGGAAATTATTTGTAATTTTCGACAAGTAGAACAATGAATGGAACAGGTAGACGGTTGAAATCTTTGTATATATTGCTTCTATATAGTCTAAGAAACATATATGCAAAGCATCCAAACAGTACCATTCGCTAATTTTTTGTTCTTCAAGTTTAAGTGAACTACGAGCCCCATTGTTAATACTTTAACGGAAATTATTTCTAACTTGCGAGAAGTAGAACAATGAATGGAACTGTTAGCCGGTTGAAATCAATGTATATATTGCTTCTATATAGTCTAAGAAACATATATGCAAAGCATCCAAACAGTACCATTCGCCAATTTTTTGTTCTTCAAGTTTAAGTGAACGACGAGCCCCATTGTTAATCCTTTAACGGAAATTAATTGTAACTTTCGACAAGTAGAACAGTGAATGGAACATGTAGACGGTTGAAATCTTTGTATATATTGCTTCTATATAGTCTAAGAAACATATATGCAAAGCATCCAAACAGTACAATTCGCCAATTTATTGTTCTTCAAGTTTAAGTGAACAACGAGCCCCATTGTTAATCCTTTAAAGGAAATTATTTGTAACTTTCGACAAGTAGAACAATGAATGGAACAGGTAGACGGTTGAAATCTTTGTATATATTGCTTCTATATAGTCTAAGAAACATATATGCAAATCATCCAAACAGTACAATTCGCCAATTTCTTGTTCTTCAAGTTTAACTAAACTACGATCCCCATTGTTAATCCCTTAACGGAAATTATTTGTAACTTTCGACAAGTAGAACAATGAATGGAACAGGTAGACGGTTGAAATCTTTGTATAAATTGCTTCTATATAGTCTAAGAAACATATATGCAAATCATCCAAACAGTACAATTCGCCAATTATTTGATCTTCAAGTTTAAGTGAACAGCGAGCCCGATTGTTAATACTTTAACGGAAATTATTTGTAACTTGCGACAAGTAGAACAATGAATGGAACAGGTAGACGGTTGAAATCAATGTATATATTGCTTCTTTATAGTCTAAGAAACATATATGCAAAGCATCCAAACAGTACCATACGCCACTTTTTTGTTCTTCAAGTTTAAGTGAACAACGAGCCCCATTGTTAATCCTTTAAAGGAAATTATTTGTAAATTTCGACAAGTAGAACAATGATTGGAACACGTAGACGGTTGAAATCTTTGTATATATTGCTTCCATATAGTCTAAGAAACATGTACACAAAGCATCCAAACAGTACAATTCGCCAATTTTTTGATCTTCAAGTTTAAGTGAACTACGATCCCCATTGTTAATCCCTTAACGGAAACTATTTGTAACTTTCGACAAGTAGAACAGTGACTGGAACAGGTAGACGGTTGAAATCTTTGTATATATTGCCTCTATATAGTATAAGAAACATATATGCAAAGCATCCAAACAGTACAATTCGCCAATTTTTTGTTCTTCAAGTTTAAGTGAACAATGAGCCCCAATGGTTAATCTGTTATCGGAAATTATTTGTAACTTTCGACAAGTAGAACAATGAATGGAACAGGTAGATGGTTGAAATCTTTGTATATATTGCTTCTATATAGTCTAAGAAACATATATGCAAAGCATCCAAACAGTACCATTCGCCAATTTTTTGTTCTCCAAGTTTAAGTGAACAATGAGCACCAATGGTTAATCTGTTATCGGAAATTATTTGTAATTTTCGACAAGTAGAACAATGAATGGAACAGTTAGACGGTTGAAATATTTGTATATATTGCTTCTATATAGTCTACGAAACATATATGCAAAGCATCCAAACAGTACAATTCGCCAATTTTTTGTTCTTCAAGTTTAAGTGAACAATGAGCCCCATTGTTAATCCATTATCGCAAATTATTTGTAATTTTCGACAAGTAGAACAGTGAATGGAACAGGTAGACGATTGAAATCTTTGTATATATTGCTTCTTTATAGTATAAGAAACATATATACAAAGCATCCAAACAGTACAATTCGCCAATTTTTTGTTCTTCAAGTTTAAGTGAACAATGAGCCCCAATGGTTAATCCGTTATCGGAAATTATTTGTAACTTTCGACAAGAAGAACAATGAATGGAAAAGGTAGACGGTTGAAATCTTTGTATATATTGCTTCTATATAGTCTAAGAAACATATATGCAAATCATCCAAACAGTACAATTCGCCAATTTCTTGTTCTTCAAGTTTAAGTAAACTACGATCCCCATTGTTAATCCCTTAACGGAAATTATTTGTAACTTTCGACAAGTAGAACAGTGAATGGAACAGGTAGACGGTTGAAATCTTTGTATATATTGCTTCTATATAGTCTAAGAAACATATATGCAAATCATCCAAACAGTACAATTCGCCAATTATTTGATCTTCAAGTTTAAGTGAACTACGAGCCCCATTGTTAATACTTTAACGGAAATTATTTGTAACTTGCGACAAGTAGAACAATGAATGGAACAGGTAGACGGTTGAAATCAATGTATATATTGCTTCTTTATAGTCTAAGAAACATATATGCAAAGCATCCAAACAGTACCATACGCCACTTTTTTGTTCTTCAAGTTTAAGTGAACAACCAGCCCCATTGTTAATCCTTTAAAGGAAATTATTTGTAAATTTCGACAAGTAGAACAATGATTGGAACACGTAGACGGTTGAAATCTTTGTATATATTGCTTCCATATAGTCTAAGAAACATGTACACAAAGCATCCAAACAGTACAATTCGCCAATTTTTTGTTCTTCAAGTTTAAGTGAACTACGATCCCCATTGTTAATCCCTTAACGGAAACTATTTGTAACTTTTGACAAGTAGAACAATGAATGGAAAAGGTAGACGGTTGAAATCTTTGTATATATTGCTTCTATATAGTCTAAGAAACATATATGCAAAGCATCCAAACAGTACCATTCGCCAATTTTTTGTTCTTCAAGTTTAAGTGAACAATGAGCCCAAATGGTTAATCCGTTATCGGAAATTATTTGTAACTTTCGACACGTAGAACAATGAATGGAAAAGGTAGACGGTTGAAATCTTTGTATATATTGCTTCTATATAGTCTAAGAAACATATATGCAAAGCATCCAAACAGTACCATTCGCCAATTTTTTGTTCTTCAAGTTTAAGTGAACAATGAGCACCAATGGTTAATCCTTTATCGGAAATTATTTGTAATTTTCGACAAGTAGAACAATGAATGGAACAGTTAGACGGTTGAAATATTTGTATATATTGCTTCTATATAGTCTACGAAACATATATGCAAAGCATCCAAACAGTACCATTCGCCAATTTTTTGTTCTTCAAGTTTAAGTGAACAATGAGCCCAAATGGTTAATCCGTTATCGGAAATTATTTGTAACTTTCGACACGTAGAACAATGAATGGAAAAGGTAGACGGTTGAAATCTTTGTATATATTGCTTCTATATAGTCTAAGAAACATATATGCAAAGCATCCAAACAGTACCATTCGCCAATTTTTTGTTCTTCAAGTTTAAGTGAACAATGAGCACCAATGGTTAATCCTTTATCGGAAATTATTTGTAATTTTCGACAAGTAGAACAATGAATGGAACAGTTAGACGGTTGAAATATTTGTATATATTGCTTCTATATAGTCTACGAAACATATATGCAAAGCATCCAAACAGTACAATTCGCCAATTTTTTGTTCTTCAAGTTTAAGTGAACAATGAGCCCCAATGGTTAATCCGTTATCGGAAATTATTTGTAACTTTCGACAAGTAGAACAATGAATGGAACAGTTAGACGGTTGAAATCTTTGTATATATTGCTTCTATATAGTCTAAGAAACATATATGCAAAGCATCCAAACAGTACAATTCGCCAATTTTTGGTTCTTCAAGTTTAAGTGAACAATGAGCCCCAATGGTTAATCCGTTATCGGGAATTAATTGTAACTTTCGACAAGTAAAACAATGAATGGAACAGGTAGACGGTTGAAATCTTTGTATATATTGCTACTATATAGTCTAAGAAACATATATGCAAAGCATCCAAACAGTACAATTCGCCAATTTATGGTTCTTCAAGTTTAAGTGAACAATGAGCCCCATTGTTAATCCTTTAAAGGAAATTATTTGTAACTTTCGACAAGTGGAACAATGAATGGAACAGGTAGACGGTTGAAATCTTTGTATATATTGCTTCTATATAGTCTAAGAAACATATATGCAAAGCATCCAAACAGTAAAATTCGTCAATTTCTTGTTCTTCAAGTTTAAGTAAACTACGATCCCCATTGTTAATGCCTTAACGGAAATTATTTGTAATTTTCGACAAGTAGAACAATGAATGGAACAGGTAGACGGTTGAAATCAATGTATATATTGCTTCTATATAGTCTAAGAAACATATATGCAAAGCATCCAAACAGTACCATTCGCCACTTTTTTGTTCTTCAAGTTTAAGTGAACAACGAGCCCCATTGTTAATCCTTTAAAGGAAATTATTTGTAAATTTCGACATGTAGAACAATGATTGGAACACGTAGACGGTTGAAATCTTTGTATATATTGCTTCCATATAGTCTAAGAAACATGTACGCAAAGCATCCAAACAGTACCATTCGCCAATTTTTTGTTCTTCAAGTTTAAGTGAACAATGAGCCCCAATGGTTAATCCTTTATCGGAAATTATTTGTAACTTTCGACAAGTAGAACAATGAATGGAACAGGTAGACGGTTGAAATCTTTGTATATATTGCTTCTATATAGTCTAAGAAACATATATGCAAAGCATCCAAACAGTACAATTCGCCAATTTTTTGTTCTTCAAGTTTAAGTGAACAATGAGCCCCAATGGTTAATCCTTTATCGGAAATTATTTGTAACTTTCGACAAGTAGAACAATGAATGGAAAAGGTAGACGGTTGAAGTCTTTGTATATATTGCTTCTATATAGTCTAAGAAACATATATGCAAAGCATCCAAACAGTAAAATTCGCCAATTTCTTGTTCTTCAAGTTTAACTAAACTACGATCCCCATTGTTAATCCCTTAACGGAAATTATTTGTAACTTTCGACAAGTAGAACAATGAATGGAAAAGTTAGACGGTTGAAATATTTTATCTGTTGCTTCTATATAGTCTACGAAACATATATGCAAAGCATCCAAACAGTACAATTCGCCAATTTTTTGTTCTTCAAGTTTAAGTGAACAATGAGCCCCAATGGTTAATCCTTTATCGGAAATTATTTGTAACTTTCGTCAAGTAGAACAGTGACTGGAACAGGTAGACGGTTGAAATCTTTGTATATATTGCCTCTATATAGTATAAGAAACATATATGCAAAGCATCCAAACAGTACAATTCGCCAATTTTTTGTTCTTCAAGTTTAAGTGAACAATGAGCCCCAATGGTTAATCCGTTATCGAAAATTATTTGTAACTTTTGACAAGTAGAACAATGAATGGAAAAGGTAGACGGTTGAAATCTTTGTATATATTGCTTCTATATAGTCTAAGAAACATATATGCAAAGCATCCAAACAGTACCATTCGCCAATTTTTTGTTCTTCAAGTTTAAGTGAACAATGAGCCCAAATGGTTAATCCGTTATCGGAAATTATTTGTAACTTTCGACACGTAGAACAATGAATGGAAAAGGTAGACGGTTGAAATCTTTGTATATATTGCTTCTATATAGTCTAAGAAACATATATGCAAAGCATCCAAACAGTACAATTCGCCAATTTTTTGTTCTTCAAGTTTAAGTGAACAATGAGCCCCAATGGTTAATCCGTTATCGGAAATTATTTGTAACTTTCGACAAGTAGAACAATGAATGGAACAGGTAGACGGTTGAAATCATTGTATATATTGCTTCTATATAGTCTAAGAAACATATATGCAAAGCATCCAAACAGTACAATTCGACAATTTTTTGTTCTTCAAGTTTTGTGAACAATGAGCCCCAATGGTTGATCCTTTATCGGAAATTATTTGTAATTTTCGACAAGTAGAACAATGAATGGAACAGGTAGACGGTTGAAATCTTTGTATATATTGCTTCTATATAGTCTAAGAAACATATATGCAAAGCATCCAAACAGTACAATTCGCCAATTTTTTGTTCTTCAAGTTTAAGTGAACAATGAGCCCCAATGGTTAATCCTTTATCGGAAATTATTTGTAAATTTCGACAAGTAGAACAATGAATGGAACAGGTATCCGGTTGAAATCTTTGTATATATTGCTTCTATATAGTCTAAGAAACATATCTGCAAATCATCCAAACAGTACAATTCGACAATTTTTTGTTCTTCAAGTTTAGTGAACAATGAGCCCCAATGGTTAATCCTTTATCGGAAATTATTTGTAACTTTCGACAAGTAGAACAATGAATGGAACAGGTAGACGGTTGAAATCTTTGTATATATTGCTTCTATATAGTCTAAGAAACATATATGCAAAGCATCCAAACAGTAAAATTCGTCAATTTCTTGTTCTTCAAGTTTAAGTAAACTACGATCCCCATTGTTAATGCCTTAACGGAAATTATTTGTAACTTTTGACAAGTAGAACAATGAATGGAAAAGGTAGACGGTTGAAATCTTTGTATATATTGCTTCTATATAGTCTAAGAAACATATATGCAAAGCATCCAAACAGTACCATTCGCCAATTTTTTGTTCTTCAAGTTTAAGTGAACAATGAGCCCAAATGGTTAATCCGTTATCGGAAATTATTTGTAACTTTCGACACGTAGAACAATGAATGGAAAAGGTAGACGGTTGAAATCTTTGTATATATTGCTTCTATATAGTCTAAGAAACATATATGCAAAGCATCCAAACAGTACAATTCGCCAATTTTTTGTTCTTCAAGTTTAAGTGAACAATGAGCCCCAATGGTTAATCCGTTATCGGAAATTATTTGTAACTTTCGACAAGTAGAACAATGAATGGAACAGGTAGACGGTTGAAATCATTGTATATATTGCTTCTATATAGTCTAAGAAACATATATGCAAAGCATCCAAACAGTACAATTCGACAATTTTTTGTTCTTCAAGTTTTGTGAACAATGAGCCCCAATGGTTGATCCTTTATCGGAAATTATTTGTAATTTTCGACAAGTAGAACAATGAATGGAACAGGTAGACGGTTGAAATCTTTGTATATATTGCTTCTATATAGTCTAAGAAACATATATGCAAAGCATCCAAACAGTACAATTCGCCAATTTTTTGTTCTTCAAGTTTAAGTGAACAATGAGCCCCAATGGTTAATCCTTTATCGGAAATTATTTGTAAATTTCGACAAGTAGAACAGTGAATGGAACAGGTAGACGGTTGAAATCTTTGTATATATTGCTTCTATATAGTCTAAGAAACATATATGCAAAGCATCCAAACAGTACAATTCGCCAATTTATTGTTCTTCAAGTTTAAGTGAACAACGAGCCCCATTGTTAATCCTTTAAAGGAAATTATTTGTAACTTTCGACAAGTAGAACAATGAATGGAACAGGTAGACGGTTGAAATCTTTGTATATATTGCTTCTATATAGTCTAAGAAACATATATGCAAATCATCCAAACAGTAAAATTCGCCAATTTCTTGTTCTTCAAGTTTAACTAAACTACGATCCCCATTGTTAATCCCTTAACGGAAATTATTTGTAACTTTCGACAAGTAGAACAATGAATGGAACAGGTAGACGGTTGAAATCTTTGTATATATTGCTTCTATATAGTCTAAGAAACATATATGCAAATCATCCAAACAGTAAAATTCGCCAATTTCTTGTTCTTCAAGTTTAACTAAACTACGATCCCCATTGTTAATCCCTTAACGGAAATTATTTGTAACTTTCGACAAGTAGAACAATGAATGGAACAGGTAGACGGTTGAAATCTTTGTATATATTGCTTCTATATAGTCTAAGAAACATATATGCAAAGCATCCAAACAGTACAATTCGCCAATTTTTTGTTCTTCAAGTTTAAGTGAACAATGAGCCCCAATGGTTAATCCTTTATCGGAAATTATTTGTAAATTTCGACAAGTAGAACAATGAATGGAACAGGTATCCGGTTGAAATCTTTGTATATATTGCTTCTATATAGTCTAAGAAACATATCTGCAAATCATCCAAACAGTACAATTCGACAATTTTTTGTTCTTCAAGTTTAGTGAACAATGAGCCCCAATGGTTAATCCTTTATCGGAAATTATTTGTAATTTTCGACGAGTAGAACAATGAATGGAACAGGTAGACGGTTGAAATCTTTGTATATATTGCTTCTATATAATCTAAGAAACATATATGCAAAGCATCCAAACAGTACCATTCGCTAATTTTTTGTTCTTCAAGTTTAAGTGAACTACGAGCCCCATTGTTAATACTTTAACGGAAATTATTTCTAACTTGCGAGAAGTAGAACAATGAATGGAACTGTTAGCCGGTTGAAATCAATGTATATATTGCTTCTATATAATCTAAGAAACATATATGCAAAGCATCCAAACAGTACCATTCGCCAATTTTTTGTTCTTCAAGTTTAAGTGAACGACGAGCCCCATTGTTAATCCTTTAACGGAAATTAATTGTAACTTTCGACAAGTAGAACAGTGAATGGAACAGGTAGACGGTTGAAATCTTTGTATATATTGCTTCTATATAGTCTAAGAAACATATATGCAAAGCATCCAAACAGTACAATTCGCCAATTTATTGTTCTTCAAGTTTAAGTGAACAACGAGCCCCATTGTTAATCCTTTAAAGGAAATTATTTGTAACTTTCGACAAGTAGAACAATGAATGGAACAGGTAGACGGTTGAAATCTTTGTATATATTGCTTCTATATAGTCTAAGAAACATATATGCAAATCATCCAAACAGTAAAATTCGCCAATTTCTTGTTCATCAAGTTTAACTAAACTACGATCCCCATTGTTAATCCCTTAACGGAAATTATTTGTAACTTTCGACAAGTAGAACAATGAATGGAACAGGTAGACGGTTGAAATCTTTGTATAAATTGCTTCTATATAGTCTAAGAAACATATATGCAAATCATCCAAACAGTACAATTCGCCAATTATTTGATCTTCAAGTTTAAGTGAACAGCGAGCCCGATTGTTAATACTTTAACGGAAATTATTTGTAACTTGCGACAAGTAGAACAATGAATGGAACAGGTAGACGGTTGAAATCAATGTATATATTGCTTCTTTATAGTCTAAGAAACATATATGCAAAGCATCCAAACAGTACCATACGCCACTTTTTTGTTCTTCAAGTTTAAGTGAACAACCAGCCCCATTGTTAATCCTTTAAAGGAAATTATTTGTAAATTTCGACAAGTAGAACAATGATTGGAACACGTAGACGGTTGAAATCTTTGTATATATTGCTTCCATATAGTCTAAGAAACATGTACACAAAGCATCCAAACAGTACAATTCGCCAATTTTTTGTTCTTCAAGTTTAAGTGAACTACGATCCCCATTGTTAATCCCTTAACGGAAACTATTTGTAACTTTCGTCAAGTAGAACAGTGACTGGAACAGGTAGACGGTTGAAATCTTTGTATATATTGCCTCTATATAGTATAAGAAACATATATGCAAAGCATCCAAACAGTACAATTCGCCAATTTTTTGTTCTTCAAGTTTAAGTGAACAATGAGCCCCAATGGTTAATCCGTTATCGAAAATTATTTGTAACTTTTGACAAGTAGAACAATGAATGGAAAAGGTAGACGGTTGAAATCTTTGTATATATTGCTTCTATATAGTCTAAGAAACATATATGCAAAGCATCCAAACAGTACCATTCGCCAATTTTTTGTTCTTCAAGTTTAAGTGAACAATGAGCCCAAATGGTTAATCCGTTATCGGAAATTATTTGTAACTTTCGACACGTAGAACAATGAATGGAAAAGGTAGACGGTTGAAATCTTTGTATATATTGCTTCTATATAGTCTAAGAAACATATATGCAAAGCATCCAAACAGTACCATTCGCCAATTTTTTGTTCTTCAAGTTTAAGTGAACAATGAGCACCAATGGTTAATCCTTTATCGGAAATTATTTGTAATTTTCGACAAGTAGAACAATGAATGGAACAGTTAGACGGTTGAAATATTTGTATATATTGCTTCTATATAGTCTACGAAACATATATGCAAAGCATCCAAACAGTACAATTCGCCAATTTTTTGTTCTTCAAGTTTAAGTGAACAATGAGCCCCAATGGTTAATCCGTTATCGGAAATTATTTGTAACTTTCGACAAGTAGAACAATGAATGGAACAGGTAGACGGTTGAAATCATTGTATATATTGCTTCTATATAGTCTAAGAAACATATATGCAAAGCATCCAAACAGTACAATTCGACAATTTTTTGTTCTTCAAGTTTTGTGAACAATGAGCCCCAATGGTTGATCCTTTATCGGAAATTATTTGTAATTTTCGACAAGTAGAACAATGAATGGAACAGGTAGACGGTTGAAATCTTTGTATATATTGCTTCTATATAGTCTAAGAAACATATATGCAAAGCATCCAAACAGTACAATTCGCCAATTTTTTGTTCTTCAAGTTTAAGTGAACAATGAGCCCCAATGGTTAATCCTTTATCGGAAATTATTTGTAAATTTCGACAAGTAGAACAATGAATGGAACAGGTATCCGATTGAAATCTTTGTATATATTGCTTCTATATAGTCTAAGAAACATATCTGCAAATCATCCAAACAGTACAATTCGACAATTTTTTGTTCTTCAAGTATAGTGAACAATGAGCCCCAATGGTTAATCCTTTATCGGAAATTATTTGTAATTTTCGACGAGTAGAACAATGAATGGAACAGGTAGACGGTTGAAATCTTTGTATATATTGCTTCTATATAATCTAAGAAACATATATGCAAAGCATCCAAACAGTACCATTCGCTAATTTTTTGTTCTTCAAGTTTAAGTGAACTACGAGCCCCATTGTTAATACTTTAACGGAAATTATTTCTAACTTGCGAGAAGTAGAACAATGAATGGAACTGTTAGCCGGTTGAAATCAATGTATATATTGCTTCTATATAGTCTAAGAAACATATATGCAAAGCATCCAAACAGTACCATTCGCCAATTTTTTGTTCTTCAAGTTTAAGTGAACGACGAGCCCCATTGTTAATCCTTTAACGGAAATTAATTGTAACTTTCGACAAGTAGAACAGTGAATGGAACAGGTAGACGGTTGAAATCTTTGTATATATTGCTTCTATATAGTCTAAGAAACATATATGCAAAGCATCCAAACAGTACAATTCGCCAATTTATTGTTCTTCAAGTTTAAGTGAACAACGAGCCCCATTGTTAATCCTTTAAAGGAAATTATTTGTAACTTTCGACAAGTAGAACAATGAATGGAACAGGTAGACGGTTGAAATCTTTGTATATATTGCTTCTATATAGTCTAAGAAACATATATGCAAATCATCCAAACAGTAAAATTCGCCAATTTCTTGTTCTTCAAGTTTAACTAAACTACGATCCCCATTGTTAATCCCTTAACGGAAATTATTTGTAACTTTCGACAAGTAGAACAATGAATGGAAAAGTTAGACGGTTGAAATATTTTATCTGTTGCTTCTATATAGTCTACGAAACATATATGCAAAGCATCCAAACAGTACAATTCGCCAATTTTTTGTTCTTCAAGTTTAAGTGAGGAATGAGCCACAATGGTTAATCCGTTGTCGGAAATTATTTGTAACTTTTGACAAGTAGAACAATGAATGGAAAAGGTAGACGGTTGAAATCTTTGTATATATTGCTTCTGTATAGTCTAAGAAACATATATGCAAAGCATCCAAACAGTACCATTCGCCAATTTTTTGTTCTTCAAGTTTAAGTGAACAATGAGCACCAATGGTTAATACTTTATCGGAAATTATTTCTAACTTTCGACAAGTAGAACAATGAATGGAACAGGTAGACGGTTGAAATCATTGTATATATTGCTTCTATATAGTCTAAGAAACATATATGCAAAGCATCCAAACAGTACAATTCGACAATTTTTTGTTCTTCAAGTTTTGTGAACAATGAGCCCCAATGGTTAATCCTTTATCGGAAATTATTTGTAATTTTCGACAAGTAGAACAATGAATGGAACAGGTAGACGGTTGAAATCTTTGTATATATTGCTTCTATATAGTCTAAGAAACATATATGCAAAGCATCCAAACAGTACAATTCGCCAATTTTTTGTTCTTCAAGTTTAAGTGAACAATGAGCCCCAATGGTTAATCCTTTATCGGAAATTATTTGTAAATTTCGACAAGTAGAACAATGAATGGAACAGGTATCCGGTTGAAATCATTGTATATATTGCTTCTATATAGTCTAAGAAACATATATGCAAAGCATCCAAACAGTACAATTCGACAATTTTTTGTTCTTCAAGTTTTGTGAACAATGAGCCCCAATGGTTAATCCTTTATCGGAAATTATTTGTAATTTTCGACAAGTAGAACAATGAATGGAACAGGTAGACGGTTGAAATCTTTGTATATATTGCTTCTATATAGTCTAAGAAACATATATGCAAAGCATCCAAACAGTACAATTCGCCAATTTTTTGTTCTTCAAGTTTAAGTGAACAATGAGCCCCAATGGTTAATCCTTTATCGGAAATTATTTGTAATTTTCGACGAGTAGAACAATGAATGGAACAGGTAGACGGTTGAAATCTTTGTATATATTGCTTCTATATAATCTAAGAAACATATATGCAAAGCATCCAAACAGTACCATTCGCTAATTTTTTGTTCTTCAAGTTTAAGTGAACTACGAGCCCCATTGTTAATACTTTAACGGAAATTATTTCTAACTTGCGAGAAGTAGAACAATGAATGGAACTGTTAGCCGGTTGAAATCAATGTATATATTGCTTCTATATAGTCTAAGAAACATATATGCAAAGCATCCAAACAGTACCATTCGCCAATTTTTTGTTCTTCAAATTTAAGTGAACGACGAGCCCCATTGTTAATCCTTTAACGGAAATTAATTGTAACTTTCGACAAGTAGAACAGTGAATGGAACAGGTAGACGGTTGAAATCTTTGTATATATTGCTTCTATATAGTCTAAGAAACATATATGCAAAGCATCCAAACAGTACAATTCGCCAATTTATTGTTCTTCAAGTTTAAGTGAACAACGAGCCCCATTGTTAATCCTTTAAAGGAAATTATTTGTAACTTTCGACAAGTAGAACAATGAATGGAACAGGTAGACGGTTGAAATCTTTGTATATATTGCTTCTATATAGTCTAAGAAACATATATGCAAATCATCCAAACAGTACAATTCGCCAATTTCTTGTTCTTCAAGTTTAACTAAACTACGATCCCCATTGTTAATCCCTTAACGGAAATTATTTGTAACTTTCGACAAGTAGAACAATGAATGGAACAGGTAGACGGTTGAAATCTTTGTATAAATTGCTTCTATATAGTCTAAGAAACATATATGCAAATCATCCAAACAGTACAATTCGCCAATTATTTGATCTTCAAGTTTAAGTGAACAGCGAGCCCGATTGTTAATACTTTAACGGAAATTATTTGTAACTTGCGACAAGTAGAACAATGAATGGAACAGGTAGACGGTTGAAATCAATGTATATATTGCTTCTTTATAGTCTAAGAAACATATATGCAAAGCATCCAAACAGTACCATACGCCACTTTTTTGTTCTTCAAGTTTAAGTGAACAACGAGCCCCATTGTTAATCCTTTAAAGGAAATTATTTGTAAATTTCGACAAGTAGAACAATGATTGGAACACGTAGACGGTTGAAATCTTTGTATATATTGCTTCCATATAGTCTAAGAAACATGTACACAAAGCATCCAAACAGTACAATTCGCCAATTTTTTGTTCTTCAAGTTTAAGTGAACTACGATCCCCATTGTTAATCCCTTAACGGAAACTATTTGTAACTTTCGACAAGTAGAACAGTGACTGGAACAGGTAGACGGTTGAAATCTTTGTATATATTGCCTCTATATAGTATAAGAAACATATATGCAAAGCATCCAAACAGTACAATTCGCCAATTTTTTGTTCTTCAAGTTTAAGTGAACAATGAGCCCCAATGGTTAATCCGTTATCGGAAATTATTTGTAACTTTCGACAAGTAGAACAATGAATGGAACAGGTAGATGGTTGAAATCTTTGTATATATTGCTTCTATATAGTCTAAGAAACATATATGCAAAGCATCCAAACAGTACCATTCGCCAATTTCTTGTTCTTCAAGTTTAACTAAACTACGATCCCCATTGTTAATCCCTTAACGGAAATTATTTGTAACTTTCGACAAGTAGAACAATGAATGGAAAAGTTAGACGGTTGAAATATTTTATCTGTTGCTTCTATATAGTCTACGAAACATATATGCAAAGCATCCAAACAGTACAATTCGCCAATTTTTTGTTCTTCAAGTTTAAGTGAGGAATGAGCCACAATGGTTAATCCGTTGTCGGAAATTATTTGTAACTTTTGACAAGTAGAACAATGAATGGAAAAGGTAGACGGTTGAAATCTTTGTATATATTGCTTCTGTATAGTCTAAGAAACATATATGCAAAGCATCCAAACAGTACCATTCGCCAATTTTTTGTTCTTCAAGTTTAAGTGAACAATGAGCACCAATGGTTAATACTTTATCGGAAATTATTTCTAACTTTCGACAAGTAGAACAATGAATGGAACAGGTAGACGGTTGAAATCATTGTATATATTGCTTCTATATAGTCTAAGAAACATATATGCAAAGCATCCAAACAGTACAATTCGACAATTTTTTGTTCTTCAAGTTTTGTGAACAATGAGCCCCAATGGTTAATCCTTTATCGGAAATTATTTGTAATTTTCGACAAGTAGAACAATGAATGGAACAGGTAGACGGTTGAAATCTTTGTATATATTGCTTCTATATAGTCTAAGAAACATATATGCAAAGCATCCAAACAGTACAATTCGCCAATTTTTTGTTCTTCAAGTTTAAGTGAACAATGAGCCCCAATGGTTAATCCTTTATCGGAAATTATTTGTAAATTTCGACAAGTAGAACAATGAATGGAACAGGTATCCGGTTGAAATCATTGTATATATTGCTTCTATATAGTCTAAGAAACATATATGCAAAGCATCCAAACAGTACAATTCGACAATTTTTTGTTCTTCAAGTTTTGTGAACAATGAGCCCCAATGGTTAATCCTTTATCGGAAATTATTTGTAATTTTCGACAAGTAGAACAATGAATGGAACAGGTAGACGGTTGAAATCTTTGTATATATTGCTTCTATATAGTCTAAGAAACATATATGCAAAGCATCCAAACAGTACAATTCGCCAATTTTTTGTTCTTCAAGTTTAAGTGAACAATGAGCCCCAATGGTTAATCCTTTATCGGAAATTATTTGTAATTTTCGACGAGTAGAACAATGAATGGAACAGGTAGACGGTTGAAATCTTTGTATATATTGCTTCTATATAATCTAAGAAACATATATGCAAAGCATCCAAACAGTACCATTCGCTAATTTTTTGTTCTTCAAGTTTAAGTGAACTACGAGCCCCATTGTTAATACTTTAACGGAAATTATTTCTAACTTGCGAGAAGTAGAACAATGAATGGAACTGTTAGCCGGTTGAAATCAATGTATATATTGCTTCTATATAGTCTAAGAAACATATATGCAAAGCATCCAAACAGTACCATTCGCCAATTTTTTGTTCTTCAAATTTAAGTGAACGACGAGCCCCATTGTTAATCCTTTAACGGAAATTAATTGTAACTTTCGACAAGTAGAACAGTGAATGGAACAGGTAGACGGTTGAAATCTTTGTATATATTGCTTCTATATAGTCTAAGAAACATATATGCAAAGCATCCAAACAGTACAATTCGCCAATTTATTGTTCTTCAAGTTTAAGTGAACAACGAGCCCCATTGTTAATCCTTTAAAGGAAATTATTTGTAACTTTCGACAAGTAGAACAATGAATGGAACAGGTAGACGGTTGAAATCTTTGTATATATTGCTTCTATATAGTCTAAGAAACATATATGCAAATCATCCAAACAGTACAATTCGCCAATTTCTTGTTCTTCAAGTTTAACTAAACTACGATCCCCATTGTTAATCCCTTAACGGAAATTATTTGTAACTTTCGACAAGTAGAACAATGAATGGAACAGGTAGACGGTTGAAATCTTTGTATAAATTGCTTCTATATAGTCTAAGAAACATATATGCAAATCATCCAAACAGTACAATTCGCCAATTATTTGATCTTCAAGTTTAAGTGAACAGCGAGCCCGATTGTTAATACTTTAACGGAAATTATTTGTAACTTGCGACAAGTAGAACAATGAATGGAACAGGTAGACGGTTGAAATCAATGTATATATTGCTTCTTTATAGTCTAAGAAACATATATGCAAAGCATCCAAACAGTACCATACGCCACTTTTTTGTTCTTCAAGTTTAAGTGAACAACGAGCCCCATTGTTAATCCTTTAAAGGAAATTATTTGTAAATTTCGACAAGTAGAACAATGATTGGAACACGTAGACGGTTGAAATCTTTGTATATATTGCTTCCATATAGTCTAAGAAACATGTACACAAAGCATCCAAACAGTACAATTCGCCAATTTTTTGTTCTTCAAGTTTAAGTGAACTACGATCCCCATTGTTAATCCCTTAACGGAAACTATTTGTAACTTTCGACAAGTAGAACAGTGACTGGAACAGGTAGACGGTTGAAATCTTTGTATATATTGCCTCTATATAGTATAAGAAACATATATGCAAAGCATCCAAACAGTACAATTCGCCAATTTTTTGTTCTTCAAGTTTAAGTGAACAATGAGCCCCAATGGTTAATCCGTTATCGGAAATTATTTGTAACTTTCGACAAGTAGAACAATGAATGGAACAGGTAGATGGTTGAAATCTTTGTATATATTGCTTCTATATAGTCTAAGAAACATATATGCAAAGCATCCAAACAGTAAAATTCGTCAATTTCTTGTTCTTCAAGTTTAAGTAAACTACGATCCCCATTGTTAATGCCTTAACGGAAATTATTTGTAACTTTTGACAAGTAGAACAATGAATGGAAAAGGTAGACGGTTGAAATCTTTGTATATATTGCTTCTATATAGTCTAAGAAACATATATGCAAAGCATCCAAACAGTACCATTCGCCAATTTTTTGTTCTTCAAGTTTAAGTGAACAATGAGCCCAAATGGTTAATCCGTTATCGGAAATTATTTGTAACTTTCGACACGTAGAACAATGAATGGAAAAGGTAGACGGTTGAAATCTTTGTATATATTGCTTCTATATAGTCTAAGAAACATATATGCAAAGCATCCAAACAGTACAATTCGCCAATTTTTTGTTCTTCAAGTTTAAGTGAACAATGAGCCCCAATGGTTAATCCGTTATCGGAAATTATTTGTAACTTTCGACAAGTAGAACAATGAATGGAACAGGTAGACGGTTGAAATCATTGTATATATTGCTTCTATATAGTCTAAGAAACATATATGCAAAGCATCCAAACAGTACAATTCGACAATTTTTTGTTCTTCAAGTTTTGTGAACAATGAGCCCCAATGGTTGATCCTTTATCGGAAATTATTTGTAATTTTCGACAAGTAGAACAATGAATGGAACAGGTAGACGGTTGAAATCTTTGTATATATTGCTTCTATATAGTCTAAGAAACATATATGCAAAGCATCCAAACAGTACAATTCGCCAATTTTTTGTTCTTCAAGTTTAAGTGAACAATGAGCCCCAATGGTTAATCCTTTATCGGAAATTATTTGTAAATTTCGACAAGTAGAACAGTGAATGGAACAGGTAGACGGTTGAAATCTTTGTATATATTGCTTCTATATAGTCTAAGAAACATATATGCAAAGCATCCAAACAGTACAATTCGCCAATTTATTGTTCTTCAAGTTTAAGTGAACAACGAGCCCCATTGTTAATCCTTTAAAGGAAATTATTTGTAACTTTCGACAAGTAGAACAATGAATGGAACAGGTAGACGGTTGAAATCTTTGTATATATTGCTTCTATATAGTCTAAGAAACATATATGCAAGTCATCCAAACAGTAAAATTCGCCAATTTCTTGTTCTTCAAGTTTAACTAAACTACGATCCCCATTGTTAATCCCTTAACGGAAATTATTTGTAACTTTCGACAAGTAGAACAATGAATGGAACAGGTAGACGGTTGAAATCTTTGTATATATTGCTTCTATATAGTCTAAGAAACATATATGCAAATCATCCAAACAGTAAAATTCGCCAATTTCTTGTTCTTCAAGTTTAACTAAACTACGATCCCCATTGTTAATCCCTTAACGGAAATTATTTGTAACTTTCGACAAGTAGAACAATGAATGGAACAGGTAGACGGTTGAAATCTTTGTATATATTGCTTCTATATAGTCTAAGAAACATATATGCAAAGCATCCAAACAGTACAATTCGCCAATTTTTTGTTCTTCAAGTTTAAGTGAACAATGAGCCCCAATGGTTAATCCTTTATCGGAAATTATTTGTAAATTTCGACAAGTAGAACAATGAATGGAACAGGTATCCGGTTGAAATCTTTGTATATATTGCTTCTATATAGTCTAAGAAACATATCTGCAAATCATCCAAACAGTACAATTCGACAATTTTTTGTTCTTCAAGTTTAGTGAACAATGAGCCCCAATGGTTAATCCTTTATCGGAAATTATTTGTAATTTTCGACGAGTAGAACAATGAATGGAACAGGTAGACGGTTGAAATCTTTGTATATATTGCTTCTATATAATCTAAGAAACATATATGCAAAGCATCCAAACAGTACCATTCGCTAATTTTTTGTTCTTCAAGTTTAAGTGAACTACGAGCCCCATTGTTAATACTTTAACGGAAATTATTTCTAACTTGCGAGAAGTAGAACAATGAATGGAACTGTTAGCCGGTTGAAATCAATGTATATATTGCTTCTATATAGTCTAAGAAACATATATGCAAAGCATCCAAACAGTACCATTCGCCAATTTTTTGTTCTTCAAGTTTAAGTGAACGACGAGCCCCATTGTTAATCCTTTAACGGAAATTAATTGTAACTTTCGACAAGTAGAACAGTGAATGGAACAGGTAGACGGTTGAAATCTTTGTATATATTGCTTCTATATAGTCTAAGAAACATATATGCAAAGCATCCAAACAGTACAATTCGCCAATTTATTGTTCTTCAAGTTTAAGTGAACAACGAGCCCCATTGTTAATCCTTTAAAGGAAATTATTTGTAACTTTCGACAAGTAGAACAATGAATGGAACAGGTAGACGGTTGAAATCTTTGTATATATTGCTTCTATATAGTCTAAGAAACATATATGCAAATCATCCAAACAGTAAAATTCGCCAATTTCTTGTTCTTCAAGTTTAACTAAACTACGATCCCCATTGTTAATCCCTTAACGGAAATTATTTGTAACTTTCGACAAGTAGAACAATGAATGGAACAGGTAGACGGTTGAAATCTTTGTATAAATTGCTTCTATATAGTCTAAGAAACATATATGCAAATCATCCAAACAGTACAATTCGCCAATTATTTGATCTTCAAGTTTAAGTGAACAGCGAGCCCGATTGTTAATACTTTAACGGAAATTATTTGTAACTTGCGACAAGTAGAACAATGAATGGAACAGGTAGACGGTTGAAATCAATGTATATATTGCTTCTTTATAGTCTAAGAAACATATATGCAAAGCATCCAAACAGTACCATACGCCACTTTTTTGTTCTTCAAGTTTAAGTGAACAACCAGCCCCATTTTTAATCCTTTAAAGGAAATTATTTGTAAATTTCGACAAGTAGAACAATGATTGGAACACGTAGACGGTTGAAATCTTTGTATATATTGCTTCCATATAGTCTAAGAAACATGTACACAAAGCATCCAAACAGTACAATTCGCCAATTTTTTGTTCTTCAAGTTTAAGTGAACTACGATCCCCATTGTTAATCCCTTAACGGAAACTATTTGTAACTTTCGTCAAGTAGAACAGTGACTGGAACAGGTAGACGGTTGAAATCTTTGTATATATTGCCTCTATATAGTATAAGAAACATATATGCAAAGCATCCAAACAGTACAATTCGCCAATTTTTTGTTCTTCAAGTTTAAGTGAACAATGAGCCCCAATGGTTAATCCGTTATCGAAAATTATTTGTAACTTTTGACAAGTAGAACAATGAATGGAAAAGGTAGACGGTTGAAATCTTTGTATATATTGCTTCTATATAGTCTAAGAAACATATATGCAAAGCATCCAAACAGTACCATTCGCCAATTTTTTGTTCTTCAAGTTTAAGTGAACAATGAGCCCAAATGGTTAATCCGTTATCGGAAATTATTTGTAACTTTCGACACGTAGAACAATGAATGGAAAAGGTAGACGGTTGAAATCTTTGTATATATTGCTTCTATATAGTCTAAGAAACATATATGCAAAGCATCCAAACAGTACCATTCGCCAATTTTTTGTTCTTCAAGTTTAAGTGAACAATGAGCACCAATGGTTAATCCTTTATCGGAAATTATTTGTAATTTTCGACAAGTAGAACAATGAATGGAACAGTTAGACGGTTGAAATATTTGTATATATTGCTTCTATATAGTCTACGAAACATATATGCAAAGCATCCAAACAGTACAATTCGCCAATTTTTTGTTCTTCAAGTTTAAGTGAACAATGAGCCCCAATGGTTAATCCGTTATCGGAAATTATTTGTAACTTTCGACAAGTAGAACAATGAATGGAACAGGTAGACGGTTGAAATCATTGTATATATTGCTTCTATATAGTCTAAGAAACATATATGCAAAGCATCCAAACAGTACAATTCGACAATTTTTTGTTCTTCAAGTTTTGTGAACAATGAGCCCCAATGGTTGATCCTTTATCGGAAATTATTTGTAATTTTCGACAAGTAGAACAATGAATGGAACAGGTAGACGGTTGAAATCTTTGTATATATTGCTTCTATATAGTCTAAGAAACATATATGCAAAGCATCCAAACAGTACAATTCGCCAATTTTTTGTTCTTCAAGTTTAAGTGAACAATGAGCCCCAATGGTTAATCCTTTATCGGAAATTATTTGTAAATTTCGACAAGTAGAACAATGAATGGAACAGGTATCCGATTGAAATCTTTGTATATATTGCTTCTATATAGTCTAAGAAACATATCTGCAAATCATCCAAACAGTACAATTCGACAATTTTTTGTTCTTCAAGTATAGTGAACAATGAGCCCCAATGGTTAATCCTTTATCGGAAATTATTTGTAATTTTCGACGAGTAGAACAATGAATGGAACAGGTAGACGGTTGAAATCTTTGTATATATTGCTTCTATATAATCTAAGAAACATATATGCAAAGCATCCAAACAGTACCATTCGCTAATTTTTTGTTCTTCAAGTTTAAGTGAACTACGAGCCCCATTGTTAATACTTTAACGGAAATTATTTCTAACTTGCGAGAAGTAGAACAATGAATGGAACTGTTAGCCGGTTGAAATCAATGTATATATTGCTTCTATATAGTCTAAGAAACATATATGCAAAGCATCCAAACAGTACCATTCGCCAATTTTTTGTTCTTCAAGTTTAAGTGAACGACGAGCCCCATTGTTAATCCTTTAACGGAAATTAATTGTAACTTTCGACAAGTAGAACAGTGAATGGAACAGGTAGACGGTTGAAATCTTTGTATATATTGCTTCTATATAGTCTAAGAAACATATATGCAAAGCATCCAAACAGTACAATTCGCCAATTTATTGTTCTTCAAGTTTAAGTGAACAACGAGCCCCATTGTTAATCCTTTAAAGGAAATTATTTGTAACTTTCGACAAGTAGAACAATGAATGGAACAGGTAGACGGTTGAAATCTTTGTATATATTGCTTCTATATAGTCTAAGAAACATATATGCAAATCATCCAAACAGTAAAATTCGCCAATTTCTTGTTCTTCAAGTTTAACTAAACTACGATCCCCATTGTTAATCCCTTAACGGAAATTATTTGTAACTTTCGACAAGTAGAACAATGAATGGAAAAGTTAGACGGTTGAAATATTTTATCTGTTGCTTCTATATAGTCTACGAAACATATATGCAAAGCATCCAAACAGTACAATTCGCCAATTTTTTGTTCTTCAAGTTTAAGTGAGGAATGAGCCACAATGGTTAATCCGTTGTCGGAAATTATTTGTAACTTTTGACAAGTAGAACAATGAATGGAAAAGGTAGACGGTTGAAATCTTTGTATATATTGCTTCTGTATAGTCTAAGAAACATATATGCAAAGCATCCAAACAGTACCATTCGCCAATTTTTTGTTCTTCAAGTTTAAGTGAACAATGAGCACCAATGGTTAATACTTTATCGGAAATTATTTCTAACTTTCGACAAGTAGAACAATGAATGGAACAGGTAGACGGTTGAAATCATTGTATATATTGCTTCTATATAGTCTAAGAAACATATATGCAAAGCATCCAAACAGTACAATTCGACAATTTTTTGTTCTTCAAGTTTTGTGAACAATGAGCCCCAATGGTTAATCCTTTATCGGAAATTATTTGTAATTTTCGACAAGTAGAACAATGAATGGAACAGGTAGACGGTTGAAATCTTTGTATATATTGCTTCTATATAGTCTAAGAAACATATATGCAAAGCATCCAAACAGTACAATTCGCCAATTTTTTGTTCTTCAAGTTTAAGTGAACAATGAGCCCCAATGGTTAATCCTTTATCGGAAATTATTTGTAAATTTCGACAAGTAGAACAATGAATGGAACAGGTATCCGGTTGAAATCTTTGTATATATTGCTTCTATATAGTCTAAGAAACATATCTGCAAATCATCCAAACAGTACAATTCGACAATTTTTTGTTCTTCAAGTTTAGTGAACAATGAGCCCCAATGGTTAATCCTTTATCGGAAATTATTTGTAATTTTCGACGAGTAGAACAATGAATGGAACAGGTAGACGGTTGAAATCTTTGTATATATTGCTTCTATATAATCTAAGAAACATATATGCAAAGCATCCAAACAGTACCATTCGCTAATTTTTTGTTCTTCAAGTTTAAGTGAACTACGAGCCCCATTGTTAATACTTTAACGGAAATTATTTCTAACTTGCGAGAAGTAGAACAATGAATGGAACTGTTAGCCGGTTGAAATCAATGTATATATTGCTTCTATATAGTCTAAGAAACATATATGCAAAGCATCCAAACAGTACCATTCGCCAATTTTTTGTTCTTCAAATTTAAGTGAACGACGAGCCCCATTGTTAATCCTTTAACGGAAATTAATTGTAACTTTCGACAAGTAGAACAGTGAATGGAACAGGTAGACGGTTGAAATCTTTGTATATATTGCTTCTATATAGTCTAAGAAACATATATGCAAAGCATCCAAACAGTACAATTCGCCAATTTATTGTTCTTCAAGTTTAAGTGAACAACGAGCCCCATTGTTAATCCTTTAAAGGAAATTATTTGTAACTTTCGACAAGTAGAACAATGAATGGAACAGGTAGACGGTTGAAATCTTTGTATATATTGCTTCTATATAGTCTAAGAAACATATATGCAAATCATCCAAACAGTACAATTCGCCAATTTCTTGTTCTTCAAGTTTAACTAAACTACGATCCCCATTGTTAATCCCTTAACGGAAATTATTTGTAACTTTCGACAAGTAGAACAATGAATGGAACAGGTAGACGGTTGAAATCTTTGTATAAATTGCTTCTATATAGTCTAAGAAACATATATGCAAATCATCCAAACAGTACAATTCGCCAATTATTTGATCTTCAAGTTTAAGTGAACAGCGAGCCCGATTGTTAATACTTTAACGGAAATTATTTGTAACTTGCGACAAGTAGAACAATGAATGGAACAGGTAGACGGTTGAAATCAATGTATATATTGCTTCTTTATAGTCTAAGAAACATATATGCAAAGCATCCAAACAGTACCATACGCCACTTTTTTGTTCTTCAAGTTTAAGTGAACAACGAGCCCCATTGTTAATCCTTTAAAGGAAATTATTTGTAAATTTCGACAAGTAGAACAATGATTGGAACACGTAGACGGTTGAAATCTTTGTATATATTGCTTCCATATAGTCTAAGAAACATGTACACAAAGCATCCAAACAGTACAATTCGCCAATTTTTTGTTCTTCAAGTTTAAGTGAACTACGATCCCCATTGTTAATCCCTTAACGGAAACTATTTGTAACTTTCGACAAGTAGAACAGTGACTGGAACAGGTAGACGGTTGAAATCTTTGTATATATTGCCTCTATATAGTATAAGAAACATATATGCAAAGCATCCAAACAGTACAATTCGCCAATTTTTTGTTCTTCAAGTTTAAGTGAACAATGAGCCCCAATGGTTAATCCGTTATCGGAAATTATTTGTAACTTTCGACAAGTAGAACAATGAATGGAACAGGTAGATGGTTGAAATCTTTGTATATATTGCTTCTATATAGTCTAAGAAACATATATGCAAAGCATCCAAACAGTACCATTCGCCAATTTTTTGTTCTCCAAGTTTAAGTGAACAATGAGCACCAATGGTTAATACTTTATCGGAAATTATTTGTAATTTTCGACAAGTAGAACAATGAATTGAACAGTTAGACGGTTGAAATATTTGTATATATTGCTTCTATATAGTCTACGAAACATATATGCAAAGCATCCAAACAGTACAATTCGCCAATTTTTTGTTCTTCAAGTTTAAGTGAACAATGAGCCCAAATGGTTAATCCGTTATCGGAAATTATTTGTAACTTTCGACACGTAGAACAATGAATGGAAAAGGTAGACGGTTGAAATCTTTGTATATATTGCTTCTATATAGTCTAAGAAACATATATGCAAAGCATCCAAACAGTACCATTCGCCAATTTTTTGTCCTTCAAGTTTAAGTGAACAATGAGCACCAATGGTTAATCCTTTATCGGAAATTATTTGTAATTTTCGACAAGTAGAACAATGAATGGAACAGTTAGACGGTTGAAATATTTGTATATATTGCTTCTATATAGTCTACGAAACATATATGCAAAGCATCCAAACAGTACAATTCGCCAATTTTTTGTTCTTCAAGTTTAAGTGAACAATGAGCCCCAATGGTTAATCCGTTATAGGAAATTATTTGTAACTTTCGACAAGTAGAACAATGAATAGAACAGTTAGACGGTTGAAATCTTTGTATATATTGCTTCTATATAGTCTAAGAAACATATATGCAAAGCATCCAAACAGTACCGGTCGCCAATTTTTTGTTCTTCAAGTTTAAGTAAACTACGATCCCCATTGTTAATCCCTTAACGGAAATTATTTGTAACTTTCGACAAGTGGAACAGTGAATGGAACAGGTAGACGGTTGAAATCTTTGCATATATTGCTTCTGTATAGTATAAGAAACATATATGCAAAGCATCCAAACAGTACAATTCGCCAATTTTTTGTTCTTCAAGTTTAAGTGAACAATGAGCCCCAATGGTTAATCCGTTATCGGAAATTATTTCTAACTTTCGACAAGTAGAACAATGAATGGAACAGGTAGACGGTTGAAATCTTTGTATATATTGCTTCTATATAGTATAAGAAACATATATGCAAAGCATCCAAACAGTACCATTCGCCAATTGTTTGTTCTTCAAGTTTAAGTGAACTACGAGCCCCATTGTTAATCCTTTAAAGGAAATAATTTGTAAATTTCGACAAGTAGAACAATGAATGGAACAGGTAGACTGTTGAAATCATTGCATATATTACTTCTATACAGCCTAAGAAACATTTATGCAAAGCATCCAAACAGTACAATTCGCCAATTTTTTGTTCTTCAAGTTTAAGTAAACTACGAGCCCCATTGTTAATCCCTTAACGGAAATTATTTGTAACTTTCGACAAGTAGAACAGTGAATGGAACAGGTAGACGGTTGAAATCTTTGTATATATTGCTTCTATATAGTCATAGAAACATATATGCAAAGCATCCAAACAGTACCATTCGCCAATTTTTTGTTCTTCAAGTTTAAGTGAACAATGAGCCCCATTGTTAATCCTTTAAAGGAAATTATTTGTAACTTTCGACAAGTAGAACAATGAATGGAACAGGTAGACGGTTGAAATCTTTGTATATATTGCTTCTATATAGTCTAAGACACATATATGCAAAGCATCCAAACAGTACCATTCGCCAATTTTTTGTTCTTCAAGTTTAAGTGAACTACGAGCCCCATTGTTAATCCTTTAAAGGAAATTATTTGTAAATTTCGGCAAGTAGAACAATGAATGGAATAGGTAGACGGTTGAAATCATTGTATATATTGCTTCTATATAGTCTAAGAAACATATATGCAAATCATCCAAACAGTACAATTCGCCAATTTCTTGTTCTTCAAGTTTAAGTAAACTACGATCCCCATTGTTAATCCCTTAACGGAAATTATTTGTAACTTTCGACAAGTAGAACAGTGAATGGAACAGGTAGACTGTTGAAATCTTTGTATATATTGCTTCTATATAGTCATAGAAACATATATGCAAAGCATCCAAACAATACCATTCGCCAATTTTTTGTTCTTCAAGTTTAAGTGAACAATGAGCCCCATTATTAATCCTTTAAAGGAAATTATTTGCAACTTTCGACAAGTAGAACAATGAATGGAACAGGTAGACGGTTGAAATCTTTGTATATATTGCTTCCTTATAGTCTAAGAAACATATATCCAAAGCATCCAAACAGTACCATTCGCCACTTTTTTGTTCTTCAAGTTTAAGTGAACAACGAGCCCCATTGTTAATCCTTTAAAGGAAATTATTTGTAAATTTCGACAAGTAGAACAATGATTGGAACACGTAGACGGTTGAAATCTTTGTATATATTGCTTCCATATAGTCTAAGAAACATGTACGCAAAGCATCCAAACAGTACAATTCGCCAATTTTTTGTTCTTCAAGTTTAAGTGAACTACGATCCCCATTGTTAATCCCTTAACGGAAATTATTTGTAACTTTCGACAAGTAGAACTGTGAATGGAACAGGTAGACGGTTGAAATCTTTGTATATATTGCTTCTATATAGTATAAGAAACATATATGCAAAGCATCCAAACAGTACAATTCGCCAATTGTTTGTTCTTCAAGTTTAAGTGAACAATGAGCCCCAATGGCTAATCCGTTATCGGAAATTATTTGTTACTTTCGACAAGTAGAACAATGAATGGAACAGGTAGATGATTGAAATCTTTGTATATATTGCTTCTATATAGTCTAAGAAACATATATGCAAAGCATCCAAACAGTACCATTCGCCAATTGTTTGTTCTTCAAGTTTAAGTGAACTACGAGCCCCATTGTTAATCCTTTAAAGGAAATAATTTGTAAATTTCGACAAGTAGAACAATGAATGGAACAGGTAGACTGTTGAAATCATTGCATATATTACTTCTATACAGCCTAAGAAACATTTATGCAAAGCATCCAAACAGTACAATTCGCCAATTTTTTGTTCTTCAAGTTTAAGTAAACTACGATCCCCATTGTTAATCCCTTAACGGAAATTATTTGTAACTTTCGACAAGTAGAACAGTGAATGGAACAGGTAGACGGTTGAAATCTTTGTATATATTGCTTCTATATAGTCATAGAAACATATATGCAAAGCATCCAAACAGTACCATTCGCCAATTTTTTGTTCTTCAAGTTTAAGTGAACAATGAGCCCCATTGTTAATCCTTTAAAGGAAATTATTTGTAACTTTCGACAAGTAGAACAATGAATGGAACAGGTAGACGGTTGAAATCTTTGTATATATTGCTTCTATATAGTCTAAGACACATATATGCAAAGCATCCAAACAGTACCATTCGCCAATTTTTTGTTCTTCAAGTTTAAGTGAACTACGAGCCCCATTGTTAATCCTTTAAAGGAAATTATTTGTAAATTTCGGCAAGTAGAACAATGAATGGAATAGGTAGACGGTTGAAATCATTGTATATATTGCTTCTATATAGTCTAAGAAACATATATGCAAATCATCCAAACAGTACAATTCGCCAATTTCTTGTTCTTCAAGTTTAAGTAAACTACGATCCCCATTGTTAATCCCTTAACGGAAATTATTTGTAACTTTCGACAAGTAGAACAGTGAATGGAACAGGTAGACTGTTGAAATCTTTGTATATATTGCTTCTATATAGTCATAGAAACATATATGCAAAGCATCCAAACAATACCATTCGCCAATTTTTTGTTCTTCAAGTTTAAGTGAACAATGAGCCCCATTATTAATCCTTTAAAGGAAATTATTTGCAACTTTCGACAAGTAGAACAATGAATGGAACAGGTAGACGGTTGAAATCTTTGTATATATTGCTTCCTTATAGTCTAAGAAACATATATCCAAAGCATCCAAACAGTACCATTCGCCACTTTTTTGTTCTTCAAGTTTAAGTGAACAACGAGCCCCATTGTTAATCCTTTAAAGGAAATTATTTGTAAATTTCGACAAGTAGAACAATGATTGGAACACGTAGACGGTTGAAATCTTTGTATATATTGCTTCCATATAGTCTAAGAAACATGTACGCAAAGCATCCAAACAGTACAATTCGCCAATTTTTTGTTCTTCAAGTTTAAGTGAACTACGATCCCCATTGTTAATCCCTTAACGGAAATTATTTGTAACTTTCGACAAGTAGAACTGTGAATGGAACAGGTAGACGGTTGAAATCTTTGTATATATTGCTTCTATATAGTATAAGAAACATATATGCAAAGCATCCAAACAGTACAATTCGCCAATTGTTTGTTCTTCAAGTTTAAGTGAACAATGAGCCCCAATGGCTAATCCGTTATCGGAAATTATTTGTTACTTTCGACAAGTAGAACAATGAATGGAACAGGTAGATGATTGAAATCTTTGTATATATTGCTTCTATATAGTCTAAGAAACATATATGCAAAGCATCCAAACAGTACCATTCGCCAATTGTTTGTTCTTCAAGTTTAAGTGAACTACGAGCCCCATTGTTAATCCTTTAAAGGAAATAATTTGTAAATTTCGACAAGTAGAACAATGAATGGAACAGGTAGACTGTTGAAATCATTGCATATATTACTTCTATACAGCCTAAGAAACATTTATGCAAAGCATCCAAACAGTACAATTCGCCAATTTTTTGTTCTTCAAGTTTAAGTAAACTACGATCCCCATTGTTAATCCCTTAACGGAAATTATTTGTAACTTTCGACAAGTAGAACAGTGAATGGAACAGGTAGACGGTTGAAATCTTTGTATATATTGCTTCTATATAGTCATAGAAACATATATGCAAAGCATCCAAACAGTACCATTCGCCAATTTTTTGTTCTTCAAGTTTAAGTGAACAATGAGCCCCATTGTTAATCCTTTAAAGGAAATTATTTGTAACTTTCGACAAGTAGAACAATGAATGGAACAGGTAGACGGTTGAAATCTTTGTATATATTGCTTCTATATAGTCTAAGACACATATATGCAAAGCATCCAAACAGTACCATTCGCCAATTTTTTGTTCTTCAAGTTTAAGTGAACTACGAGCCCCATTGTTAATCCTTTAAAGGAAATTATTTGTAAATTTCGGCAAGTAGAACAATGAATGGAATAGGTAGACGGTTGAAATCATTGTATATATTGCTTCTATATAGTCTAAGAAACATATATGCAAATCATCCAAACAGTACAATTCGCCAATTTCTTGTTCTTCAAGTTTAAGTAAACTACGATCCCCATTGTTAATCCCTTAACGGAAATTATTTGTAACTTTCGACAAGTAGAACAGTGAATGGAACAGGTAGACTGTTGAAATCTTTGTATATATTGCTTCTATATAGTCATAGAAACATATATGCAAAGCATCCAAACAATACCATTCGCCAATTTTTTGTTCTTCAAGTTTAAGTGAACAATGAGCCCCATTATTAATCCTTTAAAGGAAATTATTTGCAACTTTCGACAAGTAGAACAATGAATGGAACAGGTAGACGGTTGAAATCTTTGTATATATTGCTTCCTTATAGTCTAAGAAACATATATCCAAAGCATCCAAACAGTACCATTCGCCACTTTTTTGTTCTTCAAGTTTAAGTGAACAACGAGCCCCATTGTTAATCCTTTAAAGGAAATTATTTGTAAATTTCGACAAGTAGAACAATGATTGGAACACGTAGACGGTTGAAATCTTTGTATATATTGCTTCCATATAGTCTAAGAAACATGTACGCAAAGCATCCAAACAGTACAATTCGCCAATTTTTTGTTCTTCAAGTTTAAGTGAACTACGATCCCCATTGTTAATCCCTTAACGGAAATTATTTGTAACTTTCGACAAGTAGAACTGTGAATGGAACAGGTAGACGGTTGAAATCTTTGTATATATTGCTTCTATATAGTATAAGAAACATATATGCAAAGCATCCAAACAGTACAATTCGCCAATTGTTTGTTCTTCAAGTTTAAGTGAACAATGAGCCCCAATGGCTAATCCGTTATCGGAAATTATTTGTTACTTTCGACAAGTAGAACAATGAATGGAACAGGTAGATGATTGAAATCTTTGTATATATTGCTTCTATATAGTCTAAGAAACATATATGCAAAGCATCCAAACAGTAAAATTCGCCAATTTCTTGTTCTTCAAGTTTAAGTAAACTACGATCCCCATTGTTAATGCCTTAACGGAAATTATTTGTAACTTTCGACAAGTAGAACAATGAATGGAACAGGTAGACGGTTGAAATCAATGTATATATTGCTTCTATATAGTCTAAGAAACATATATGCAAAGCATCCAAACAGTAAAATTCGCCAATTTCTTGTTCTTCAAGTTTAACTAAACTACGATCCCCATTGTTAATCCCTTAACGGAAATTATTTGTAACTTTCGACAAGTAGAACAATGAATGGAAAAGTTAGACGGTTGAAATATTTTATCTGTTGCTTCTATATAGTCTACGAAACATATATGCAAAGCATCCAAACAGTACAATTCGCCAATTTTTTGTTCTTCAAGTTTAAGTGAACAATGAGCCCCAATGGTTAATCCTTTATCGGAAATTATTTGTAACTTTCGTCAAGTAGAACAGTGACTGGAACAGGTAGACGGTTGAAATCTTTGTATATATTGCCTCTATATAGTATAAGAAACATATATGCAAAGCATCCAAACAGTACAATTCGCCAATTTTTTGTTCTTCAAGTTTAAGTGAACAATGAGCCCCAATGGTTAATCCGTTATCGAAAATTATTTGTAACTTTTGACAAGTAGAACAATGAATGGAAAAGGTAGACGGTTGAAATCTTTGTATATATTGCTTCTATATAGTCTAAGAAACATATATGCAAAGCATCCAAACAGTACCATTCGCCAATTTTTTGTTCTTCAAGTTTAAGTGAACAATGAGCCCAAATGGTTAATCCGTTATCGGAAATTATTTGTAACTTTCGACACGTAGAACAATGAATGGAAAAGGTAGACGGTTGAAATCTTTGTATATATTGCTTCTATATAGTCTAAGAAACATATATGCAAAGCATCCAAACAGTACAATTCGCCAATTTTTTGTTCTTCAAGTTTAAGTGAACAATGAGCCCCAATGGTTAATCCGTTATCGGAAATTATTTGTAACTTTCGACAAGTAGAACAATGAATGGAACAGGTAGACGGTTGAAATCATTGTATATATTGCTTCTATATAGTCTAAGAAACATATATGCAAAGCATCCAAACAGTACAATTCGACAATTTTTTGTTCTTCAAGTTTTGTGAACAATGAGCCCCAATGGTTGATCCTTTATCGGAAATTATTTGTAATTTTCGACAAGTAGAACAATGAATGGAACAGGTAGACGGTTGAAATCTTTGTATATATTGCTTCTATATAGTCTAAGAAACATATATGCAAAGCATCCAAACAGTACAATTCGCCAATTTTTTGTTCTTCAAGTTTAAGTGAACAATGAGCCCCAATGGTTAATCCTTTATCGGAAATTATTTGTAAATTTCGACAAGTAGAACAATGAATGGAACAGGTATCCGGTTGAAATCTTTGTATATATTGCTTCTATATAGTCTAAGAAACATATCTGCAAATCATCCAAACAGTACAATTCGACAATTTTTTGTTCTTCAAGTTTAGTGAACAATGAGCCCCAATGGTTAATCCTTTATCGGAAATTATTTGTAACTTTCGACAAGTAGAACAATGAATGGAACAGGTAGACGGTTGAAATCTTTGTATATATTGCTTCTATATAGTCTAAGAAACATATATGCAAAGCATCCAAACAGTAAAATTCGTCAATTTCTTGTTCTTCAAGTTTAAGTAAACTACGATCCCCATTGTTAATGCCTTAACGGAAATTATTTGTAACTTTTGACAAGTAGAACAATGAATGGAAAAGGTAGACGGTTGAAATCTTTGTATATATTGCTTCTATATAGTCTAAGAAACATATATGCAAAGCATCCAAACAGTACCATTCGCCAATTTTTTGTTCTTCAAGTTTAAGTGAACAATGAGCCCAAATGGTTAATCCGTTATCGGAAATTATTTGTAACTTTCGACACGTAGAACAATGAATGGAAAAGGTAGACGGTTGAAATCTTTGTATATATTGCTTCTATATAGTCTAAGAAACATATATGCAAAGCATCCAAACAGTACCATTCGCCAATTTTTTGTTCTTCAAGTTTAAGTGAACAATGAGCACCAATGGTTAATCCTTTATCGGAAATTATTTGTAATTTTCGACAAGTAGAACAATGAATGGAACAGTTAGACGGTTGAAATATTTGTATATATTGCTTCTATATAGTCTACGAAACATATATGCAAAGCATCCAAACAGTACAATTCGCCAATTTTTTGTTCTTCAAGTTTAAGTGAACAATGAGCCCCAATGGTTAATCCGTTATCGGAAATTATTTGTAACTTTCGACAAGTAGAACAATGAATGGAACAGGTAGACGGTTGAAATCTTTGTATATATTGCTTCTATATAGTCTAAGAAACATATATGCAAAGCATCCAAACAGTACAATTCGCCAATTTTTTGTTCTTCAAGTTTAAGTGAACAATGAGCCCCAATGGTTAATCCGTTATCGGAAATTATTTGTAACTTTCGACAAGTAGAACAATGAATGGAACAGGTAGACGGTTGAAATCATTGTATATATTGCTTCTATATAGTCTAAGAAACATATATGCAAAGCATCCAAACAGTACAATTCGACAATTTTTTGTTCTTCAAGTTTTGTGAACAATGAGCCCCAATGGTTGATCCTTTATCGGAAATTATTTGTAATTTTCGACAAGTAGAACAATGAATGGAACAGGTAGACGGTTGAAATCTTTGTATATATTGCTTCTATATAGTCTAAGAAACATATATGCAAAGCATCCAAACAGTACAATTCGCCAATTTTTTGTTCTTCAAGTTTAAGTGAACAATGAGCCCCAATGGTTAATCCTTTATCGGAAATTATTTGTAAATTTCGACAAGTAGAACAGTGAATGGAACAGGTAGACGGTTGAAATCTTTGTATATATTGCTTCTATATAGTCTAAGAAACATATATGCAAAGCATCCAAACAGTACAATTCGCCAATTTATTGTTCTTCAAGTTTAAGTGAACAACGAGCCCCATTGTTAATCCTTTAAAGGAAATTATTTGTAACTTTCGACAAGTAGAACAATGAATGGAACAGGTAGACGGTTGAAATCTTTGTATATATTGCTTCTATATAGTCTAAGAAACATATATGCAAATCATCCAAACAGTAAAATTCGCCAATTTCTTGTTCTTCAAGTTTAACTAAACTACGATCCCCATTGTTAATCCCTTAACGGAAATTATTTGTAACTTTCGACAAGTAGAACAATGAATGGAACAGGTAGACGGTTGAAATCTTTGTATATATTGCTTCTATATAGTCTAAGAAACATATCTGCAAATCATCCAAACAGTACAATTCGACAATTTTTTGTTCTTCAAGTTTAGTGAACAATGAGCCCCAATGGTTAATCCTTTATCGGAAATTATTTGTAATTTTCGACGAGTAGAACAATGAATGGAACAGGTAGACGGTTGAAATCTTTGTATATATTGCTTCTATATAATCTAAGAAACATATATGCAAAGCATCCAAACAGTACCATTCGCTAATTTTTTGTTCTTCAAGTTTAAGTGAACTACGAGCCCCATTGTTAATACTTTAACGGAAATTATTTCTAACTTGCGAGAAGTAGAACAATGAATGGAACTGTTAGCCGGTTGAAATCAATGTATATATTGCTTCTATATAGTCTAAGAAACATATATGCAAAGCATCCAAACAGTACCATTCGCCAATTTTTTGTTCTTCAAGTTTAAGTGAACGACGAGCCCCATTGTTAATCCTTTAACGGAAATTAATTGTAACTTTCGACAAGTAGAACAGTGAATGGAACAGGTAGACGGTTGAAATCTTTGTATATATTGCTTCTATATAGTCTAAGAAACATATATGCAAAGCATCCAAACAGTACAATTCGCCAATTTATTGTTCTTCAAGTTTAAGTGAACAACGAGCCCCATTGTTAATCCTTTAAAGGAAATTATTTGTAACTTTCGACAAGTAGAACAATGAATGGAACAGGTAGACGGTTGAAATCTTTGTATATATTGCTTCTATATAGTCTAAGAAACATATATGCAAATCATCCAAACAGTAAAATTCGCCAATTTCTTGTTCTTCAAGTTTAACTAAACTACGATCCCCATTGTTAATCCCTTAACGGAAATTATTTGTAACTTTCGACAAGTAGAACAATGAATGGAACAGGTAGACGGTTGAAATCTTTGTATAAATTGCTTCTATATAGTCTAAGAAACATATATGCAAATCATCCAAACAGTACAATTCGCCAATTATTTGATCTTCAAGTTTAAGTGAACAGCGAGCCCGATTGTTAATACTTTAACGGAAATTATTTGTAACTTGCGACAAGTAGAACAATGAATGGAACAGGTAGACGGTTGAAATCAATGTATATATTGCTTCTTTATAGTCTAAGAAACATATATGCAAAGCATCCAAACAGTACCATACGCCACTTTTTTGTTCTTCAAGTTTAAGTGAACAACCAGCCCCATTGTTAATCCTTTAAAGGAAATTATTTGTAAATTTCGACAAGTAGAACAATGATTGGAACACGTAGACGGTTGAAATCTTTGTATATATTGCTTCCATATAGTCTAAGAAACATGTACACAAAGCATCCAAACAGTACAATTCGCCAATTTTTTGTTCTTCAAGTTTAAGTGAACTACGATCCCCATTGTTAATCCCTTAACGGAAACTATTTGTAACTTTCGTCAAGTAGAACAGTGACTGGAACAGGTAGACGGTTGAAATCTTTGTATATATTGCCTCTATATAGTATAAGAAACATATATGCAAAGCATCCAAACAGTACAATTCGCCAATTTTTTGTTCTTCAAGTTTAAGTGAACAATGAGCCCCAATGGTTAATCCGTTATCGAAAATTATTTGTAACTTTTGACAAGTAGAACAATGAATGGAAAAGGTAGACGGTTGAAATCTTTGTATATATTGCTTCTATATAGTCTAAGAAACATATATGCAAAGCATCCAAACAGTACCATTCGCCAATTTTTTGTTCTTCAAGTTTAAGTGAACAATGAGCCCAAATGGTTAATCCGTTATCGGAAATTATTTGTAACTTTCGACACGTAGAACAATGAATGGAAAAGGTAGACGGTTGAAATCTTTGTATATATTGCTTCTATATAGTCTAAGAAACATATATGCAAAGCATCCAAACAGTACCATTCGCCAATTTTTTGTTCTTCAAGTTTAAGTGAACAATGAGCACCAATGGTTAATCCTTTATCGGAAATTATTTGTAATTTTCGACAAGTAGAACAATGAATGGAACAGTTAGACGGTTGAAATATTTGTATATATTGCTTCTATATAGTCTACGAAACATATATGCAAAGCATCCAAACAGTACAATTCGCCAATTTTTTGTTCTTCAAGTTTAAGTGAACAATGAGCCCCAATGGTTAATCCGTTATCGGAAATTATTTGTAACTTTCGACAAGTAGAACAATGAATGGAACAGGTAGACGGTTGAAATCATTGTATATATTGCTTCTATATAGTCTAAGAAACATATATGCAAAGCATCCAAACAGTACAATTCGACAATTTTTTGTTCTTCAAGTTTTGTGAACAATGAGCCCCAATGGTTGATCCTTTATCGGAAATTATTTGTAATTTTCGACAAGTAGAACAATGAATGGAACAGGTAGACGGTTGAAATCTTTGTATATATTGCTTCTATATAGTCTAAGAAACATATATGCAAAGCATCCAAACAGTACAATTCGCCAATTTTTTGTTCTTCAAGTTTAAGTGAACAATGAGCCCCAATGGTTAATCCTTTATCGGAAATTATTTGTAAATTTCGACAAGTAGAACAATGAATGGAACAGGTATCCGATTGAAATCTTTGTATATATTGCTTCTATATAGTCTAAGAAACATATCTGCAAATCATCCAAACAGTACAATTCGACAATTTTTTGTTCTTCAAGTATAGTGAACAATGAGCCCCAATGGTTAATCCTTTATCGGAAATTATTTGTAATTTTCGACGAGTAGAACAATGAATGGAACAGGTAGACGGTTGAAATCTTTGTATATATTGCTTCTATATAATCTAAGAAACATATATGCAAAGCATCCAAACAGTACCATTCGCTAATTTTTTGTTCTTCAAGTTTAAGTGAACTACGAGCCCCATTGTTAATACTTTAACGGAAATTATTTCTAACTTGCGAGAAGTAGAACAATGAATGGAACTGTTAGCCGGTTGAAATCAATGTATATATTGCTTCTATATAGTCTAAGAAACATATATGCAAAGCATCCAAACAGTACCATTCGCCAATTTTTTGTTCTTCAAGTTTAAGTGAACGACGAGCCCCATTGTTAATCCTTTAACGGAAATTAATTGTAACTTTCGACAAGTAGAACAGTGAATGGAACAGGTAGACGGTTGAAATCTTTGTATATATTGCTTCTATATAGTCTAAGAAACATATATGCAAAGCATCCAAACAGTACAATTCGCCAATTTATTGTTCTTCAAGTTTAAGTGAACAACGAGCCCCATTGTTAATCCTTTAAAGGAAATTATTTGTAACTTTCGACAAGTAGAACAATGAATGGAACAGGTAGACGGTTGAAATCTTTGTATATATTGCTTCTATATAGTCTAAGAAACATATATGCAAATCATCCAAACAGTAAAATTCGCCAATTTCTTGTTCTTCAAGTTTAACTAAACTACGATCCCCATTGTTAATCCCTTAACGGAAATTATTTGTAACTTTCGACAAGTAGAACAATGAATGGAAAAGTTAGACGGTTGAAATATTTTATCTGTTGCTTCTATATAGTCTACGAAACATATATGCAAAGCATCCAAACAGTACAATTCGCCAATTTTTTGTTCTTCAAGTTTAAGTGAGGAATGAGCCACAATGGTTAATCCGTTGTCGGAAATTATTTGTAACTTTTGACAAGTAGAACAATGAATGGAAAAGGTAGACGGTTGAAATCTTTGTATATATTGCTTCTGTATAGTCTAAGAAACATATATGCAAAGCATCCAAACAGTACCATTCGCCAATTTTTTGTTCTTCAATTTTAAGTGAACAATGAGCACCAATGGTTAATACTTTATCGGAAATTATTTCTAACTTTCGACAAGTAGAACAATGAATGGAACAGGTAGACGGTTGAAATCATTGTATATATTGCTTCTATATAGTCTAAGAAACATATATGCAAAGCATCCAAACAGTACAATTCGACAATTTTTTGTTCTTCAAGTTTTGTGAACAATGAGCCCCAATGGTTAATCCTTTATCGGAAATTATTTGTAATTTTCGACAAGTAGAACAATGAATGGAACAGGTAGACGGTTGAAATCTTTGTATATATTGCTTCTATATAGTCTAAGAAACATATATGCAAAGCATCCAAACAGTACAATTCGCCAATTTTTTGTTCTTCAAGTTTAAGTGAACAATGAGCCCCAATGGTTAATCCTTTATCGGAAATTATTTGTAAATTTCGACAAGTAGAACAATGAATGGAACAGGTATCCGGTTGAAATCTTTGTATATATTGCTTCTATATAGTCTAAGAAACATATCTGCAAATCATCCAAACAGTACAATTCGACAATTTTTTGTTCTTCAAGTTTAGTGAACAATGAGCCCCAATGGTTAATCCTTTATCGGAAATTATTTGTAATTTTCGACGAGTAGAACAATGAATGGAACAGGTAGACGGTTGAAATCTTTGTATATATTGCTTCTATATAATCTAAGAAACATATATGCAAAGCATCCAAACAGTACCATTCGCTAATTTTTTGTTCTTCAAGTTTAAGTGAACTACGAGCCCCATTGTTAATACTTTAACGGAAATTATTTCTAACTTGCGAGAAGTAGAACAATGAATGGAACTGTTAGCCGGTTGAAATCAATGTATATATTGCTTCTATATAGTCTAAGAAACATATATGCAAAGCATCCAAACAGTACCATTCGCCAATTTTTTGTGCTTCAAATTTAAGTGAACGACGAGCCCCATTGTTAATCCTTTAACGGAAATTAATTGTAACTTTCGACAAGTAGAACAGTGAATGGAACAGGTAGACGGTTGAAATCTTTGTATATATTGCTTCTATATAGTCTAAGAAACATATATGCAAAGCATCCAAACAGTACAATTCGCCAATTTATTGTTCTTCAAGTTTAAGTGAACAACGAGCCCCATTGTTAATCCTTTAAAGGAAATTATTTGTAACTTTCGACAAGTAGAACAATGAATGGAACAGGTAGACGGTTGAAATCTTTGTATATATTGCTTCTATATAGTCTAAGAAACATATATGCAAATCATCCAAACAGTACAATTCGCCAATTTCTTGTTCTTCAAGTTTAACTAAACTACGATCCCCATTGTTAATCCCTTAACGGAAATTATTTGTAACTTTCGACAAGTAGAACAATGAATGGAACAGGTAGACGGTTGAAATCTTTGTATAAATTGCTTCTATATAGTCTAAGAAACATATATGCAAATCATCCAAACAGTACAATTCGCCAATTATTTGATCTTCAAGTTTAAGTGAACAGCGAGCCCGATTGTTAATACTTTAACGGAAATTATTTGTAACTTGCGACAAGTAGAACAATGAATGGAACAGGTAGACGGTTGAAATCAATGTATATATTGCTTCTTTATAGTCTAAGAAACATATATGCAAAGCATCCAAACAGTACCATACGCCACTTTTTTGTTCTTCAAGTTTAAGTGAACAACGAGCCCCATTGTTAATCCTTTAAAGGAAATTATTTGTAAATTTCGACAAGTAGAACAATGATTGGAACACGTAGACGGTTGAAATCTTTGTATATATTGCTTCCATATAGTCTAAGAAACATGTACACAAAGCATCCAAACAGTACAATTCGCCAATTTTTTGTTCTTCAAGTTTAAGTGAACTACGATCCCCATTGTTAATCCCTTAACGGAAACTATTTGTAACTTTCGACAAGTAGAACAGTGACTGGAACAGGTAGACGGTTGAAATCTTTGTATATATTGCCTCTATATAGTATAAGAAACATATATGCAAAGCATCCAAACAGTACAATTCGCCAATTTTTTGTTCTTCAAGTTTAAGTGAACAATGAGCCCCAATGGTTAATCCGTTATCGGAAATTATTTGTAACTTTCGACAAGTAGAACAATGAATGGAACAGGTAGATGGTTGAAATCTTTGTATATATTGCTTCTATATAGTCTAAGAAACATATATGCAAAGCATCCAAACAGTACCATTCGCCAATTTTTTGTTCTCCAAGTTTAAGTGAACAATGAGCACCAATGGTTAATACTTTATCGGAAATTATTTGTAATTTTCGACAAGTAGAACAATGAATTGAACAGTTAGACGGTTGAAATATTTGTATATATTGCTTCTATATAGTCTACGAAACATATATGCAAAGCATCCAAACAGTACAATTCGCCAATTTTTTGTTCTTCAAGTTTAAGTGAACAATGAGCCCAAATGGTTAATCCATTATCGGAAATTATTTGTAACTTTCGACACGTAGAACAATGAATGGAAAAGGTAGACGGTTGAAATCTTTGTATATATTGCTTCTATATAGTCTAAGAAACATATATGCAAAGCATCCAAACAGTACCATTCGCCAATTTTTTGTCCTTCAAGTTTAAGTGAACAATGAGCACCAATGGTTAATCCTTTATCGGAAATTATTTGTAATTTTCGACAAGTAGAACAATGAATGGAACAGTTAGACGGTTGAAATATTTGTATATATTGCTTCTATATAGTCTACGAAACATATATGCAAAGCATCCAAACAGTACAATTCGCCAATTTTTTGTTCTTCAAGTTTAAGTGAACAATGAGCCCCAATGGTTAATCCGTTATAGGAAATTATTTGTAACTTTCGACAAGTAGAACAATGAATAGAACAGTTAGACGGTTGAAATCTTTGTATATATTGCTTCTATATAGTCTAAGAAACATATATGCAAAGCATCCAAACAGTACCGGTCGCCAATTTTTTGTTCTTCAAGTTTAAGTAAACTACGATCCCCATTGTTAATCCCTTAACGGAAATTATTTGTAACTTTCGACAAGTGGAACAGTGAATGGAACAGGTAGACGGTTGAAATCTTTGCATATATTGCTTCTGTATAGTATAAGAAACATATATGCAAAGCATCCAAACAGTACAATTCGCCAATTTTTTGTTCTTCAAGTTTAAGTGAACAATGAGCCCCAATGGTTAATCCGTTATCGGAAATTATTTCTAACTTTCGACAAGTAGAACAATGAATGGAACAGGTAGACGGTTGAAATCTTTGTATATATTGCTTCTATATAGTATAAGAAACATATATGCAAAGCATCCAAACAGTACCATTCGCCAATTGTTTGTTCTTCAAGTTTAAGTGAACTACGAGCCCCATTGTTAATCCTTTAAAGGAAATAATTTGTAAATTTCGACAAGTAGAACAATGAATGGAACAGGTAGACTGTTGAAATCATTGCATATATTACTTCTATACAGCCTAAGAAACATTTATGCAAAGCATCCAAACAGTACAATTCGCCAATTTTTTGTTCTTCAAGTTTAAGTAAACTACGATCCCCATTGTTAATCCCTTAACGGAAATTATTTGTAACTTTCGACAAGTAGAACAGTGAATGGAACAGGTAGACGGTTGAAATCTTTGTATATATTGCTTCTATATAGTCATAGAAACATATATGCAAAGCATCCAAACAGTACCATTCGCCAATTTTTTGTTCTTCAAGTTTAAGTGAACAATGAGCCCCATTGTTAATCCTTTAAAGGAAATTATTTGTAACTTTCGACAAGTAGAACAATGAATGGAACAGGTAGACGGTTGAAATCTTTGTATATATTGCTTCTATATAGTCTAAGACACATATATGCAAAGCATCCAAACAGTACCATTCGCCAATTTTTTGTTCTTCAAGTTTAAGTGAACTACGAGCCCCATTGTTAATCCTTTAAAGGAAATTATTTGTAAATTTCGGCAAGTAGAACAATGAATGGAATAGGTAGACGGTTGAAATCATTGTATATATTGCTTCTATATAGTCTAAGAAACATATATGCAAATCATCCAAACAGTACAATTCGCCAATTTCTTGTTCTTCAAGTTTAAGTAAACTACGATCCCCATTGTTAATCCCTTAACGGAAATTATTTGTAACTTTCGACAAGTAGAACAGTGAATGGAACAGGTAGACTGTTGAAATCTTTGTATATATTGCTTCTATATAGTCATAGAAACATATATGCAAAGCATCCAAACAATACCATTCGCCAATTTTTTGTTCTTCAAGTTTAAGTGAACAATGAGCCCCATTATTAATCCTTTAAAGGAAATTATTTGCAACTTTCGACAAGTAGAACAATGAATGGAACAGGTAGACGGTTGAAATCTTTGTATATATTGCTTCCTTATAGTCTAAGAAACATATATCCAAAGCATCCAAACAGTACCATTCGCCACTTTTTTGTTCTTCAAGTTTAAGTGAACAACGAGCCCCATTGTTAATCCTTTAAAGGAAATTATTTGTAAATTTCGACAAGTAGAACAATGATTGGAACACGTAGACGGTTGAAATCTTTGTATATATTGCTTCCATATAGTCTAAGAAACATGTACGCAAAGCATCCAAACAGTACAATTCGCCAATTTTTTGTTCTTCAAGTTTAAGTGAACTACGATCCCCATTGTTAATCCCTTAACGGAAATTATTTGTAACTTTCGACAAGTAGAACTGTGAATGGAACAGGTAGACGGTTGAAATCTTTGTATATATTGCTTCTATATAGTATAAGAAACATATATGCAAAGCATCCAAACAGTACAATTCGCCAATTGTTTGTTCTTCAAGTTTAAGTGAACAATGAGCCCCAATGGCTAATCCGTTATCGGAAATTATTTGTAACTTTCGACAAGTAGAACAATGAATGGAACAGGTAGATGATTGAAATCTTTGTATATATTGCTTCTATATAGTCTAAGAAACATATATGCAAAGCATCCAAACAGTAAAATTCGCCAATTTCTTGTTCTTCAAGTTTAAGTAAACTACGATCCCCATTGTTAATGCCTTAACGGAAATTATTTGTAACTTTCGACAAGTAGAACAATGAATGGAACAGGTAGACGGTTGAAATCAATGTATATATTGCTTCTATATAGTCTAAGAAACATATATGCAAAGCATCCAAACAGTACCATTCGCCACTTTTTTGTTCTTCAAGTTTAAGTGAACAATGAGCCCCAATGGTTAATCCGTTATCGGAAATTATTTGTAACTTTCGACAAGTAGAACAATGAATGGAACAGGTAGATGGTTGAAATCTTTGTATATATTGCTTCTATATAGTCTAAGAAACATATATGCAAAGCATCCAAACAGTACCATTCGCCAATTTTTTGTTCTCCAAGTTTAAGTGAACAATGAGCACCAATGGTTAATACTTTATCGGAAATTATTTGTAATTTTCGACAAGTAGAACAATGAATGGAACAGTTAGACGGTTGAAATATTTGTATATATTGCTTCTATATAGTCTACGAAACATATATGCAAAGCATCCAAACAGTACAATTCGCCAATTTTTTGTTCTTCAAGTTTAAGTGAACAATGAGCCCCATTGTTAATCCATTATCGCAAATTATTTGTAATTTTCGACAAGTAGAACAGTGAATGGAACAGGTAGACGATTGAAATCTTTGTATATATTGCTTCTTTATAGTATAAGAAACATATATAGAAAGCATCCAAACAGTACAATTCGCCAATTTTTTGTTCTTCAAGTTTAAGTGAACAATGAGCCCCAATGGTTAATCCGTTATCGGAAATTATTTGTAACTTTCGACAAGAAGAACAATGAATGGAAAAGGTAGACGGTTGAAATCTTTGTATATATTGCTTCTATATAGTCTAAGAAACATATATGCAAATCATCCAAACAGTACAATTCGCCAATTTCTTGTTCTTCAAGTTTAAGTAAACTACGATCCCCATTGTTAATCCCTTAACGGAAATTATTTGTAACTTTCGACAAGTAGAACAGTGAATGGAACAGGTAGACGGTTGAAATCTTTGTATATATTGCTTCTATATAGTCTAAGAAACATATATGCAAATCATCCAAACAGTACAATTCGCCAATTATTTGATCTTCAAGTTTAAGTGAACTACGAGCCCCATTGTTAATACTTTCACGGAAATTATTTGTAACTTGCGACAAGTAGAACAATGAATGGAACAGGTAGACGGTTGAAATCAATGTATATATTGCTTCTTTATAGTCTAAGAAACATATATGCAAAGCATCCAAACAGTACCATACGCCACTTTTTTGTTCTTCAAGTTTAAGTGAACAACCAGCCCCATTGTTAATCCTTTAAAGGAAATTATTTGTAAATTTCGACAAGTAGAACAATGATTGGAACACGTAGACGGTTGAAATCTTTGTATATATTGCTTCCATATAGTCTAAGAAACATGTACACAAAGCATCCAAACAGTACAATTCGCCAATTTTTTGTTCTTCAAGTTTAAGTGAACTACGATCCCCATTGTTAATCCCTTAACGGAAACTATTTGTAACTTTCGTCAAGTAGAACAGTGACTGGAACAGGTAGACGGTTGAAATCTTTGTATATATTGCCTCTATATAGTATAAGAAACATATATGCAAAGCATCCAAACAGTACAATTCGCCAATTTTTTGTTCTTCAAGTTTAAGTGAACAATGAGCCCCAATGGTTAATCCGTTATCGAAAATTATTTGTAACTTTTGACAAGTAGAACAATGAATGGAAAAGGTAGACGGTTGAAATCTTTGTATATATTGCTTCTATATAGTCTAAGAAACATATATGCAAAGCATCCAAACAGTACCATTCGCCAATTTTTTGTTCTTCAAGTTTAAGTGAACAATGAGCCCAAATGGTTAATCCGTTATCGGAAATTATTTGTAACTTTCGACACGTAGAACAATGAATGGAAAAGGTAGACGGTTGAAATCTTTGTATATATTGCTTCTATATAGTCTAAGAAACATATATGCAAAGCATCCAAACAGTTCCATTCGCCAATTTTTTGTTCTTCAAGTTTAAGTGAACAATGAGCACCAATGGTTAATCCTTTATCGGAAATTATTTGTAATTTTCGACAAGTAGAACAATGAATGGAACAGTTAGACGGTTGAAATATTTGTATATATTGCTTCTATATAGTCTACGAAACATATATGCAAAGCATCCAAACTGTACAATTCGCCAATTTTTTGTTCTTCAAGTTTAAGTGAACAATGAGCCCCAATGGTTAATCCGTTATCGGAAATTATTTGTAACTTTCGACAAGTAGAACAATGAATAGAACAGTTAGACGGTTGAAATCTTTGTATATATTGCTTCTATATAGTCTAAGAAACATATATGCAAAGCATCCAAACAGTACCGGTCGCCAATTTTTTGTTCTTCAAGTTTAAGTAAACTACGATCCCCATTGTTAATCCCTTAACGGAAATTATTTGTAACTTTCGACAAGTGGAACAGTGAATGGAACAGGTAGACGGTTGAAATCTTTGCATATATTGCTTCTGTATAGTATAAGAAACATATATGCAAAGCATCCAAACAGTACAATTCGCCAATTTTTTGTTCTTCAAGTTTAAGTGAACAATGAGCCCCAATGGTTAATCCGTTATCGGAAATTATTTCTAACTTTCGACAAGTAGAACAATGAATGGAACAGGTAGACGGTTGAAATCTTTGTATATATTGCTTCTATATAGTATAAGAAACATATATGCAAAGCATCCAAACAGTACCATTCGCCAATTGTTTGTTCTTCAAGTTTAAGTGAACTACGAGCCCCATTGTTAATCCTTTAAAGGAAATAATTTGTAAATTTCGACAAGTAGAACAATGAATGGAACAGGTAGACTGTTGAAATCATTGCATATATTACTTCTATACAGCCTAAGAAACATTTATGCAAAGCATCCAAACAGTACAATTCGCCAATTTTTTGTTCTTCAAGTTTAAGTAAACTACGATCCCCATTGTTAATCCCTTAACGGAAATTATTTGTAACTTTCGACAAGTAGAACAGTGAATGGAACAGGTAGACGGTTGAAATCTTTGTATATATTGCTTCTATATAGTCATAGAAACATATATGCAAAGCATCCAAACAGTACCATTCGCCAATTTTTTGTTCTTCAAGTTTAAGTGAACAATGAGCCCCATTGTTAATCCTTTAAAGGAAATTATTTGTAACTTTCGACAAGTAGAACAATGAATGGAACAGGTAGACGGTTGAAATCTTTGTATATATTGCTTCTATATAGTCTAAGACACATATATGCAAAGCATCCAAACAGTACCATTCGCCAATTTTTTGTTCTTCAAGTTTAAGTGAACAATGAGCCCCATTGTTAATCCTTTAAAGGAAATTATTTGTAACTTTCGACAAGTAGAACAATGAATGGAACAGGTAGACGGTTGAAATCTTTGTATATATTGCTTCTATATAGTCTAAGACACATATATGCAAAGCATCCAAACAGTACCATTCGCCAATTTTTTGTTCTTCAAGTTTAAGTGAACTACGAGCCCCATTGTTAATCCTTTAAAGGAAATTATTTGTAAATTTCGGCAAGTAGAACAATGAATGGAATAGGTAGACGGTTGAAATCATTGTATATATTGCTTCTATATAGTCTAAGAAACATATATGCAAATCATCCAAACAGTACATATCGCCAATTTCTTGTTCTTCAAATTTAAGTAAACTACGATCCCCATTGTTAATCCCTTAACGGAAATTATTTGTAACTTTCGACAAGTAGAACAGTGAATGGAACAGGTAGACTGTTGAAATCTTTGTATATATTGCTTCTATATAGTCATAGAAACATATATGCAAAGCATCCAAACAATACCATTCGCCAATTTTTTGTTCTTCAAGTTTAAGTGAACAATGAGCCCCATTGTTAATCCTTTAAAGGAAATTATTTGCAACTTTCGACAAGTAGAACAATGAATGGAACAGGTAGACGGTTGAAATCTTTGTATATATTGCTTCCTTATAGTCTAAGAAACATATATCCAAAGCATCCAAACAATACCATTCGCCACTTTTTTGTTCTTCAAGTTTAAGTGAACAACGAGCCCCATTGTTAATCCTTTAAAGGAAATTATTTGTAAATTTCGACAAGTAGAACAATGATTGGAACACGTAGACGGTTGAAATCTTTGTATATATTGCTTCCATATAGTCTAAGAAACATGTACGCAAAGCATCCAAACAGTACAATTCGCCAATTTTTTGTTCTTCAAGTTTAAGTGAACTACGATCCCCATTGTTAATCCCTTAACGGAAATTATTTGTAACTTTCGACAAGTAGAACTGTGAATGGAACAGGTAGACGGTTGAAATCTTTGTATATATTGCTTCTATATAGTATAAGAAACATATATGCAAAGCATCCAAACAGTACAATTCGCCAATTGTTTGTTCTTCAAGTTTAAGTGAACAATGAGCCCCAATGGCTAATCCGTTATCGGAAATTATTTGTAACTTTCGACAAGTAGAACAATGAATGGAACAGGTAGATGATTGAAATCTTTGTATATATTGCTTCTATATAGTCTAAGAAACATATATGCAAAGCATCCAAACAGTAAAATTCGCCAATTTCTTGTTCTTCAAGTTTAAGTAAACTACGATCCCCATTGTTAATCCCTTAACGGAAATTATTTGTAACTTTCGACAAGTAGAACAGTGAATGGAACAGGTAGACGGTTGAAATCTTTGTATATATTGCTTCTATATAGTCATAGAAACATATATGCAAAGCATCCAAACAGTACAATTCGCCAATTTTTTGTTCTTCAAGTTTAAGTGAACAATGAGCCCCAATGGTTAATCCGTTATCGGAAATTATTTGTAACTTTCGACAAGTAGAACAATGAATGGAACAGTTAGACGGTTGAAATCTTTGTATATATTGCTTCTATATAGTCTAAGAAACATATATGCAAAGCATCCAAACAGTACAAATCGCCAATTTTTGGTTCTTCAAGTTTAAGTGAACAATGAGCCCCAATGGTTAATCCGTTATCGGAAATTAATTGTAACTTTCGACAAGTAAAACAATGAATGGAACAGGTAGACGGTTGAAATCTTTGTATATATTGCTACTATATAGTCTAAGAAACATATATGCAAAGCATCCAAACAGTACAATTCGCCAATTTTTTGTTCTTCAAGTTTAAGTGAACAATGAGCCCCAATGGTTAATCCGTTATAGGAAATTATTTGTAACTTTCGACAAGTAGAACAATGAATAGAACAGTTAGACGGTTGAAATCTTTGTATATATTGCTTCTATATAGTCTAAGAAACATATATGCAAAGCATCCAAACAGTACCGGTCGCCAATTTTTTGTTCTTCAAGCTTAAGTAAACTACGATCCCCATTGTTAATCCCTTAACGGAAATTATTTGTAACTTTCGACAAGTGGAACAGTGAATGGAACAGGTAGACGGTTGAAATCTTTGCATATATTGCTTCTGTATAGTATAAGAAACATATATGCAAAGCATCCAAACAGTACAATTCGCCAATTTTTTGTTCTTCAAGTTTAAGTGAACAATGAGCCCCAATGGTTAATCCGTTATCGGAAATTATTTCTAACTTTCGACAAGTAGAACAATGAATGGAACAGGTAGACGGTTGAAATCTTTGTATATATTGCTTCTATATAGTATAAGAAACATATATGCAAAGCATCCAAACAGTACCATTCGCCAATTGTTTGTTCTTCAAGTTTAAGTGAACTACGAGCCCCATTGTTAATCCTTTAAAGGAAATAATTTGTAAATTTCGACAAGTAGAACAATGAATGGAACAGGTAGACTGTTGAAATCATTGCATATATTACTTCTATACAGCCTAAGAAACATTTATGCAAAGCATCCAAACAGTACAATTCGCCAATTTTTTGTTCTTCAAGTTTAAGTAAACTACGATCCCCATTGTTAATCCCTTAACGGAAATTATTTGTAACTTTCGACAAGTAGAACAGTGAATGGAACAGGTAGACGGTTGAAATCTTTGTATATATTGCTTCTATATAGTCATAGAAACATATATGCAAAGCATCCAAACAGTACCATTCGCCAATTTTTTGTTCTTCAAGTTTAAGTGAACAATGAGCCCCATTGTTAATCCTTTAAAGGAAATTATTTGTAACTTTCGACAAGTAGAACAATGAATGGAACAGGTAGACGGTTGAAATCTTTGTATATATTGCTTCTATATAGTCTAAGACACATATATGCAAAGCATCCAAACAGTACCATTCGCCAATTTTTTGTTCTTCAAGTTTAAGTGAACTACGAGCCCCATTGTTAATCCTTTAAAGGAAATTATTTGTAAATTTCGGCAAGTAGAACAATGAATGGAATAGGTAGACGGTTGAAATCATTGTATATATTGCTTCTATATAGTCTAAGAAACATATATGCAAATCATCCAAACAGTACAATTCGCCAATTTCTTGTTCTTCAAGTTTAAGTAAACTACGATCCCCATTGTTAATCCCTTAACGGAAATTATTTGTAACTTTCGACAAGTAGAACAGTGAATGGAACAGGTAGACTGTTGAAATCTTTGTATATATTGCTTCTATATAGTCATAGAAACATATATGCAAAGCATCCAAACAATACCATTCGCCAATTTTTTGTTCTTCAAGTTTAAGTGAACAATGAGCCCCATTATTAATCCTTTAAAGGAAATTATTTGCAACTTTCGACAAGTAGAACAATGAATGGAACAGGTAGACGGTTGAAATCTTTGTATATATTGCTTCCTTATAGTCTAAGAAACATATATCCAAAGCATCCAAACAGTACCATTCGCCACTTTTTTGTTCTTCAAGTTTAAGTGAACAACGAGCCCCATTGTTAATCCTTTAAAGGAAATTATTTGTAAATTTCGACAAGTAGAACAATGATTGGAACACGTAGACGGTTGAAATCTTTGTATATATTGCTTCCATATAGTCTAAGAAACATGTACGCAAAGCATCCAAACAGTACAATTCGCCAATTTTTTGTTCTTCAAGTTTAAGTGAACTACGATCCCCATTGTTAATCCCTTAACGGAAATTATTTGTAACTTTCGACAAGTAGAACTGTGAATGGAACAGGTAGACGGTTGAAATCTTTGTATATATTGCTTCTATATAGTATAAGAAACATATATGCAAAGCATCCAAACAGTACAATTCGCCAATTCTTTGTTCTTCAAGTTTAAGTGAACAATGAGCCCCAATGGCTAATCCGTTATCGGAAATTATTTGTTACTTTCGACAAGTAGAACAATGAATGGAACAGGTAGATGATTGAAATCTTTGTATATATTGCTTCTATATAGTCTAAGAAACATATATGCAAAGCATCCAAACAGTAAAATTCGCCAATTTCTTGTTCTTCAAGTTTAAGTAAACTACGATCCCCATTGTTAATGCCTTAACGGAAATTATTTGTAACTTTCGACAAGTAGAACAATGAATGGAACAGGTAGACGGTTGAAATCAATGTATATATTGCTTCTATATAGTCTAAGAAACATATATGCAAAGCATCCAAACAGTACCATTCGCCACTTTTTTGTTCTTCAAGTTTAAGTGAACAACGAGCGCCATTGTTAATCCTTTAAAGGAAATTATTTGTAAATTTCGACAAGTAGAACAATGATTGGAACACGTAGACTGTTGAAATCTTTGTATATATTGCTTCCATATAGTCTAAGAAACATGTACGCAAAGCATCCAAACAGTACAATTCGCCAATTTTTTGTTCTTCAAGTTTAAGTGAACAATGTGCCCCAATGGTTAATCCTTTATCGGAAATTATTTGTAATTTTCGACAAGTAGAACAATGAATGGAACAGTTAGACGGTTGAAATATTTGTATATATTGCTTCTATATAGTCTACGAAACATATATGCAAAGCATCCAAACAGTACAATTCGCCAATTTTTTGTTCTTCAAGTTTAAGTGAGCAATGAGCCCCAATGGTTAATCCGTTATCGGAAATTATTTGTAACTTTTGACAAGTAGAACAATGAATGGAAAAGGTAGACGGTTGAAATCTTTGTATATATTGCTTCTATATAGTCTAAGAAACATATATGCAAAGCATCCAAACAGTACCATTCGCCAATTTTCTGTTCTTCAAGTTTAAGTGAACAATGAGCCCAAATGGTTAATCCGTTATCGGAAATTATTTGTAACTTTCGACACGTAGAACAATGAATGGAAAAGGTAGACGGTTGAAATCTTTGTATATATTGCTTCTATATAGTCTAAGAAACATATATGCAAAGCATCCAAACAGTACCATTCGCCAATTTTTTGTTCTTCAAGTTTAAGTGAACAATGAGCCCCATTATTAATCCTTTAAAGGAAATTATTTGCAACTTTCGACAAGTAGAACAATGAATGGAACAGGTAGACGGTTGAAATCTTTGTATATATTGCTTCCTTATAGTCTAAGAAACATATATCCAAAGCATCCAAACAGTACCATTCGCCACTTTTTTGTTCTTCAAGTTTAAGTGAACAACGAGCCCCATTGTTAATCCTTTAAAGGAAATTATTTGTAAATTTCGACAAGTAGAACAATGATTGGAACACGTAGACGGTTGAAATCTTTGTATATATTGCTTCCATATAGTCTAAGAAACATGTACGCAAAGCATCCAAACAGTACAATTCGCCAATTTTTTGTTCTTCAAGTTTAAGTGAACTACGATCCCCATTGTTAATCCCTTAACGGAAATTATTTGTAACTTTCGACAAGTAGAACTGTGAATGGAACAGGTAGACGGTTGAAATCTTTGTATATATTGCTTCTATATAGTATAAGAAACATATATGCAAAGCATCCAAACAGTACAATTCGCCAATTGTTTGTTCTTCAAGTTTAAGTGAACAATGAGCCCCAATGGCTAATCCGTTATCGGAAATTATTTGTAACTTTCGACAAGTAGAACAATGAATGGAACAGGTAGATGATTGAAATCTTTGTATATATTGCTTCTATATAGTCTAAGAAACATATATGCAAAGCATCCAAACAGTAAAATTCGCCAATTTCTTGTTCTTCAAGTTTAAGTAAACTACGATCCCCATTGTTAATGCCTTAACGGAAATTATTTGTAACTTTCGACAAGTAGAACAATGAATGGAACAGGTAGACGGTTGAAATCAATGTATATATTGCTTCTATATAGTCTAAGAAACATATATGCAAAGCATCCAAACAGTACCATTCGCCACTTTTTTGTTCTTCAAGTTTAAGTGAACAACGAGCGCCATTGTTAATCCTTTAAAGGAAATTATTTGTAAATTTCGACAAGTAGAACAATGATTGGAACACGTAGACGGTTGAAATCTTTGTATATATTGCTTCCATATAGTCTAAGAAACATGTACGCAAAGCATCCAAACAGTACAATTCGCCAATTTTTTGTTCTTCAAGTTTAAGTGAACAATGTGCCCCAATGGTTAATCCTTTATCGGAAATTATTTGTAATTTACGACAAGTAGAACAATGAATGGAACAGTTAGACGGTTGAAATATTTGTATATATTGCTTCTATATAGTCTACGAAACATATATGCAAAGCATCCAAACAGTACAATTCGCCAATTTTTTGTTCTTCAAGTTTAAGTGAGCAATGAGCCCCAATGGTTAATCCGTTATCGGAAATTATTTGTAACTTTTGACAAGTAGAACAATGAATGGAAAAGGTAGACGGTTGAAATCTTTGTATATATTGCTTCTATATAGTCTAAGAAACATATATGCAAAGCATCCAAACAGTACCATTCGCCAATTTTCTGTTCTTCAAGTTTAAGTGAACAATGAGCCCAAATGGTTAATCCGTTATCGGAAATTATTTGTAACTTTCGACACGTAGAACAATGAATGGAAAAGGTAGACGGTTGAAATCTTTGTATATATTGCTTCTATATAGTCTAAGAAACATATATGCAAAGCATCCAAACAGTACCATTCGCCAATTTTTTGTTCTTCAAGTTTAAGTGAACAATGAGCACCAATGGTTAATCCTTTATCGGAAATTATTTGTAATTTTCGACAAGTAGAACAATGAATGGAACAGTTAGACGGTTGAAATATTTGTATATATTGCTTCTATATAGTCTACGAAACATATATGCAAAGCATCCAAACAGTACAATTCGCCAATTTTTTGTTCTTCAAGTTTAAGTGAACAATGAGCCCCAATGGTTAATCCGTTATCGGAAATTATTTGTAACTTTCGACAAGTAGAACAATGAATGGAACAGTTAGACGGTTGAAATCTTTGTATATATTGCTTCTATATAGTCTAAGAAACATATATGCAAAGCATCCAAACAGTACAATTCGCCAATTTTTGGTTCTTCAAGTTTAAGTGAACAATGAGCCCCAATGGTTAATCCGTTATCGGAAATTAATTGTAACTTTCGACAAGTAAAACAATGAATGGAACAGGTAGACGGTTGAAATCTTTGTATATATTGCTACTATATAGTCTAAGAAACATATATGCAAAGCATCCAAACAGTACAATTCGCCAATTTATGGTTCTTCAAGTTTAAGTGAACAATGAGCCCCATTGTTAATCCTTTAAAGGAAATTATTTGTAACTTTCGACAAGTAGAACAATGAATGGAACAGGTAGACGGTTGAAATCTTTGTATATATTGCTTCTATATAGTCTAAGAAACATATATGCAAAGCATCCAAACAGTAAAATTCGCCAATTTCTTGTTCTTCAAGTTTAAGTAAACTACGATCCCCATTGTTAATGCCTTAACGGAAATTATTTGTAATTTTCGACAAGTAGAACAATGAATGGAACAGGTAGACGGTTGAAATCAATGTATATATTGCTTCTATATAGTCTAAGAAACATATATGCAAAGCATCCAAACAGTACCATTCGCCACTTTTTTGTTCTTCAAGTTTAAGTGAACAACGAGCCCCATTGTTAATCCTTTAAAGGAAATTATTTGTAAATTTCGACATGTAGAACAATGATTGGAACACGTAGACGGTTGAAATCTTTGTATATATTGCTTCCATATAGTCTAAGAAACATGTACGCAAAGCATCCAAACAGTACCATTCGCCAATTTTTTGTTCTTCAAGTTTAAGTGAACAATGAGCCCCAATGGTTAATCCTTTATCGGAAATTATTTGTAACTTTCGACAAGTAGAACAATGAATGGAACAGGTAGACGGTTGAAATCTTTGTATATATTGCTTCTATATAGTCTAAGAAACATATATGCAAAGCATCCAAACAGTACAATTCGCCAATTTTTTGTTCTTCAAGTTCAAGTGAACAATGAGCCCCAATGGTTAATCCTTTATCGGAAATTATTTGTAACTTTCGACAAGTAGAACAATGAATGGAAAAGGTAGACGGTTGAAGTCTTTGTATATATTGCTTCTATATAGTCTAAGAAACATATATGCAAAGCATCCAAACAGTACAATTCGCCAATTTTTTGTTCTTCAAGTTTAAGTGAACAATGAGCCCCAATGGTTAATCCGTTATCGGAAATTATTTGTAACTTTCGTCAAGTAGAACAATGAATGGAAAAGTTAGACGGTTGAAATATTTTATCTGTTGCTTCTGTATAGTCTACGAAACATATATGCAAAGCATCCAAACAGTACAATTCGCCAATTTTTTGTTCTTCAAGTTTAAGTGAGGAATGAGCCCCAATGGTTAATCCGTTGTCGGAAATTATTTGTAACTTTTGACAAGTAGAACAATGAATGGAAAAGGTAGACGGTTGAAATCTTTGTATATATTGCTTCTATATAGTCTAAGAAACATATATGCAAAGCATCCAAACAGTACCATTCGCCAATTTTTTGTTCTTCAAGTTTAAGTGAACAATGAGCACCAATGGTTAATACTTTATCGAAAATTATTTCTAACTTTCGACAAGTAGAACAATGAATGGAACAGGTAGACGGTTGAAATCATTGTATATATTGCTTCTATATAGTCTAAGAAACATATATGCAAAGCATCCAAACAGTACAATTCGACAATTTTTTGTTCTTCAAGTTTTGTGAACAATGAGCCCCAATGGTTAATCCTTTATCGGAAATTATTTGTAACTTTCGACAAGTAGAACAATGAATGGAACAGGTAGACGGTTGAAATCTTTGTATATATTGCTTCTATATAGTCTAAGAAACATATATGCAAAGCATCCAAACAGTACAATTCGCCAATTTTTTGTTCTTCAAGTTTAAGTGAACAATGAGCCCCAATGGTTAATCCTTTATCGGAAATTATTTGTAAATTTCGACAAGTAGAACAATGAATGGAACAGGTATCCGGTTGAAATCTTTGTATATATTGCTTCTATATAGTCTAAGAAACATATCTGCAAATCATCCAAACAGTACAATTCGACAATTTTTTGTTCTTCAAGTTTAGTGAACAATGAGCCCCAATGGTTAATCCTTTATCGGAAATTATTTGTAATTTTCGACGAGTAGAACAATGAATGGAACAGGTAGACGGTTGAAATCTTTGTATATATTGCTTCTATATAGTCTAAGAAACATATATGCAAAGCATCCAAACAGTACCATTCGCCAATTTTCTGTTCTTCAAGTTTAAGTGAACAATGAGCCCAAATGGTTAATCCGTTATCGGAAATTATTTGTAACTTTCGACACGTAGAACAATGAATGGAAAAGGTAGACGGTTGAAATCTTTGTATATATTGCTTCTATATAGTCTAAGAAACATATATGCAAAGCATCCAAACAGTACCATTCGCCAATTTTTTGTTCTTCAAGTTTAAGTGAACAATGAGCCCCATTATTAATCCTTTAAAGGAAATTATTTGCAACTTTCGACAAGTAGAACAATGAATGGAACAGGTAGACGGTTGAAATCTTTGTATATATTGCTTCCTTATAGTCTAAGAAACATATATCCAAAGCATCCAAACAGTACCATTCGCCACTTTTTTGTTCTTCAAGTTTAAGTGAACAACGAGCCCCATTGTTAATCCTTTAAAGGAAATTATTTGTAAATTTCGACAAGTAGAACAATGATTGGAACACGTAGACGGTTGAAATCTTTGTATATATTGCTTCCATATAGTCTAAGAAACATGTACGCAAAGCATCCAAACAGTACAATTCGCCAATTTTTTGTTCTTCAAGTTTAAGTGAACTACGATCCCCATTGTTAATCCCTTAACGGAAATTATTTGTAACTTTCGACAAGTAGAACTGTGAATGGAACAGGTGGACGGTTGAAATCTTTGTATATATTGCTTCTATATAGTATAAGAAACATATATGCAAAGCATCCAAACAGTACAATTCGCCAATTGTTTGTTCTTCAAGTTTAAGTGAACAATGAGCCCCAATGGCTAATCCGTTATCGGAAATTATTTGTAACTTTCGACAAGTAGAACAATGAATGGAACAGGTAGATGATTGAAATCTTTGTATATATTGCTTCTATATAGTCTAAGAAACATATATGCAAAGCATCCAAACAGTAAAATTCGCCAATTTCTTGTTCTTCAAGTTTAAGTAAACTACGATCCCCATTGTTAATGCCTTAACGGAAATTATTTGTAACTTTCGACAAGTAGAACAATGAATGGAACAGGTAGACGGTTGAAATCAATGTATATATTGCTTCTATATAGTCTAAGAAACATATATGCAAAGCATCCAAACAGTACCATTCGCCACTTTTTTGTTCTTCAAGTTTAAGTGAACAACGAGCGCCATTGTTAATCCTTTAAAGGAAATTATTTGTAAATTTCGACAAGTAGAACAATGATTGGAACACGTAGACGGTTGAAATCTTTGTATATATTGCTTCCATATAGTCTAAGAAACATGTACGCAAAGCATCCAAACAGTACAATTCGCCAATTTTTTGTTCTTCAAGTTTAAGTGAACAATGTGCCCCAATGGTTAATCCTTTATCGGAAATTATTTGTAATTTACGACAAGTAGAACAATGAATGGAACAGTTAGACGGTTGAAATATTTGTATATATTGCTTCTATATAGTCTACGAAACATATATGCAAAGCATCCAAACAGTACAATTCGCCAATTTTTTGTTCTTCAAGTTTAAGTGAGCAATGAGCCCCAATGGTTAATCCGTTATCGGAAATTATTTGTAACTTTTGACAAGTAGAACAATGAATGGAAAAGGTAGACGGTTGAAATCTTTGTATATATTGCTTCTATATAGTCTAAGAAACATATATGCAAAGCATCCAAACAGTACCATTCGCCAATTTTCTGTTCTTCAAGTTTAAGTGAACAATGAGCCCAAATGGTTAATCCGTTATCGGAAATTATTTGTAACTTTCGACACGTAGAACAATGAATGGAAAAGGTAGACGGTTGAAATCTTTGTATATATTGCTTCTATATAGTCTAAGAAACATATATGCAAAGCATCCAAACAGTACCATTCGCCAATTTTTTGTTCTTCAAGTTTAAGTGAACAATGAGCACCAATGGTTAATCCTTTATCGGAAATTATTTGTAATTTTCGACAAGTAGAACAATGAATGGAACAGTTAGACGGTTGAAATATTTGTATATATTGCTTCTATATAGTCTACGAAACATATATGCAAAGCATCCAAACAGTACAATTCGCCAATTTTTTGTTCTTCAAGTTTAAGTGAACAATGAGCCCCAATGGTTAATCCGTTATCGGAAATTATTTGTAACTTTCGACAAGTAGAACAATGAATGGAACAGTTAGACGGTTGAAATCTTTGTATATATTGCTTCTATATAGTCTAAGAAACATATATGCAAAGCATCCAAACAGTACAATTCGCCAATTTTTGGTTCTTCAAGTTTAAGTGAACAATGAGCCCCAATGGTTAATCCGTTATCGGAAATTAATTGTAACTTTCGACAAGTAAAACAATGAATGGAACAGGTAGACGGTTGAAATCTTTGTATATATTGCTACTATATAGTCTAAGAAACATATATGCAAAGCATCCAAACAGTACAATTCGCCAATTTATGGTTCTTCAAGTTTAAGTGAACAATGAGCCCCATTGTTAATCCTTTAAAGGAAATTATTTGTAACTTTCGACAAGTAGAACAATGAATGGAACAGGTAGACGGTTGAAATCTTTGTATATATTGCTTCTATATAGTCTAAGAAACATATATGCAAAGCATCCAAACAGTAAAATTCGCCAATTTCTTGTTCTTCAAGTTTAAGTAAACTACGATCCCCATTGTTAATGCCTTAACGGAAATTATTTGTAATTTTCGACAAGTAGAACAATGAATGGAACAGGTAGACGGTTGAAATCAATGTATATATTGCTTCTATATAGTCTAAGAAACATATATGCAAAGCATCCAAACAGTACCATTCGCCACTTTTTTGTTCTTCAAGTTTAAGTGAACAACGAGCCCCATTGTTAATCCTTTAAAGGAAATTATTTGTAAATTTCGACATGTAGAACAATGATTGGAACACGTAGACGGTTGAAATCTTTGTATATATTGCTTCCATATAGTCTAAGAAACATGTACGCAAAGCATCCAAACAGTACCATTCGCCAATTTTTTGTTCTTCAAGTTTAAGTGAACAATGAGCCCCAATGGTTAATCCTTTATCGGAAATTATTTGTAACTTTCGACAAGTAGAACAATGAATGGAAAAGGTAGACGGTTGAAGTCTTTGTATATATTGCTTCTATATAGTCTAAGAAACATATATGCAAAGCATCCAAACAGTACAATTCGCCAATTTTTTGTTCTTCAAGTTTAAGTGAACAATGAGCCCCAATGGTTAATCCGTTATCGGAAATTATTTGTAACTTTCGTCAAGTAGAACAATGAATGGAAAAGTTAGACGGTTGAAATATTTTATCTGTTGCTTCTATATAGTCTACGAAACATATATGCAAAGCATCCAAACAGTACAATTCGCCAATTTTTTGTTCTTCAAGTTTAAGTGAGGAATGAGCCCCAATGGTTAATCCGTTGTCGGAAATTATTTGTAACTTTTGACAAGTAGAACAATGAATGGAAAAGGTAGACGGTTGAAATCTTTGTATATATTGCTTCTATATAGTCTAAGAAACATATATGCAAAGCATCCAAACAGTACCATTCGCCAATTTTTTGTTCTCCAAGTTTAAGTGAACAATGAGCACCAATGGTTAATACTTTATCGGAAATTATTTGTAATTTTCGACAAGTAGAACAATGAATGGAACAGTTAGACGGTTGAAATATTTGTATATATTGCTTCTATATAGTCTAACAAACATATATGCAAAGCATCCAAACAGTACAATTCGCCAATTTTTTGTTCTTCAAGTTTAAGTGAACAATGAGCCCCAATGGTTAATCCTTTATCGGAAATTATTTGTAAATTTCGACAAGTAGAACAATGAATGGAACAGGTATCCGGTTGAAATCTTTGTATATATAGCTTCTATATAGTCTAAGAAACATATCTGCAAATCATCCAAACAGTACAATTCGACAATTTTTTGTTCTTCAAGTTTAGTGAACAATGAGCCCCAATGGTTAATCCTTTATCGGAAATTATTTGTAATTTTCGACGAGTAGAACAATGAATGGAACAGGTAGACGGTTGAAATCTTTGTATATATTGCTTCTATATAATCTAAGAAACATATATGCAAAGCATCCAAACAGTACCATTCGCTAATTTTTTGTTCTTCAAGTTTAAGTGAACTACGAGCCCCATTGTTAATACTTTAACGGAAATTATTTCTAACTTGCGAGAAGTAGAACAATGAATGGAACTGTTAGCCGGTTGAAATCAATGTATATATTGCTTCTATATAGTCTAAGAAACATATATGCAAAGCATCCAAACAGTACCATTCGCCAATTTTTTGTTCTTCAAGTTTAAGTGAACGACGAGCCCCATTGTTAATCCTTTAACGGAAATTAATTGTAACTTTCGACAAGTAGAACAGTGAATGGAACAGGTAGACGGTTGAAATCTTTGTATATATTGCTTCTATATAGTCTAAGAAACATATATGCAAAGCATCCAAACAGTACAATTCGCCAATTTATTGTTCTTCAAGTTTAAGTGAACAACGAGCCCCATTGTTAATCCTTTAAAGGAAATTATTTGTAACTTTCGACAAGTAGAACAATGAATGGAACAGGTAGGCGGTTGAAATCTTTGTATATATTGCTTCTATATAGTCTAAGAAACATATATGCAAATCATCCAAACAGTACAATTCGCCAATTTCTTGTTCTTCAAGTTTAACTAAACTACGATCCCCATTGTTAATCCCTTAACGGAAATTATTTGTAACTTTCGACAAGTAGAACAATGAATGGAACAGGTAGACGGTTGAAATCTTTGTATAAATTGCTTCTATATAGTCTAAGAAACATATATGCAAATCATCCAAACAGTACAATTCGCCAATTATTTGATCTTCAAGTTTAAGTGAACAGCGAGCCCGATTGTTAATACTTTAACGGAAATTATTTGTAACTTGCGACAAGTAGAACAATGAATGGAACAGGTAGACGGTTGAAATCAATGTATATATTGCTTCTTTATAGTCTAAGAAACATATATGCAAAGCATCCAAACAGTACCATACGCCACTTTTTTGTTCTTCAAGTTTAAGTGAACAACGAGCCCCATTGTTAATCCTTTAAAGGAAATTATTTGTAAATTTCGACAAGTAGAACAATGATTGGAACACGTAGACGGTTGAAATCTTTGTATATATTGCTTCCATATAGTCTAAGAAACATGTACACAAAGCATCCAAACAGTACAATTCGCCAATTTTTTGTTCTTCAAGTTTAAGTGAACTACGATCCCCATTGTTAATCCCTTAACGGAAACTATTTGTAACTTTCGACAAGTAGAACAGTGACTGGAACAGGTAGACGGTTGAAATCTTTGTATATATTGCCTCTATATAGTATAAGAAACATATATGCAAAGCATCCAAACAGTACAATTCGCCAATTTTTTGTTCTTCAAGTTTAAGTGAACAATGAGCCCCAATGGTTAATCCGTTGTCGGAAATTATTTGTAACTTTTGACAAGTAGAACAATGAATGGAAAAGGTAGACGGTTGAAATCTTTGTATATATTGCTTCTATATAGTCTAAGAAACATATATGCAAAGCATCCAAACAGTACCATTCGCCAATTTTTTGTTCTCCAAGTTTAAGTGAACAATGAGCACCAATGGTTAATACTTTATCGGAAATTATTTGTAATTTTCGACGAGTAGAACAATGAATGGAACAGGTAGACGGTTGAAATCTTTGTATATATTGCTTCTATATAATCTAAGAAACATATATGCAAAGCATCCAAACAGTACCATTCGCTAATTTTTTGTTCTTCAAGTTTAAGTGAACTACGAGCCCCATTGTTAATACTTTAACGGAAATTATTTCTAACTTGCGAGGAGTAGAACAATGAATGGAACTGTTAGCCGGTTGAAATCAATGTATATATTGCTTCTATATAGTCTAAGAAACATATATGCAAAGCATCCAAACAGTACCATTCGCCAATTTTTTGTTCTTCAAGTTTAAGTGAACGACGAGCCCCATTGTTAATCCTTTAACGGAAATTAATTGTAACTTTCGACAAGTAGAACAGTGAATGGAACAGGTAGACGGTTGAAATCTTTGTATATATTGCTTCTATATAGTCTAAGAAACATATATGCAAAGCATCCAAACAGTACAATTCGCCAATTTTTTGTTCTTCAAGTTTAAGTGAACAATGAGCCCCAATGGTTAATCCGTTATCGGAAATTATTTGTAACTTTCGACAAGTAGAACAATGAATGGAAAAGTTAGACGGTTGAAATATTTTATCTGTTGCTTCTATATAGTCTACGAAACATATATGCAAAGCATCCAAACAGTACAATTCGCCAATTTTTTGTTCTTCAAGTTTAAGTGAGGAATGAGCCCCAATGGTTAATCCGTTGTCGGAAATTATTTGTAACTTTTGACAAGTAGAACAATGAATGGAAAAGGTAGACGGTTGAAATCTTTGTATATATTGCTTCTATATAGTCTAAGAAACATATATGCAAAGCATCCAAACAGTACCATTCGCCAATTTTTTGTTCTTCAAGTTTAAGTGAACAATGAGCACCAATGGTTAATACTTTATCGGAAATTATTTCTAACTTTCGACAAGTAGAACAATGAATGGAACAGGTAGACGGTTGAAATCATTGTATATATTGCTTCTATATAGTCTAAGAAACATATATGCAAAGCATCCAAACAGTAACATTCGCCAATTTTTTGTTCTTCAAGTTTTGTGAACAATGAGCCCCAATGGTTAATCCGTTATCGGAAATTATTTGTAACTTTCGATACGTAGAACAATGAATGGAAAAGGTAGACGGTTGAAATCTTTGTATATATTGCTTCTATATAGTCTAAGAAACATATCTGCAAAGCATCCAAACAGTACCATTCGCCAATTTTTTGTTCTTCAAGTTTAAGTGAACAATGAGCACCAATGGTTAATCCTTTATCGGAAACTATTTGTAATTTTCGACAAGTAGAACAATGAATGGAACAGTTAGACGGTTGAAATATTTGTATATATTGCTTCTATATAGTCTAAGAAACATATATGCAAAGCATCCAAACAGTACCATTCGCCACTTTTTTGTTCTTCAAGTTTAAGTGAACAACGAGCCCCATTGTTAATCCTTTAAAGGAAATTATTTGTAAATTTCGACATGTAGAACAATGATTGGAACACGTAGACGGTTGAAATCTTTGTATATATTGCTTCCATATAGTCTAAGAAACATGTACGCAAAGCATCCAAACAGTACCATTCGCCAATTTTTTGTTGTTCAAGTTTAAGTGAACAATGAGCCCCAATGGTTAATCCTTTATCGGAAATTATTTGTAACTTTCGACAAGTAGAACAATGAATGGAACAGGTAGACGGTTGAAATCTTTGTATATATTGCTTCTATATAGTCTAAGAAACATATATGCAAAGCATCCAAACAGTACAATTCGCCAATTTATTGTTCTTCAAGTTTAAGTGAACAACGAGCCCCATTGTTAATCCTTTAAAGGAAATTATTTGTAACTTTCGACAAGTAGAACAATGAATGGAACAGGTAGGCGGTTGAAATCTTTGTATATATTGCTTCTATATAGTCTAAGAAACATATATGCAAATCATCCAAACAGTACAATTCGCCAATTTCTTGTTCTTCAAGTTTAACTAAACTACGATCCCCATTGTTAATCCCTTAACGGAAATTATTTGTAACTTTCGACAAGTAGAACAATGAATGGAACAGGTAGACGGTTGAAATCTTTGTATAAATTGCTTCTATATAGTCTAAGAAACATATATGCAAATCATCCAAACAGTACAATTCGCCAATTATTTGATCTTCAAGTTTAAGTGAACAGCGAGCCCGATTGTTAATACTTTAACGGAAATTATTTGTAACTTGCGACAAGTAGAACAATGAATGGAACAGGTAGACGGTTGAAATCAATGTATATATTGCTTCTTTATAGTCTAAGAAACATATATGCAAAGCATCCAAACAGTACCATACGCCACTTTTTTGTTCTTCAAGTTTAAGTGAACAACGAGCCCCATTGTTAATCCTTTAAAGGAAATTATTTGTAAATTTCGACAAGTAGAACAATGATTGGAACACGTAGACGGTTGAAATCTTTGTATATATTGCTTCCATATAGTCTAAGAAACATGTACACAAAGCATCCAAACAGTACAATTCGCCAATTTTTTGTTCTTCAAGTTTAAGTGAACTACGATCCCCATTGTTAATCCCTTAACGGAAACTATTTGTAACTTTCGACAAGTAGAACAGTGACTGGAACAGGTAGACGGTTGAAATCTTTGTATATATTGCCTCTATATAGTATAAGAAACATATATGCAAAGCATCCAAACAGTACAATTCGCCAATTTTTTGTTCTTCAAGTTTAAGTGAACAATGAGCCCCAATGGTTAATCCGTTGTCGGAAATTATTTGTAACTTTTGACAAGTAGAACAATGAATGGAAAAGGTAGACGGTTGAAATCTTTGTATATATTGCTTCTATATAGTCTAAGAAACATATATGCAAAGCATCCAAACAGTACCATTCGCCAATTTTTTGTTCTCCAAGTTTAAGTGAACAATGAGCACCAATGGTTAATACTTTATCGGAAATTATTTGTAATTTTCGACAAGTAGAACAATGAATGGAACAGTTAGACGGTTGAAATATTTGTATATATTGCTTCTATATAGTCTAAGAAACATATATGCAAAGCATCCAAACAGTACAATTCGCCAATTTTTTGTTCTTCAAGTTTAAGTGAACAATGAGCCCCAATGGTTAATCCTTTATCGGAAATTATTTGTAAATTTCGACAAGTAGAACAATGAATGGAACAGGTATCCGGTTGAAATCTTTGTATATATTGCTTCTATATAGTCTAAGAAACATATCTGCAAATCATCCAAACAGTACAATTCGACAATTTTTTGTTCTTCAAGTTTAGTGAACAATGAGCCCCAATGGTTAATCCTTTATCGGAAATTATTTGTAATTTTCGACGAGTAGAACAATGAATGGAACAGGTAGACGGTTGAAATCTTTGTATATATTGCTTCTATATAATCTAAGAAACATATATGCAAAGCATCCAAACAGTACCATTCGCTAATTTTTTGTTCTTCAAGTTTAAGTGAACTACGAGCCCCATTGTTAATACTTTAACGGAAATTATTTCTAACTTGCGAGGAGTAGAACAATGAATGGAACTGTTAGCCGGTTGAAATCAATGTATATATTGCTTCTATATAGTCTAAGAAACATATATGCAAAGCATCCAAACAGTACCATTCGCCAATTTTTTGTTCTTCAAGTTTAAGTGAACGACGAGCCCCATTGTTAATCCTTTAACGGAAATTAATTGTAACTTTCGACAAGTAGAACAGTGAATGGAACAGGTAGACGGTTGAAATCTTTGTATATATTGCTTCTATATAGTCTAAGAAACATATATGCAAAGCATCCAAACAGTACAATTCGCCAATTTTTTGTTCTTCAAGTTTAAGTGAACAATGAGCCCCAATGGTTAATCCGTTATCGGAAATTATTTGTAACTTTCGACAAGTAGAACAATGAATGGAAAAGTTAGACGGTTGAAATATTTTATCTGTTGCTTCTATATAGTCTACGAAACATATATGCAAAGCATCCAAACAGTACAATTCGCCAATTTTTTGTTCTTCAAGTTTAAGTGAGGAATGAGCCCCAATGGTTAATCCGTTGTCGGAAATTATTTGTAACTTTTGACAAGTAGAACAATGAATGGAAAAGGTAGACGGTTGAAATCTTTGTATATATTGCTTCTATATAGTCTAAGAAACATATATGCAAAGCATCCAAACAGTACCATTCGCCAATTTTTTGTTCTTCAAGTTTAAGTGAACAATGAGCACCAATGGTTAATACTTTATCGGAAATTATTTCTAACTTTCGACAAGTAGAACAATGAATGGAACAGGTAGACGGTTGAAATCATTGTATATATTGCTTCTATATAGTCTAAGAAACATATATGCAAAGCATCCAAACAGTAACATTCGCCAATTTTTTGTTCTTCAAGTTTTGTGAACAATGAGCCCCAATGGTTAATCCGTTATCGGAAATTATTTGTAACTTTCGATACGTAGAACAATGAATGGAAAAGGTAGACGGTTGAAATCTTTGTATATATTGCTTCTATATAGTCTAAGAAACATATCTGCAAAGCATCCAAACAGTACCATTCGCCAATTTTTTGTTCTTCAAGTTTAAGTGAACAATGAGCACCAATGGTTAATCCTTTATCGGAAACTATTTGTAATTTTCGACAAGTAGAACAATGAATGGAACAGTTAGACGGTTGAAATATTTGTATATATTGCTTCTATATAGTCTAAGAAACATATATGCAAAGCATCCAAACAGTACCATTCGCCACTTTTTTGTTCTTCAAGTTTAAGTGAACAACGAGCCCCATTGTTAATCCTTTAAAGGAAATTATTTGTAAATTTCGACATGTAGAACAATGATTGGAACACGTAGACGGTTGAAATCTTTGTATATATTGCTTCCATATAGTCTAAGAAACATGTACGCAAAGCATCCAAACAGTACCATTCGCCAATTTTTTGTTGTTCAAGTTTAAGTGAACAATGAGCCCCAATGGTTAATCCTTTATCGGAAATTATTTGTAACTTTCGACAAGTAGAACAATGAATGGAACAGGTAGACGGTTGAAATCTTTGTATATATTGCTTCTATATAGTCTAAGAAACATATATGCAAAGCATCCAAACAGTACAATTCGCCAATTTTTTGTTCTTCAAGTTCATGTGAACAATGAGCCCCAATGGTTAATCCTTTATCGGAAATTATTTGTAACTTTCGACAAGTAGAACAATGAATGGAAAAGGTAGACGGTTGAAGTCTTTGTATATATTGCTTCTATATAGTCTAAGAAACATATATGCAAAGCATCCAAACAGTACAATTCGCCAATTTTTTGTTCTTCAAGTTCAAGTGAACAATGAGCCCCAATGGTTAATCCTTTATCGGAAATTATTTGTAACTTTCGACAAGTAGAACAATGAATGGAAAAGGTAGACGGTTGAAGTCTTTGTATATATTGCTTCTATATAGTCTAAGAAACATATATGCAAAGCATCCAAACAGTACCATTCGCCAATTTTTTGTTCTTCAAGTTTAAGTGAACAATGAGCCCAAATGGTTAATCCGTTATCGGAAATTATTTGTAACTTTCGACACGTAGAACAATGAATGGAACAGTTAGACGGTTGAAATATTTGTATATATTGCTTCTATATAGACTACGAAACATATATGCAAAGCATCCAAACAGTACAATTCGCCAATTTTTTGTTCTTCAAGTTTAAGTGAACAATGAGCCCCAATGGTTAATCCGTTATCGGAAATTATTTGTAACTTTCGACAAGTAGAACAATGAATGGAAAAGTTAGACGGTTGAAATATTTTATCTGTTGCTTCTATATAGTCTACGAAACATATATGCAAAGCATCCAAACAGTACAATTCGCCAATTTTTTGTTCTTCAAGTTTAAGTGAGGAATGAGCCCCAATGGTTAATCCGTTGTCGGAAATTATTTGTAACTTTTGACAAGTAGAACAATGAATGGAAAAGGTAGACGGTTGAAATCTTTGTATATATTGCTTCTATATAGTCTAAGAAACATATATGCAAAGCATCCAAACAGTACCATTCGCCAATTTTTTGTTCTTCAAGTTTAAGTGAACAATGAGCACCAATGGTTAATACTTTATCGGAAATTATTTCTAACTTTCGACAAGTAGAACAATGAATGGAACAGGTAGACGGTTGAAATCATTGTATATATTGCTTCTATATAGTCTAAGAAACATATATGCAAAGCATCCAAACAGTACAATTCGACAATTTTTTGTTCTTCAAGTTTTGTGAACAATGAGCCCCAATGGTTAATCCTTTATCGGAAATTATTTGTAATTTTCGACAAGTAGAACAATGAATGGAACAGGTAGACGGTTGAAATCTTTGTATATATTGCTTCTATATAGTCTAAGAAACATATATGCAAAGCATCCAAACAGTACAATTCGCCAATTTCTTGTTCTTCAAGTTTAACTAAACTACGATCCCCATTGTTAATCCCTTAACGGAAATTATTTGTAACTTTCGACAAGTAGAACAATGAATGGAACAGGTAGACGGTTGAAATCTTTGTACATATTGCTTCTATATAGTCTAAGCAATATATATGCAAAGCATCCAAACAGTACAATTCGCCAATTTTTTGTTCTTCAAGTTTAAGTGAACAATGAGCCCCAATGGTTAATCCGTTATCGGAAATTATTTGTAACTTTCGACAAGTAGAACAATGAATGGAACAGGTAGATGGTTGAAATCTTTGTATATATTGCTTCTATATAGTCTAAGAAACATATATGCAAAGCATCCAAACAGTACCATTCGCCAATTTTTTGTTCTCCAAGTTTAAGTGAACAATGAGCACCAATGGTTAATACTTTATCGGAAATTATTTGTAATTTTCGACAAGTGGAACAATGAATGGAACAGTTAGACGGCTAAAATATTTGTATATATTGCTTCTATATAGTCTACGAAACATATATGCAAAGCATCCAAACAGTACAATTTGCCAATTTTTTGTTCTTCAAGTTTAAGTGAACAATGAGCCCCATTGTTAATCCATTATCGCAAATTATTTGTAATTTTCGGCAAGTAGAACAGTGAATGGAACAGGTAGACGATTGAAATCTTTGTATATATTGCTTCTATATAGTATAAGAAACATATATACAAAGCATCCAAACAGTACAATTCGCCAAATTTTTGTTCTTCAAGTTTAAGTGAACAATGAGCCCCAATGGTTAATCCGTTATCGGAAATTATTTGTAACTTTCGACAAGAAGAACAATGAATGGCAAAGGTAGACGGTTGAAATCTTTGTATATATTGCTTCTATATAGTCTAAGAAACATATATGCAAATCATCCAAACAGTACAATTCGCCAATTTCTTGTTCTTCAAGTTTAAGTAAACTACGATCCACATTGTTAATCCCTTAACGGAAATTATTTGTAACTTTCGACAAGTAGAACAGTGAATGGAACAGGTAGACGGTTGAAATCTTTGTATATATTGCTTCTATATAGTCTAAGAAACATATATGCAAAGCATCCAAACAGTACAATTCGCCAATTTATGGTTCTTCAAGTTTAAGTGAACAATGAGCCCCATTGTTAATCCTTTAAAGGAAATTATTTGTAACTTTCGACAAGTAGAACAATGAATGGAACAGGTAGACGGTTGAAATCTTTGTATATATTGCTTCTATATAGTCTAAGAAACATATATGCAAAGCATCCAAACAGTAAAATTCGCCAATTTCTTGTTCTTCAAGTTTAAGTAAACTACGATCCCCATTGTTAATGCCTTAACGGAAATTATTTGTAATTTTCGACAAGTAGAACAATGAATGGAACAGGTAGACGGTTGAAATCAATGTATATATTGCTTCTATATAGTCTAAGAAACATATATGCAAAGCATCCAAACAGTACCGTTCGCCACTTTTTTGTTCTTCAAGTTTAAGTGAACAACGAGCCCCATTGTTAATCCTTTAAAGGAAATTATTTGTAAATTTCGACATGTAGAACAACGATTGGAACACGTAGACGGTTGAAATCTTTGTATATATTGCTTCCATATAGTCTAAGAAACATGTACGCAAAGCATCCAAACAGTACCATTCGCCAATTTTTTGTTCTTCAAGTTTAAGTGAACAATGAGCCCCAATGGTTAATCCTTTATCGGAAATTATTTGTAACTTTCGACAAGTAGAACAATGAATGGAACAGGTAGACGGTTGAAATCTTTGTATATATTGCTTCTATATAGTCTAAGAAACATATATGCAAAGCATCCAAACAGTACAATTCGCCAATTTTTTGTTCTTCAAGTTCAAGTGAACAATGAGCCCCAATGGTTAATCCTTTATCGGAAATTATTTGTAACTTTCGACAAGTAGAACAATGAATGGAAAAGGTAGACGGTTGAAGTCTTTGTATATATTGCTTCTATATAGTCTAAGAAACATATATGCAAAGCATCCAAACAGTACCATTCGCCAATTTTTTGTTCTTCAAGTTTAAGTGAACAATGAGCCCAAATGGTTAATCCGTTATCGGAAATTATTTGTAACTTTCGACACGTAGAACAATGAATGGAACAGTTAGACGGTTGAAATATTTGTATATATTGCTTCTATATAGACTACGAAACATATATGCAAAGCATCCAAACAGTACAATTCGCCAATTTTTTGTTCTTCAAGTTTAAGTGAACAATGAGCCCCAATGGTTAATCCGTTATCGGAAATTATTTGTAACTTTCGACAAGTAGAACAATGAATGGAAAAGTTAGACGGTTGAAATATTTTATCTGATGCTTCTATATAGTCTACAAAACATATATGCAAAGCATCCAAACAGTACAATTCGCCAATTTTTTGTTCTTCAAGTTTAAGTGAGGAATGAGCCCCAATGGTTAATCCGTTGTCGGAAATTATTTGTAACTTTGACAAGTAGAACAATGAATGGAAAAGGTAGACGGTTGAAATCTTTGTATATATTGCTTCTATATAGTCTAAGAAACATATATGCAAAGCATCCAAACAGTACCATTCGCCAATTTTTTGTTCTTCAAGTTTAAGTGAACAATGAGCACCAATGGTTAATACTTTATCGGAAATTATTTCTAACTTTCGACAAGTAGAACAATGAATGGAACAGGTAGACGGTTGAAATCTTTGTATATATTGCTTCTATATAGTCTAAGAAACATATATGCAAAGCATCCAAACAGTACAATTCGCCAATTTTTTGTTCTTCAAGTTCAAGTGAACAATGAGCCCCAATGGTTAATCCTTTATCGGAAATTATTTGTAACTTTCGACAAGTAGAACAATGAATGGAAAAGGTAGACGGTTGAAGTCTTTGTATATATTGCTTCTATATAGTCTAAGAAACATATATGCAAAGCATCCAAACAGTACCATTCGCCAATTTTTTGTTCTTCAAGTTTAAGTGAACAATGAGCCCAAATGGTTAATCCGTTATCGGAAATTATTTGTAACTTTCGACACGTAGAACAATGAATGGAACAGTTAGACGGTTGAAATATTTGTATATATTGCTTCTATATAGACTACGAAACATATATGCAAAGCATCCAAACAGTACAATTCGCCAATTTTTTGTTCTTCAAGTTTAAGTGAACAATGAGCCCCAATGGTTAATCCGTTATCGGAAATTATTTGTAACTTTCGACAAGTAGAACAATGAATGGAAAAGTTAGACGGTTGAAATATTTTATCTGTTGCTTCTATATAGTCTACAAAACATATATGCAAAGCATCCAAACAGTACAATTCGCCAATTTTTTGTTCTTCAAGTTTAAGTGAGGAATGAGCCCCAATGGTTAATCCGTTGTCGGAAATTATTTGTAACTTTGACAAGTAGAACAATGAATGGAAAAGGTAGACGGTTGAAATCTTTGTATATATTGCTTCTATATAGTCTAAGAAACATATATGCAAAGCATCCAAACAGTACCATTCGCCAATTTTTTGTTCTTCAAGTTTAAGTGAACAATGAGCACCAATGGTTAATACTTTATCGGAAATTATTTCTAACTTTCGACAAGTAGAACAATGAATGGAACAGGTAGACGGTTGAAATCATTGTATATATTGCTTCTATATAGTCTAAGAAACATATATGCAAAGCATCCAAACAGTACAATTCGACAATTTTTTGTTCTTCAAGTTTTGTGAACAATGAGCCCCAATGGTTAATCCTTTATCGGAAATTATTTGTAATTTTCGACAAGTAGAACAATGAATGGAACAGGTAGACGGTTGAAATCTTTGTATATATTGCTTCTATATAGTCTAAGAAACATATATGCAAAGCATCCAAACAGTACAATTCGCCAATTTCTTGTTCTTCAAGTTTAACTAAACTACGATCCCCATTGTTAATCCCTTAACGGAAATTATTTGTAACTTTCGACAAGTAGAACAATGAATGGAACAGGTAGACGGTTGAAATCTTTGTACATATGGCTTCTATATAGTCTAAGAAATATATATGCAAATCATCCAAACAGTACAATTCGCCAATTATTTGATCTTCAAGTTTAAGTGAACAGCGAGCCCCATTGTTAATACTTTAACGGAAATTATTTGTAACTTGCGACAAGTAGAACAATGAATGGAACAGGTAGACGGTTGAAATCAATGTATATATTGCTTCTTTATAGTCTAAGAAACATATATGCAAAGCATCCAAACAGTACCATTCGCCAATTTTTTGTTCTTCAAGTTTAAGTGAACAATGAGCACCAATGGTTAATCCTTTAAAGGAAATTATTTGTAACTTTCGACAAGTAGAACAATGAATGGAACAGGTAGACGGTTGAAATCTTTGTATATATTGCTTCTATATAGTCTAAGAAACATATATGCAAAGCATCCAAACAGTACCATTCGCCAATTTTTTGTTCTTCATGTTTAAGTGAACTACGAGCCCCATTGTTAATCCTTTAAAGGAAATTATTTGTAAATTTCGGCAAGTAGAACAATGAATGAAATAGGTAGACGGTTGAAATCATTGTATATATTGCTTCTATATAGTCTAAGAAACATATATGCAAATCATCCAAACAGTAAAATTCGCCAATTTCTTGTTCTTCAAGTTTAAGTAAACTACGATCCCCATTGTTAATCCCTTAACGGAAATTATTTGTAACTTGCGACAAGTAGAACAATGAATGGAACAGGTAGACGGTTGAAATCAATGTATATATTGCTTCTTTATAGTCTAAGAAACATATATGCAAAGCATCCAAACAGTACCATACGCCACTTTTTTGTTCTTCAAGTTTAAGTGAACAACGAGCCCCATTGTTAATCCTTTAAAGGAAACTATTTGTAAATTTCGACAAGTAGAACAATGATTGGAACACGTAGACGGTTGAAATCTTTGTATATATTGCTTCCATATAGTCTAAGAAACATGTACGCAAAGCATCCAAACAGTACAATTCGCCAATTTATGGTTCTTCAAGTTTAAGTGAACTACGATCCCCATTGTTAATCCCTTAACGGAAATTATTTGTAACTTTCGACAAGTAGAACAGTGAATGGAACAGGTAGACGGTTGAAATCTTTGTATATATAGCTTCTATATAGTCTAAGAAACATATATGCAAAGCATCCAAACAGTAAAATTCGCCAATTTTTTGTTCTTCAAGTTTATGTGAACAATTAGCCCCAATGGTTAATCCGTTATCGGAAATTATTTGTAACTTTCGACAAGTAGAACAATGAATGGAACAGGTAGATGGTTGAAATCTTTGTATATATTGCTTCTATATAGTCTAAGAAACATATATGCAAAGCATCCAAACAGTACAATTCGCCAATTTTTTGTTCTTCAAGTTTAAGTGAACAATGAGCCCCAATGGTTAATCCTTTATCGGAAATTATTTGTAAATTTCGACAAGTAGAACAATGAATGGAACAGGTAGCCGGTTGAAATCTTTGTATATATTGCTTCTATGTAGTCTAAGAAACATATATGCAAAGCATCCAAACAGTACAATTCGCCAATTTTTTGTTCTTCAAGTTTAAGTGAACAATGAGCCCAAATGGTTAATCCGTTATCGGAAATTATTTGTAACTTTCGACAAGTAGAACAATGAATGGAACAGGTAGACGGTTGAAATCTTTGTATATATTGCTTCTATATAGTCTAAGAAACATATATGCAAAGCATCCAAACAGTACCATTCGCCAATTTTTTGGTCTTCAAGTTTAAGTGAACAATGAGCCCCATTGTTAATCCTTTATCGGAAATTATTTGTAACTTTCGACAAGTAGAACAATGAATGGAACAGGTAGACGGTTGAAATCAATGTATATATTGCTTCTATATAGTCTAAGAAACATATATGCAAAGCATCCAAACAGTACCATTCGCCACTTTTTTGTTCTTCAAGTTTAAGTGAACAACGAGCGCCATTGTTAATCCTTTAAAGGAAATTATTTGTAAATTTCGACAAGTAGAACAATGATTGGAACACGTAGACGGTTGAAATCTTTGTATATATTGCTTCCATATAGTCTAAGAAACATGTACGCAAAGCATCCAAACAGTACAATTCGCCAATTTTTTGTTCTTCAAGTTTAAGTGAACAATGAGCCCCAATGGTTAATCCTTTATCGGAAATTATTTGTAACTTTCGACAAGTAGAACAATGAATGGAACAGGTAGACGGTTGAAATCTTTCTATATATTGCTTCTATATAGTCTAAGAAACATATATGCAAAGCATCCAAACAGTACAATTCGCCAATTTTTTGTTCTTCAAGTTTAAGTGAACAATGAGCCCCAATGGTTAATCCTTTATCGGAAATTATTTGTAACTTTCGACAAGTAGAACAATGAATGGAAAAGGTAGACGGTTGAAGTCTTTGTATATATTGCTTCTATATAGTCTAAGAAACATATATGCAAAGCATCCAAACAGTAACATTCGCCAATTTTTTGTTCTTCAAGTTTAAGTGAACAATGAGCCCAAATGGTTAATCCGTTATCGGAAATTATTTGTAACTTTCGATACGTAGAACAATGAATGGAAAAGGTAGACGGTTGAAATCTTTGTATATATTGCTTCTATATAGTCTAAGAAACATATATGCAAAGCATCCAAACAGTACAATTCGCCAATTTTTTGTTCTTCAAGTTTAAGTGAACAATGGGCCCCAATGGTTAATCCGTTATCGGAAATTATTTGTATCTTTCGACAAGTAGAACAATGAATGGAACAGGTAGACGGTTGAAATCTTTGTATATATTGCTTCTATATAGTCTAAGAAACATATATGCAAAGCATCCAAACAGTACCATTCGCCAATTTTTTGGTCTTCAAGTTTAAGTGAACAATGAGCCCCAATGATTAATCCTTTATCGGTAACTATTTGTAACTTTCGACAAGTAGAACAATGAATGGAACAGGTAGACGGTTGAAACCCTTGTATATATAGCGTCTATATAATCTAAGAAACATATATGCATATCATCCAAACAGTACCATTCGCCAATTTTTTGTTCTTCAAGTTTAAGTGAACTACGAGCCCCATTGTTAATCCTTTAAAGGAAATTATTTGTAAATTTCGACAAGTAGAACAATGAATGGAACAGGTAGACTGTTGAAATCATTGTCTATATTGCTTCTATATAGTCTAAGAAACATATATGCAAAGCGTCCAAACAGTACAATTCGCCAATTATTTGATCTTCAAGTTTAAGTGAACTACGAGCCCCATTGTTAATACTTTAACGGAAATTATTTGTAACTTGCGACAAGTAGAACAATGAATGGAACAGGTAGCCGGTTGAAATCAATGTATATATTGCTTCTATATAGTCTAAGAAACATATATGCAAAGCATCCAAACAGTACCATTCGCCAATTTTTTGTTCTTCAAGTTTAAGTGAACTACGAGCCCCATTGTTAATCCTTTAATGGAAATTATTTGTAACTTTCGACAAGTAGAACAATGAATGGAACAGGTAGACGGTTGAAATCTTTGTATATATTGCTTCTATATAGTCTAAGAAACATAAATGCAAAGCATCCAAACAGTACAATTCGCCAATTTTTGGTTCTTCAAGTATAAGTGAACAGCGAGCCCCATTGATAATCATGAAATGGCAATTATTTGTAACTATCTACAAGTAGAACAATGAATAGTACAGGTAGACGGGTGAAATCTTTCTATATATTGCTTCTAAATAGTCTAAGAAACATCTATGCAAAGCATCCAAACAGTACAATTCGCCAATTTTTTGTTCTTCAAGTTTAAGTGAACAATGAGCCCCAATGGTTAATCCTTTATCGGTAATTATTTATAACTTTCGACAAGTAGAACAATGAATGGAACAGGTAGACGGTTGAAATCTGTGTATATATTGCTTCAATATAGTCTAAGAAACATATATGCAAAGCATCCAAACAGTACAATTCGCCAATTTTTTGTTCTTCAAGTTTAAGTGAACAATGAGCCCCAATGGTTAATCGTTTATCGGTAATTATTTGTAACTTTCGACAAGTAGAACAATGAATGGAACAGGTAGACGGTTGAAATCCTTGTATATATTGCTTCCATATAGTCTAAGAAACATGAACGCAAAGCATCCAAACAGTACCATTCGCCAATTTTTTGTTCTTCAATTTGAAGTGAACTACGAGCCCCATTGTTAATCCTTTAAAGGAAATTATTTGTAAATTTCGACAAGTAGAACAATGAATGGAACAGGTAGACTGTTGAAATCATTGTATATATTGCTTCTATATAGTCTAAGAAACATATATGCAAAGCATCCAAACAGTACAATTCGCCAATTATTTCATCTTCAAGTTTAAGTGAACTACGAGCCCCATTGTTAATAATTTAACGGAAATTATTTGTAACTTGTGACAAGTAGAACAATGAATGGAACAGGTAGCCGGTTGATATCAAAGTATATATTGCTTCTATATAGTCTAAGAAACATATATGCAAATCATCCAAACAGTACAATTCGCCAATTATTTGATCTTCAAGTTTAAGTGAACAGCGAGCCCGATTGTTAATACTTTAACGGAAATTATTTGTAACTTGCGACAAGTAGAACAATGAACGGAACAGCTAGACGGTTGAAATCTTTGTTTATATTGCTTCTATATAGTCTAAGAAACATATATGCAAAGCATCCAAACAGTACAATTCGCCAATTTTTTGTTGTTCAAGTTTAAGTGAACAATGAGCCCCAATGTTTAATCCTTTATCGGAAATTATTTGTAACTTTCGACAAGTAGAACAATGAATGGAACAGTTAGACGGTTGAAATCAATGTATATATTGCTTCTATATAGTCTAAGAAACATATATGCAAAGCATCCAAACAGTACAATTCGCCAATTTTTTGTTCTTCAAGTTTAAGTGAACAATGAGCTCCATTGTTAATCCTTTATCGGAAATTATTTGTAACTTTCGACAAGTAGAACAATGAATGGAACAGGTAGACGGTTGAAATCTTTGTATATATTGCTTCTATATAGTCTAAGAAACATATATGCAAAGCATCCAAACAGTACAATTCGCCAATTTTTTGTTCTTCAAGTTTAAGTAAACTACGATCCCCATTGTTAATCCTTTATCGGAAATTATTTGTAACTTTCGACAAGTAGAACAGTGAATGGAACATGTAGACGGTTGAAATCTTTCTATATATTGCTTCTAAATAGTCTAAGAAACATGTACGCAAAGCATCCAAACAGTACCATTCGCCAATTTTTTGTTCTTCAAGTTTAAGTGCGCAATGAGCTCCATTGTTAATCCTTTATCGGAAATTATTTGTAACTTTCGACAAGTAGAACAATGAATGGAACAGGTAGACGGTTGAAATCTTTGTATATATTGCTTCTATATAGTCTAAGAAACATATATGCAAAGCATCCAAACAGTACAATTCGCAAATTTTTTGTTCTTCAAGTTTAAGTGAACAATGAGCCCCAATGTTTAATCCTTTATCGGAAATTATTTGTAACTTTCGACAAGTAGAACCATGAATGGAACAGTTAGACGGTTGAAATCTTTGTATATATTGCTTCTATATAGTCTAAGAAACATATATGCAAAGCATCCAAACAGTACAATTCGCCAATTTATTGTTCTTCAAGTTTAAGTGAACAACGAGCTCCATTGTTAATCCTTTATCGGAAATTATTTGTAACTTTCGACAAGTAGAACAATGAATGGAACAGGTAGACGGTTGAAATCTTTGTATATATTGCTTCTATATAGTCTAAGAAACATATATGCAAAGCATCCAAACAGTACAATTCGCCAATTTTTTGTTCTTCAAGTTTAAGTAAACTACGATCCCCATTGTTAATCCTTTATCGGAAATTATTTGTAACTTTCGACAAGTAGAACAGTGAATGGAACAGGTAGACGGTTGAAATCTTTCTATATATTGCTTCTAAATAGTCTAAGAAACATGTACGCAAAGCATCCAAACAGTACCATTCGCCAATTTTTTGTTCTTCAAGTTTAAGTGAACAATGAGCTCCATTGTTAATCCTTTATCGGAAATTATTTGTAACTTTCGACAAGTAGAACAATGAATGGAACAGGTAGACGGTTGAAATCATTGTATATATTGCTTCTATATAGTCCAAGAATCATATATGCAAAGCGTCCAAACAGTACAATTCGCCAATTTTTTGTTCTTCAAGTTTAAGTGAACAATGAGCCCCAATGATTAATCCTTTATCGGAAATTATATGTAAATTTCGATAAGTAGAACAATGAATGGAACAGGTAGACGGTTGAAATCTTTGTATATATTGCTTCTATATAGTCTAAGAAACATATATGCAAAGCATCCAAACAGTACAATTCGCCAATTTATTGTTCTTCAAGTTTAAGTGAACAACGAGCCCCATTGTTAGTCCTTTAAAGGAAATTAATTGTAAATTACGACAAGTAGAACAATGATTGGAACACGTAGACGGTTGAAATCTTTGTATATATTGCTTCCATATGGTCTAAGAAACATGTACGCAAAGCATCCAAACAGTACCATTCGCCAATTTTTTGTTCTTCAAGTTTAAGTAAACTACGATCCCCATTGTTAATCCTTTATCGGAAATTATTTGTAACTTTCGACAAGTAGAACAGTGAATGGAACAGGTAGACGGTTGAAATCTTTGTATATATTGCTTCTATATAGTATAAGAAACATATATGCAAAGCATCCAAACAGTACCATTCGCCAATTTTTTGTTCTTCAAGTTTAAGTGAACAATGAGTCCCAATGGTTAATCCTTTATCGGAAATTATTTGTAATTTTCGACAAGTAGAACAATGAATGGAACAGGTAGACGGTTGATATCTTTGTATATGTTGCTTCTATATAGTCTAAGAAACCTATATGAAAATCATCTAAACAGTAACAATCGCCAATTTTTTGATCTTCGAGTTTAAGTGAACAGCGAGCCCCATTGTTAATCCTTTAAAGGAAATTATTTGTAAATTACGACAAGTAGAACAATGATTGGAACACGTAGACGGTTGAAATCTTTGTATATATTGCTTCCATATGGTCTAAGAAACATGTACGCAAAGCATCCAAACAGTACCATTCGCCAATTTTTTGTTCTTCAAGTTTAAGTGAACAATGAGCTCCATTGTTAATCCTTTATCGGAAATTATTTGTAACTTTCGACAAGTAGAACAATGAATGGAACAGGTAGACGGTTGAAATCTTTGTATATATTGCTTCTATATAGTCTAAGAAACATATATGCAAAGCATCCAAACAGTACAATTCGCAAATTTTTTGTTCTTCAAGTTTAAGTGAACAATGAGCCCCAATGTTTAATCCTTTATCGGAAATTATTTGTAACTTTCGACAAGTAGAACAATGAATGGAACAGTTAGACGGTTGAAATCTTTGTATATATTGCTTCTATATAGTCTAAGAAACATATATGCAAAGCATCCAAACAGTACAATTCGCCAATTTATTGTTCTTCAAGTTTAAGTGAACAACGAGCTCCATTGTTAATCCTATATCGGAAATTATTTGTAACTTTCGACAAGTAGAACAATGAATGGAACAGGTAGACGGTTGAAATCTTTGTATATATTGCTTCTATATAGTCTAAGAAACATATATGCAAAGCATCCAAACAGTACAATTCGCCAATTTTTTGTTCTTCAAGTTTAAGTAAACTACGATCCCCATTGTTAATCCTTTATCGGAAATTATTTGTAACTTTCGACAAGTAGAACAGTGAATGGAACAGGTAGACGGTTGAAATCTTTCTATATATTGCTTCTAAATAGTCTAAGAAACATGTACGCAAAGCATCCAAACAGTACCATTCGCCAATTTTTTGTTCTTCAAGTTTAAGTGAACAATGAGCTCCATTGTTAATCCTTTATCGGAAATTATTTGTAACTTTCGACAAGTAGAACAATGAATGGAACAGGTAGACGGTTGAAATCTTTGTATATATTGCTTCTATATTGTCTAAGAAACATATATGCAAAGCATCCAAACAGTACAATTCGCCAATTTTTTGTTCTTCAAGTTTAAGTAAACTACGATCCCCATTGTTAATCCTTTATCGGAAATTATTTGTAACTTTCGACAAGTAGAACAGTGAATGGAACAGGTAGACGGTTGAAATCTTTGTATATATTGCTTCTATATAGTATAAGAAACATATATGCAAAGCATCCAAACAGTACAATTCGCCAATTTTTTGTTCTTCAAGTTTAAGTAAACTACGATCCCCATTGTTAATCCTTTATCGGAAATTATTTGTAACTTTCGACAAGTAGAACAGTGAATGGAACAGGTAGACGGTTGAAATCTTTGTATATATTGCTTCTATATAGTCTAAGAAACATATATGCAAAGCATCCAAACAGTACAATTCGCCAATTTATTGTTCTTCAAGTTTAAGTGAACAACGAGCCCCATTGTTAGTCCTTTAAAGGAAATTAATTGTAAATTACGACAAGTAGAACAATGATTGGAACACGTAGACGGTTGAAATCTTTGTATATATTGCTTCCATATGGTCTAAGAAACATGTACGCAAAGCATCCAAACAGTACCATTCGCCAATTTTTTGTTCTTCAAGTTTAAGTGAACAATGAGCTCCATTGTTAATCCTTTATCGGAAATTATTTGTAACTTTCGACAAGTAGAACTATGAATGGAACAGGTAGACGGTTGAAATCTTTGTATATATTGCTTCTATATAGTCTAAGAAACATATATGCAAAGCATCCAAACAGTACAATTCGCCAATTTTTTGTTCTTCAAGTTTAAGTAAACTACGATCCCCATTGTTAATCCTTTATCGGAAATTATTTGTAACTTTCGACAAGTAGAACAGTGAATGGAACAGGTAGACGGTTGAAATCTTTCTATATATTGCTTCTAAATAGTCTAAGAAACATGTACGCAAAGCATCCAAACAGTACCATTCGCCAATTTTTTGTTCTTCAAGTTTAAGTGAACAATGAGCTCCATTGTTAATCCTTTATCGGAAATTATTTGTAACTTTCGACAAGTAGAACAATGAATGGAACAGGTAGACGGTTGAAATCTTTGTATATATTGCTTCTATATAGTCTAAGAAACATATATGCAAAGCATCCAAACAGTACAATTCGCAAATTTTTTGTTCTTCAAGTTTAAGTGAACAATGAGCCCCAATGTTTAATCCTTTATCGGAAATTATTTGTAACTTTCGACAAGTAGAACAATGAATGGAACAGGTAGACGGTTGAAATCTTTGTATATATTGCTTCTATATAGTCTAAGAAACATATATGCAAAGCATCCAAACAGTACAATTCGCCAATTTTTTGTTCTTCAAGTTTAAGTGAACAATGAGCCCCAATGTTTAATCCTTTATCGGAAATTATTTGTAACTTTCGATAAGTAGAACAATGAATGGAACAGTTAGACGGTTGAAATCTTTTGTATATATTGGTTCTATATAGTCTAAGAAACATATATGCAAAGCATCCAAATAGTACAATTCGCCAATTTATTGTTCTTCAAGTTTAAGTGAACAACGAGCCCCATTGACAATCCTTTAAAGGAAATTATTTGTAAATTACGACAAGTAAAACAATGATTGGAACACGTAGACGGTTGAAATCTTTGTATATATTGCTTCCATATGGTCTAAGAAACATGTACGCAAAGCATCCAAACAGTACCATTCGCCAATTTTTTGTTCTTCAAGTTTAAGTGAACAATGAGCCCCATTGTTAATCCTTTATCGGAAATTATTTGTAACTTTCGACAAGTAGAACAATGAATGGAACAGGTAGACGGTTGAAATCTTTGTATATATTGCTTCTATATTGTCTAAGAAACATATATGCAAAGCATCCAAACAGTACAATTCGCCAATTTTTTGTTCTTCAAGTTTAAGTAAACTACGATCCCCATTGTTAATCCTTTATCGGAAATTATTTGTAACTTTCGACAAGTAGAACAGTGAATGGAACAGGTAGACGGTTGAAATCTTTGTATATATTGCTTCTATATAGTATAAGAAACATATATGCAAAGCATCCAAACAGTACCATTCGCCAATTTTTTGTTCTTCAAGTTTAAGTGAACAATGAGTCCCAATGGTTAATCCTTTATCGGAAATTATTTGTAATTTTCGACAAGTAGAACAATGAATGGAACAGGTAGACGGTTGATATCTTTGTATATGTTGCTTCTATATAGTCTAAGAAACCTATATGAAAATCATCTAAACAGTAACAATCGCCAATTTTTTGATCTTCGAGTTTAAGTGAACAGCGAGCCCCATTGTTAATCCTTTAAAGGAAATTATTTGTAAATTACGACAAGTAGAACAATGATTGGAACACGTAGACGGTTGAAATCTTTGTATATATTGCTTCCATATGGTCTAAGAAACATGTACGCAAAGCATCCAAACAGTACCATTCGCCAATTTTTTGTTCTTCAAGTTTAAGTGAACAATGAGCTCCATTGTTAATCCTTTATCGGAAATTATTTGTAACTTTCGACAAGTAGAACAATGAATGGAACAGGTAGACGGTTGAAATCTTTGTATATATTGCTTCTATATAGTCTAAGAAACATATATGCAAAGCATCCAAACAGTACAATTCGCCAATTTTTTGTTCTTCAAGTTTAAGTGAACAATGAGCCCCAATGTTTAATCCTTTATCGGAAATTATTTGTAACTTTCGATAAGTAGAACAATGAATGGAACAGTTAGACGGTTGAAATCTTTGTATATATTGGTTCTATATAGTCTAAGAAACATATATGCAAAGCATCCAAATAGTACAATTCGCCAATTTTTTGTTCTTCAAGTTTAAGTGAGGAATGAGCCCCAATGGTTAATCCGTTGTCGGAAATTATTTGTAACTTTGACAAGTAGAACAATGAATGGAAAAGGTAGACGGTTGAAATCTTTGTATATATTGCTTCTATATAGTCTAAGAAACATATATGCAAAGCATCCAAACAGTACCATTCGCCAATTTTTTGTTCTTCAAGTTTAAGTGAACAATGAGCACCAATGGTTAATACTTTATCGGAAATTATTTCTAACTTTCGACAAGTAGAACAATGAATGGAACAGGTAGACGGTTGAAATCATTGTATATATTGCTTCTATATAGTCTAAGAAACATATATGCAAAGCATCCAAACAGTACAATTCGACAATTTTTTGTTCTTCAAGTTTTGTGAACAATGAGCCCCAATGGTTAATCCTTTATCGGAAATTATTTGTAATTTTCGACAAGTAGAACAATGAATGGAACAGGTAGACGGTTGAAATCTTTGTATATATTGCTTCTATATAGTCTAAGAAACATATATGCAAAGCATCCAAACAGTACAATTCGCCAATTTCTTGTTCTTCAAGTTTAACTAAACTACGATCCCCATTGTTAATCCCTTAACGGAAATTATTTGTAACTTTCGACAAGTAGAACAATGAATGGAACAGGTAGACGGTTGAAGTCTTTGTACATATGGCTTCTATATAGTCTAAGAAATATATATGCAAATCATCCAAACAGTACAATTCGCCAATTATTTGATCTTCAAGTTTAAGTGAACAGCGAGCCCCATTGTTAATACTTTAACGGAAATTATTTGTAACTTGCGACAAGTAGAACAATGAATGGAACAGGTAGACGGTTGAAATCAATGTATATATTGCTTCTTTATAGTCTAAGAAACATATATGCAAAGCATCCAAACAGTACCATTCGCCAATTTTTTGTTCTTCAAGTTTAAGTGAACAATGAGCACCAATGGTTAATCCTTTAAAGGAAATTATTTGTAACTTTCGACAAGTAGAACAATGAATGGAACAGGTAGACGGTTGAAATCTTTGTATATATTGCTTCTATATAGTTTAAGAAACATATATGCAAAGCATCCAAACAGTACCATTCGCCAATTTTTTGTTCTTCATGTTTAAGTGAACTACGAGCCCCATTGTTAATCCTTTAAAGGAAATTATTTGTAAATTTCGGCAAGTAGAACAATGAATGAAATAGGTAGACGGTTGAAATCATTGTATATATTGCTTCTATATAGTCTAAGAAACATATATGCAAATCATCCAAACAGTAAAATTCGCCAATTTCTTGTTCTTCAAGTTTAAGTAAACTACGATCCCCATTGTTAATCCCTTAACGGAAATTATTTGTAACTTGCGACAAGTAGAACAATGAATGGAACAGGTAGACGGTTGAAATCAATGTATATATTGCTTCTTTATAGTCTAAGAAACATATATGCAAAGCATCCAAACAGTACCATACGCCACTTTTTTGTTCTTCAAGTTTAAGTGAACAACGAGCCCCATTGTTAATCCTTTAAAGGAAACTATTTGTAAATTTCGACAAGTAGAACAATGATTGGAACACGTAGACGGTTGAAATCTTTGTATATATTGCTTCCATATAGTCTAAGAAACATGTACGCAAAGCATCCAAACAGTACAATTCGCCAATTTATGGTTCTTCAAGTTTAAGTGAACTACGATCCCCATTGTTAATCCCTTAACGGAAATTATTTGTAACTTTCGACAAGTAGAACAGTGAATGGAACAGGTAGACGGTTGAAATCTTTGTATATATAGCTTCTATATAGTCTAAGAAACATATATGCAAAGCATCCAAACAGTAAAATTCGCCAATTTTTTGTTCTTCAAGTTTATGTGAACAATTAGCCCCAATGGTTAATCCGTTATCGGAAATTATTTGTAACTTTCGACAAGTAGAACAATGAATGGAACAGGTAGATGGTTGAAATCTTTGTATATATTACTTCTATATAGTCTAAGAAACATATATGCAAAGCATCCAAACAGTACAATTCGCCAATTTTTTGTTCTTCAAGTTTAAGTGAACAATGAGCCCCAATGGTTAATCCTTTATCGGAAATTATTTGTAAATTTCGACAAGTAGAACAATGAATGGAACAGGTAGCCGGTTGAAATCTTTGTATATATTGCTTCTATGTAGTCTAAGAAACATATATGCAAAGCATCCAAACAGTACAATTCGCCAATTTTTTGTTCTTCAAGTTTAAGTGAACAATGAGCCCAAATGGTTAATCCGTTATCGGAAATTATTTGTAACTTTCGACAAGTAGAACAATGAATGGAACAGGTAGACGGTTGAAATCTTTGTATATATTGCTTCTATATAGTCTAAGAAACATATATGCAAAGCATCCAAACAGTACCATTCGCCAATTTTTTGGTCTTCAAGTTTAAGTGAACAATGAGCCCCATTGTTAATCCTTTATCGGAAATTATTTGTAACTTTCGACAAGTAGAACAATGAATGGAACAGGTAGACGGTTGAAATCAATGTATATATTGCTTCTATATAGTCTAAGAAACATATATGCAAAGCATCCAAACAGTACCATTCGCCACTTTTTTGTTCTTCAAGTTTAAGTGAACAACGAGCGCCATTGTTAATCCTTTAAAGGAAATTATTTGTAAATTTCGACAAGTAGAACAATGATTGGAACACGTAGACGGTTGAAATCTTTGTATATATTGCTTCCATATAGTCTAAGAAACATGTACGCAAAGCATCCAAACAGTACAATTCGCCAATTTTTTGTTCTTCAAGTTTAAGTGAACAATGAGCCCCAATGGTTAATCCTTTATCGGAAATTATTTGTAACTTTCGACAAGTAGAACAATGAATGGAACAGGTAGACGGTTGAAATCTTTCTATATATTGCTTCTATATAGTCTAAGAAACATATATGCAAAGCATCCAAACAGTACAATTCGCCAATTTTTTGTTCTTCAAGTTTAAGTGAACAATGAGCCCCAATGGTTAATCCTTTATCGGAAATTATTTGTAACTTTCGACAAGTAGAACAATGAATGGAAAAGGTAGACGGTTGAAGTCTTTGTATATATTGCTTCTATATAGTCTAAGAAACATATATGCAAAGCATCCAAACAGTAACATTCGCCAATTTTTTGTTCTTCAAGTTTAAGTGAACAATGAGCCCAAATGGTTAATCCGTTATCGGAAATTATTTGTAACTTTCGATACGTAGAACAATGAATGGAAAAGGTAGACGGTTGAAATCTTTGTATATATTGCTTCTATATAGTCTAAGAAACATATATGCAAAGCATCCAAACAGTACAATTCGCCAATTTTTTGTTCTTCAAGTTTAAGTGAACAATGGGCCCCAATGGTTAATCCGTTATCGGAAATTATTTGTATCTTTCGACAAGTAGAACAATGAATGGAACAGGTAGACGGTTGAAATCTTTGTATATATTGCTTCTATATAGTCTAAGAAACATATATGCAAAGCATCCAAACAGTACCATTCGCCAATTTTTTGGTCTTCAAGTTTAAGTGAACAATGAGCCCCAATGATTAATCCTTTATCGGTAACTATTTGTAACTTTCGACAAGTAGAACAATGAATGGAACAGGTAGACGGTTGAAACCCTTGTATATATAGCGTCTATATAATCTAAGAAACATATATGCATATCATCCAAACAGTACCATTCGCCAATTTTTTGTTCTTCAAGTTTAAGTGAACTACGAGCCCCATTGTTAATCCTTTAAAGGAAATTATTTGTAAATTTCGACAAGTAGAACAATGAATGGAACAGGTAGACTGTTGAAATCATTGTCTATATTGCTTCTATATAGTCTAAGAAACATATATGCAAAGCGTCCAAACAGTACAATTCGCCAATTATTTGATCTTCAAGTTTAAGTGAACTACGAGCCCCATTGTTAATACTTTAACGGAAATTATTTGTAACTTGCGACAAGTAGAACAATGAATGGAACAGGTAGCCGGTTGAAATCAATGTATATATTGCTTCTATATAGTCTAAGAAACATATATGCAAAGCATCCAAACAGTACCATTCGCCAATTTTTTGTTCTTCAAGTTTAAGTGAACTACGAGCCCCATTGTTAATCCTTTAATGGAAATTATTTGTAACTTTCGACAAGTAGAACAATGAATGGAACAGGTAGACGGTTGAAATCTTTGTATATATTGCTTCTATATAGTCTAAGAAACATAAATGCAAAGCATCCAAACAGTACAATTCGCCAATTTTTGGTTCTTCAAGTATAAGTGAACAGCGAGCCCCATTGATAATCATGAAATGGCAATTATTTGTAACTATCTACAAGTAGAACAATGAATAGTACAGGTAGACGGGTGAAATCTTTCTATATATTGCTTCTAAATAGTCTAAGAAACATCTATGCAAAGCATCCAAACAGTACAATTCGCCAATTTTTTGTTCTTCAAGTTTAAGTGAACAATGAGCCCCAATGGTTAATCCTTTATCGGTAATTATTTATAACTTTCGACAAGTAGAACAATGAATGGAACAGGTAGACGGTTGAAATCTGTGTATATATTGCTTCAATATAGTCTAAGAAACATATATGCAAAGCATCCAAACAGTACAATTCGCCAATTTTTTGTTCTTCAAGTTTAAGTGAACAATGAGCCCCAATGGTTAATCGTTTATCGGTAATTATTTGTAACTTTCGACAAGTAGAACAATGAATGGAACAGGTAGACGGTTGAAATCCTTGTATATATTGCTTCCATATAGTCTAAGAAACATGAACGCAAAGCATCCAAACAGTACCATTCGCCAATTTTTTGTTCTTCAATTTGAAGTGAACTACGAGCCCCATTGTTAATCCTTTAAAGGAAATTATTTGTAAATTTCGACAAGTAGAACAATGAATGGAACAGGTAGACTGTTGAAATCATTGTATATATTGCTTCTATATAGTCTAAGAAACATATATGCAAAGCATCCAAACAGTACAATTCGCCAATTATTTCATCTTCAAGTTTAAGTGAACTACGAGCCCCATTGTTAATAATTTAACGGAAATTATTTGTAACTTGTGACAAGTAGAACAATGAATGGAACAGGTAGCCGGTTGATATCAAAGTATATATTGCTTCTATATAGTCTAAGAAACATATATGCAAATCATCCAAACAGTACAATTCGCCAATTATTTGATCTTCAAGTTTAAGTGAACAGCGAGCCCGATTGTTAATACTTTAACGGAAATTATTTGTAACTTGCGACAAGTAGAACAATGAACGGAACAGCTAGACGGTTGAAATCTTTGTTTATATTGCTTCTATATAGTCTAAGAAACATATATGCAAAGCATCCAAACAGTACAATTCGCCAATTTTTTGTTGTTCAAGTTTAAGTGAACAATGAGCCCCAATGTTTAATCCTTTATCGGAAATTATTTGTAACTTTCGACAAGTAGAACAATGAATGGAACAGTTAGACGGTTGAAATCAATGTATATATTGCTTCTATATAGTCTAAGAAACATATATGCAAAGCATCCAAACAGTACAATTCGCCAATTTTTTGTTCTTCAAGTTTAAGTGAACAATGAGCTCCATTGTTAATCCTTTATCGGAAATTATTTGTAACTTTCGACAAGTAGAACAATGAATGGAACAGGTAGACGGTTGAAATCTTTGTATATATTGCTTCTATATAGTCTAAGAAACATATATGCAAAGCATCCAAACAGTACAATTCGCCAATTTTTTGTTCTTCAAGTTTAAGTAAACTACGATCCCCATTGTTAATCCTTTATCGGAAATTATTTGTAACTTTCGACAAGTAGAACAGTGAATGGAACAGGTAGACGGTTGAAATCTTTCTATATATTGCTTCTAAATAGTCTAAGAAACATGTACGCAAAGCATCCAAACAGTACCGTTCGCCAATTTTTTGTTCTTCAAGTTTAAGTGCGCAATGAGCTCCATTGTTAATCCTTTATCGGAAATTATTTGTAACTTTCGACAAGTAGAACAATGAATGGAACAGGTAGACGGTTGAAATCTTTGTATATATTGCTTCTATATAGTCTAAGAAACATATATGCAAAGCATCCAAACAGTACAATTCGCAAATTTTTTGTTCTTCAAGTTTAAGTGAACAATGAGCCCCAATGTTTAATCCTTTATCGGAAATTATTTGTAACTTTCGACAAGTAGAACAATGAATGGAACAGTTAGACGGTTGAAATCTTTGTATATATTGCTTCTATATAGTCTAAGAAACATATATGCAAAGCATCCAAACAGTACAATTCGCCAATTTATTGTTCTTCAAGTTTAAGTGAACAACGAGCTCCATTGTTAATCCTTTATCGGAAATTATTTGTAACTTTCGACAAGTAGAACAATGAATGGAACAGGTAGACGGTTGAAATCTTTGTATATATTGCTTCTATATAGTCTAAGAAACATATATGCAAAGCATCCAAACAGTACAATTCGCCAATTTTTTGTTCTTCAAGTTTAAGTAAACTACGATCCCCATTGTTAATCCTTTATCGGAAATTATTTGTAACTTTCGACAAGTAGAACAGTGAATGGAACAGGTAGACGGTTGAAATCTTTCTATATATTGCTTCTAAATAGTCTAAGAAACATGTACGCAAAGCATCCAAACAGTACCATTCGCCAATTTTTTGTTCTTCAAGTTTAAGTGAACAATGAGCTCCATTGTTAATCCTTTATCGGAAATTATTTGTAACTTTCGACAAGTAGAACAATGAATGGAACAGGTAGACGGTTGAAATCATTGTATATATTGCTTCTATATAGTCCAAGAATCATATATGCAAAGCGTCCAAACAGTACAATTCGCCAATTTTTTGTTCTTCAAGTTTAAGTGAACAATGAGCCCCAATGATTAATCCTTTATCGGAAATTATATGTAACTTTCGATAAGTAGAACAATGAATGGAACAGGTAGACGGTTGAAATCTTTGTATATATTGCTTCTATATAGTCTAAGAAACATATATGCAAAGCATCCAAACAGTACAATTCGCCAATTTATTGTTCTTCAAGTTTAAGTGAACAACGAGCCCCATTGTTAGTCCTTTAAAGGAAATTAATTGTAAATTACGACAAGTAGAACAATGATTGGAACACGTAGACGGTTGAAATCTTTGTATATATTGCTTCCATATGGTCTAAGAAACATGTACGCAAAGCATCCAAACAGTACCATTCGCCAATTTTTTGTTCTTCAAGTTTAAGTAAACTACGATCCCCATTGTTAATCCTTTATCGGAAATTATTTGTAACTTTCGACAAGTAGAACAGTGAATGGAACAGGTAGACGGTTGAAATCTTTGTATATATTGCTTCTATATAGTATAAGAAACATATATGCAAAGCATCCAAACAGTACCATTCGCCAATTTTTTGTTCTTCAAGTTTAAGTGAACAATGAGTCCCAATGGTTAATCCTTTATCGGAAATTATTTGTAATTTTCGACAAGTAGAACAATGAATGGAACAGGTAGACGGTTGATATCTTTGTATATGTTGCTTCTATATAGTCTAAGAAACCTATATGAAAATCATCTAAACAGTAACAATCGCCAATTTTTTGATCTTCGAGTTTAAGTGAACAGCGAGCCCCATTGTTAATCCTTTAAAGGAAATTATTTGTAAATTACGACAAGTAGAACAATGATTGGAACACGTAGACGGTTGAAATCTTTGTATATATTGCTTCCATATGGTCTAAGAAACATGTACGCAAAGCATCCAAACAGTACCATTCGCCAATTTTTTGTTCTTCAAGTTTAAGTGAACAATGAGCTCCATTGTTAATCCTTTATCGGAAATTATTTGTAACTTTCGACAAGTAGAACAATGAATGGAACAGGTAGACGGTTGAAATCTTTGTATATATTGCTTCTATATAGTCTAAGAAACATATATGCAAAGCATCCAAACAGTACAATTCGCCAATTTTTTGTTCTTCAAGTTTAAGTGAACAATGAGCCCCAATGTTTAATCCTTTATCGGAAATTATTTGTAACTTTCGATAAGTAGAACAATGAATGGAACAGTTAGACGGTTGAAATCTTTGTATATATTGGTTCTATATAGTCTAAGAAACATATATGCAAAGCATCCAAATAGTACAATTCGCCAATTTTTTGTTCTTCAAGTTTAAGTGAGGAATGAGCCCCAATGGTTAATCCGTTGTCGGAAATTATTTGTAACTTTGACAAGTAGAACAATGAATGGAAAAGGTAGACGGTTGAAATCTTTGTATATATTGCTTCTATATAGTCTAAGAAACATATATGCAAAGCATCCAAACAGTACCATTCGCCAATTTTTTGTTCTTCAAGTTTAAGTGAACAATGAGCACCAATGGTTAATACTTTATCGGAAATTATTTCTAACTTTCGACAAGTAGAACAATGAATGGAACAGGTAGACGGTTGAAATCATTGTATATATTGCTTCTATATAGTCTAAGAAACATATATGCAAAGCATCCAAACAGTACAATTCGACAATTTTTTGTTCTTCAAGTTTTGTGAACAATGAGCCCCAATGGTTAATCCTTTATCGGAAATTATTTGTAATTTTCGACAAGTAGAACAATGAATGGAACAGGTAGACGGTTGAAATCTTTGTATATATTGCTTCTATATAGTCTAAGAAACATATATGCAAAGCATCCAAACAGTACAATTCGCCAATTTCTTGTTCTTCAAGTTTAACTAAACTACGATCCCCATTGTTAATCCCTTAACGGAAATTATTTGTAACTTTCGACAAGTAGAACAATGAATGGAACAGGTAGACGGTTGAAGTCTTTGTACATATGGCTTCTATATAGTCTAAGAAATATATATGCAAATCATCCAAACAGTACAATTCGCCAATTATTTGATCTTCAAGTTTAAGTGAACAGCGAGCCCCATTGTTAATACTTTAACGGAAATTATTTGTAACTTGCGACAAGTAGAACAATGAATGGAACAGGTAGACGGTTGAAATCAATGTATATATTGCTTCTTTATAGTCTAAGAAACATATATGCAAAGCATCCAAACAGTACCATTCGCCAATTTTTTGTTCTTCAAGTTTAAGTGAACAATGAGCACCAATGGTTAATCCTTTAAAGGAAATTATTTGTAACTTTCGACAAGTAGAACAATGAATGGAACAGGTAGACGGTTGAAATCTTTGTATATATTGCTTCTATATAGTTTAAGAAACATATATGCAAAGCATCCAAACAGTACCATTCGCCAATTTTTTGTTCTTCATGTTTAAGTGAACTACGAGCCCCATTGTTAATCCTTTAAAGGAAATTATTTGTAAATTTCGGCAAGTAGAACAATGAATGAAATAGGTAGACGGTTGAAATCATTGTATATATTGCTTCTATATAGTCTAAGAAACATATATGCAAATCATCCAAACAGTAAAATTCGCCAATTTCTTGTTCTTCAAGTTTAAGTAAACTACGATCCCCATTGTTAATCCCTTAACGGAAATTATTTGTAACTTGCGACAAGTAGAACAATGAATGGAACAGGTAGACGGTTGAAATCAATGTATATATTGCTTCTTTATAGTCTAAGAAACATATATGCAAAGCATCCAAACAGTACCATACGCCACTTTTTTGTTCTTCAAGTTTAAGTGAACAACGAGCCCCATTGTTAATCCTTTAAAGGAAACTATTTGTAAATTTCGACAAGTAGAACAATGATTGGAACACGTAGACGGTTGAAATCTTTGTATATATTGCTTCCATATAGTCTAAGAAACATGTACGCAAAGCATCCAAACAGTACAATTCGCCAATTTATGGTTCTTCAAGTTTAAGTGAACTACGATCCCCATTGTTAATCCCTTAACGGAAATTATTTGTAACTTTCGACAAGTAGAACAGTGAATGGAACAGGTAGACGGTTGAAATCTTTGTATATATAGCTTCTATATAGTCTAAGAAACATATATGCAAAGCATCCAAACAGTAAAATTCGCCAATTTTTTGTTCTTCAAGTTTATGTGAACAATTAGCCCCAATGGTTAATCCGTTATCGGAAATTATTTGTAACTTTCGACAAGTAGAACAATGAATGGAACAGGTAGATGGTTGAAATCTTTGTATATATTACTTCTATATAGTCTAAGAAACATATATGCAAAGCATCCAAACAGTACAATTCGCCAATTTTTTGTTCTTCAAGTTTAAGTGAACAATGAGCCCCAATGGTTAATCCTTTATCGGAAATTATTTGTAAATTTCGACAAGTAGAACAATGAATGGAACAGGTAGCCGGTTGAAATCTTTGTATATATTGCTTCTATGTAGTCTAAGAAACATATATGCAAAGCATCCAAACAGTACAATTCGCCAATTTTTTGTTCTTCAAGTTTAAGTGAACAATGAGCCCAAATGGTTAATCCGTTATCGGAAATTATTTGTAACTTTCGACAAGTAGAACAATGAATGGAACAGGTAGACGGTTGAAATCTTTGTATATATTGCTTCTATATAGTCTAAGAAACATATATGCAAAGCATCCAAACAGTACCATTCGCCAATTTTTTGGTCTTCAAGTTTAAGTGAACAATGAGCCCCATTGTTAATCCTTTATCGGAAATTATTTGTAACTTTCGACAAGTAGAACAATGAATGGAACAGGTAGACGGTTGAAATCAATGTATATATTGCTTCTATATAGTCTAAGAAACATATATGCAAAGCATCCAAACAGTACCATTCGCCACTTTTTTGTTCTTCAAGTTTAAGTGAACAACGAGCGCCATTGTTAATCCTTTAAAGGAAATTATTTGTAAATTTCGACAAGTAGAACAATGATTGGAACACGTAGACGGTTGAAATCTTTGTATATATTGCTTCCATATAGTCTAAGAAACATGTACGCAAAGCATCCAAACAGTACAATTCGCCAATTTTTTGTTCTTCAAGTTTAAGTGAACAATGAGCCCCAATGGTTAATCCTTTATCGGAAATTATTTGTAACTTTCGACAAGTAGAACAATGAATGGAACAGGTAGACGGTTGAAATCTTTCTATATATTGCTTCTATATAGTCTAAGAAACATATATGCAAAGCATCCAAACAGTACAATTCGCCAATTTTTTGTTCTTCAAGTTTAAGTGAACAATGAGCCCCAATGGTTAATCCTTTATCGGAAATTATTTGTAACTTTCGACAAGTAGAACAATGAATGGAAAAGGTAGACGGTTGAAGTCTTTGTATATATTGCTTCTATATAGTCTAAGAAACATATATGCAAAGCATCCAAACAGTAACATTCGCCAATTTTTTGTTCTTCAAGTTTAAGTGAACAATGAGCCCAAATGGTTAATCCGTTATCGGAAATTATTTGTAACTTTCGATACGTAGAACAATGAATGGAAAAGGTAGACGGTTGAAATCTTTGTATATATTGCTTCTATATAGTCTAAGAAACATATATGCAAAGCATCCAAACAGTACAATTCGCCAATTTTTTGTTCTTCAAGTTTAAGTGAACAATGGGCCCCAATGGTTAATCCGTTATCGGAAATTATTTGTATCTTTCGACAAGTAGAACAATGAATGGAACAGGTAGACGGTTGAAATCTTTGTATATATTGCTTCTATATAGTCTAAGAAACATATATGCAAAGCATCCAAACAGTACCATTCGCCAATTTTTTGGTCTTCAAGTTTAAGTGAACAATGAGCCCCAATGATTAATCCTTTATCGGTAACTATTTGTAACTTTCGACAAGTAGAACAATGAATGGAACAGGTAGACGGTTGAAACCCTTGTATATATAGCGTCTATATAATCTAAGAAACATATATGCATATCATCCAAACAGTACCATTCGCCAATTTTTTGTTCTTCAAGTTTAAGTGAACTACGAGCCCCATTGTTAATCCTTTAAAGGAAATTATTTGTAAATTTCGACAAGTAGAACAATGAATGGAACAGGTAGACTGTTGAAATCATTGTCTATATTGCTTCTATATAGTCTAAGAAACATATATGCAAAGCGTCCAAACAGTACAATTCGCCAATTATTTGATCTTCAAGTTTAAGTGAACTACGAGCCCCATTGTTAATACTTTAACGGAAATTATTTGTAACTTGCGACAAGTAGAACAATGAATGGAACAGGTAGCCGGTTGAAATCAATGTATATATTGCTTCTATATAGTCTAAGAAACATATATGCAAAGCATCCAAACAGTACCATTCGCCAATTTTTTGTTCTTCAAGTTTAAGTGAACTACGAGCCCCATTGTTAATCCTTTAATGGAAATTATTTGTAACTTTCGACAAGTAGAACAATGAATGGAACAGGTAGACGGTTGAAATCTTTGTATATATTGCTTCTATATAGTCTAAGAAACATAAATGCAAAGCATCCAAACAGTACAATTCGCCAATTTTTGGTTCTTCAAGTATAAGTGAACAGCGAGCCCCATTGATAATCATGAAATGGCAATTATTTGTAACTATCTACAAGTAGAACAATGAATAGTACAGGTAGACGGGTGAAATCTTTCTATATATTGCTTCTAAATAGTCTAAGAAACATCTATGCAAAGCATCCAAACAGTACAATTCGCCAATTTTTTGTTCTTCAAGTTTAAGTGAACAATGAGCCCCAATGGTTAATCCTTTATCGGTAATTATTTATAACTTTCGACAAGTAGAACAATGAATGGAACAGGTAGACGGTTGAAATCTGTGTATATATTGCTTCAATATAGTCTAAGAAACATATATGCAAAGCATCCAAACAGTACAATTCGCCAATTTTTTGTTCTTCAAGTTTAAGTGAACAATGAGCCCCAATGGTTAATCGTTTATCGGTAATTATTTGTAACTTTCGACAAGTAGAACAATGAATGGAACAGGTAGACGGTTGAAATCCTTGTATATATTGCTTCCATATAGTCTAAGAAACATGAACGCAAAGCATCCAAACAGTACCATTCGCCAATTTTTTGTTCTTCAATTTGAAGTGAACTACGAGCCCCATTGTTAATCCTTTAAAGGAAATTATTTGTAAATTTCGACAAGTAGAACAATGAATGGAACAGGTAGACTGTTGAAATCATTGTATATATTGCTTCTATATAGTCTAAGAAACATATATGCAAAGCATCCAAACAGTACAATTCGCCAATTATTTCATCTTCAAGTTTAAGTGAACTACGAGCCCCATTGTTAATAATTTAACGGAAATTATTTGTAACTTGTGACAAGTAGAACAATGAATGGAACAGGTAGCCGGTTGATATCAAAGTATATATTGCTTCTATATAGTCTAAGAAACATATATGCAAATCATCCAAACAGTACAATTCGCCAATTATTTGATCTTCAAGTTTAAGTGAACAGCGAGCCCGATTGTTAATACTTTAACGGAAATTATTTGTAACTTGCGACAAGTAGAACAATGAACGGAACAGCTAGACGGTTGAAATCTTTGTTTATATTGCTTCTATATAGTCTAAGAAACATATATGCAAAGCATCCAAACAGTACAATTCGCCAATTTTTTGTTGTTCAAGTTTAAGTGAACAATGAGCCCCAATGTTTAATCCTTTATCGGAAATTATTTGTAACTTTCGACAAGTAGAACAATGAATGGAACAGTTAGACGGTTGAAATCAATGTATATATTGCTTCTATATAGTCTAAGAAACATATATGCAAAGCATCCAAACAGTACAATTCGCCAATTTTTTGTTCTTCAAGTTTAAGTGAACAATGAGCTCCATTGTTAATCCTTTATCGGAAATTATTTGTAACTTTCGACAAGTAGAACAATGAATGGAACAGGTAGACGGTTGAAATCTTTGTATATATTGCTTCTATATAGTCTAAGAAACATATATGCAAAGCATCCAAACAGTACAATTCGCCAATTTTTTGTTCTTCAAGTTTAAGTAAACTACGATCCCCATTGTTAATCCTTTATCGGAAATTATTTGTAACTTTCGACAAGTAGAACAGTGAATGGAACAGGTAGACGGTTGAAATCTTTCTATATATTGCTTCTAAATAGTCTAAGAAACATGTACGCAAAGCATCCAAACAGTACCGTTCGCCAATTTTTTGTTCTTCAAGTTTAAGTGCGCAATGAGCTCCATTGTTAATCCTTTATCGGAAATTATTTGTAACTTTCGACAAGTAGAACAATGAATGGAACAGGTAGACGGTTGAAATCTTTGTATATATTGCTTCTATATAGTCTAAGAAACATATATGCAAAGCATCCAAACAGTACAATTCGCAAATTTTTTGTTCTTCAAGTTTAAGTGAACAATGAGCCCCAATGTTTAATCCTTTATCGGAAATTATTTGTAACTTTCGACAAGTAGAACAATGAATGGAACAGTTAGACGGTTGAAATCTTTGTATATATTGCTTCTATATAGTCTAAGAAACATATATGCAAAGCATCCAAACAGTACAATTCGCCAATTTATTGTTCTTCAAGTTTAAGTGAACAACGAGCTCCATTGTTAATCCTTTATCGGAAATTATTTGTAACTTTCGACAAGTAGAACAATGAATGGAACAGGTAGACGGTTGAAATCTTTGTATATATTGCTTCTATATAGTCTAAGAAACATATATGCAAAGCATCCAAACAGTACAATTCGCCAATTTTTTGTTCTTCAAGTTTAAGTAAACTACGATCCCCATTGTTAATCCTTTATCGGAAATTATTTGTAACTTTCGACAAGTAGAACAGTGAATGGAACAGGTAGACGGTTGAAATCTTTCTATATATTGCTTCTAAATAGTCTAAGAAACATGTACGCAAAGCATCCAAACAGTACCATTCGCCAATTTTTTGTTCTTCAAGTTTAAGTGAACAATGAGCTCCATTGTTAATCCTTTATCGGAAATTATTTGTAACTTTCGACAAGTAGAACAATGAATGGAACAGGTAGACGGTTGAAATCATTGTATATATTGCTTCTATATAGTCCAAGAATCATATATGCAAAGCGTCCAAACAGTACAATTCGCCAATTTTTTGTTCTTCAAGTTTAAGTGAACAATGAGCCCCAATGATTAATCCTTTATCGGAAATTATATGTAACTTTCGATAAGTAGAACAATGAATGGAACAGGTAGACGGTTGAAATCTTTGTATATATTGCTTCTATATAGTCTAAGAAACATATATGCAAAGCATCCAAACAGTACAATTCGCCAATTTATTGTTCTTCAAGTTTAAGTGAACAACGAGCCCCATTGTTAGTCCTTTAAAGGAAATTAATTGTAAATTACGACAAGTAGAACAATGATTGGAACACGTAGACGGTTGAAATCTTTGTATATATTGCTTCCATATGGTCTAAGAAACATGTACGCAAAGCATCCAAACAGTACCATTCGCCAATTTTTTGTTCTTCAAGTTTAAGTAAACTACGATCCCCATTGTTAATCCTTTATCGGAAATTATTTGTAACTTTCGACAAGTAGAACAGTGAATGGAACAGGTAGACGGTTGAAATCTTTGTATATATTGCTTCTATATAGTATAAGAAACATATATGCAAAGCATCCAAACAGTACCATTCGCCAATTTTTTGTTCTTCAAGTTTAAGTGAACAATGAGTCCCAATGGTTAATCCTTTATCGGAAATTATTTGTAATTTTCGACAAGTAGAACAATGAATGGAACAGGTAGACGGTTGATATCTTTGTATATGTTGCTTCTATATAGTCTAAGAAACCTATATGAAAATCATCTAAACAGTAACAATCGCCAATTTTTTGATCTTCGAGTTTAAGTGAACAGCGAGCCCCATTGTTAATCCTTTAAAGGAAATTATTTGTAAATTACGACAAGTAGAACAATGATTGGAACACGTAGACGGTTGAAATCTTTGTATATATTGCTTCCATATGGTCTAAGAAACATGTACGCAAAGCATCCAAACAGTACCATTCGCCAATTTTTTGTTCTTCAAGTTTAAGTGAACAATGAGCTCCATTGTTAATCCTTTATCGGAAATTATTTGTAACTTTCGACAAGTAGAACAATGAATGGAACAGGTAGACGGTTGAAATCTTTGTATATATTGCTTCTATATAGTCTAAGAAACATATATGCAAAGCATCCAAACAGTACAATTCGCAAATTTTTTGTTCTTCAAGTTTAAGTGAACAATGAGCCCCAATGTTTAATCCTTTATCGGAAATTATTTGTAACTTTCGACAAGTAGAACAATGAATGGAACAGTTAGACGGTTGAAATCTTTGTATATATTGCTTCTATATAGTCTAAGAAACATATATGCAAAGCATCCAAACAGTACAATTCGCCAATTTATTGTTCTTCAAGTTTAAGTGAACAACGAGCTCCATTGTTAATCCTATATCGGAAATTATTTGTAACTTTCGACAAGTAGAACAATGAATGGAACAGGTAGACGGTTGAAATCTTTGTATATATTGCTTCTATATAGTCTAAGAAACATATATGCAAAGCATCCAAACAGTACAATTCGCCAATTTTTTGTTCTTCAAGTTTAAGTAAACTACGATCCCCATTGTTAATCCTTTATCGGAAATTATTTGTAACTTTCGACAAGTAGAACAGTGAATGGAACAGGTAGACGGTTGAAATCTTTCTATATATTGCTTCTAAATAGTCTAAGAAACATGTACGCAAAGCATCCAAACAGTACCATTCGCCAATTTTTTGTTCTTCAAGTTTAAGTGAACAATGAGCTCCATTGTTAATCCTTTATCGGAAATTATTTGTAACTTTCGACAAGTAGAACAATGAATGGAACAGGTAGACGGTTGAAATCTTTGTATATATTGCTTCTATATTGTCTAAGAAACATATATGCAAAGCATCCAAACAGTACAATTCGCCAATTTTTTGTTCTTCAAGTTTAAGTAAACTACGATCCCCATTGTTAATCCTTTATCGGAAATTATTTGTAACTTTCGACAAGTAGAACAGTGAATGGAACAGGTAGACGGTTGAAATCTTTGTATATATTGCTTCTATATAGTATAAGAAACATATATGCAAAGCATCCAAACAGTACAATTCGCCAATTTTTTGTTCTTCAAGTTTAAGTAAACTACGATCCCCATTGTTAATCCTTTATCGGAAATTATTTGTAACTTTCGACAAGTAGAACAGTGAATGGAACAGGTAGACGGTTGAAATCTTTGTATATATTGCTTCTATATAGTCTAAGAAACATATATGCAAAGCATCCAAACAGTACAATTCGCCAATTTATTGTTCTTCAAGTTTAAGTGAACAACGAGCCCCATTGTTAGTCCTTTAAAGGAAATTAATTGTAAATTACGACAAGTAGAACAATGATTGGAACACGTAGACGGTTGAAATCTTTGTATATATTGCTTCCATATGGTCTAAGAAACATGTACGCAAAGCATCCAAACAGTACCATTCGCCAATTTTTTGTTCTTCAAGTTTAAGTGAACAATGAGCTCCATTGTTAATCCTTTATCGGAAATTATTTGTAACTTTCGACAAGTAGAACTATGAATGGAACAGGTAGACGGTTGAAATCTTTGTATATATTGCTTCTATATAGTCTAAGAAACATATATGCAAAGCATCCAAACAGTACAATTCGCCAATTTTTTGTTCTTCAAGTTTAAGTAAACTACGATCCCCATTGTTAATCCTTTATCGGAAATTATTTGTAACTTTCGACAAGTAGAACAGTGAATGGAACAGGTAGACGGTTGAAATCTTTCTATATATTGCTTCTAAATAGTCTAAGAAACATGTACGCAAAGCATCCAAACAGTACCATTCGCCAATTTTTTGTTCTTCAAGTTTAAGTGAACAATGAGCTCCATTGTTAATCCTTTATCGGAAATTATTTGTAACTTTCGACAAGTAGAACAATGAATGGAACAGGTAGACGGTTGAAATCTTTGTATATATTGCTTCTATATAGTCTAAGAAACATATATGCAAAGCATCCAAACAGTACAATTCGCAAATTTTTTGTTCTTCAAGTTTAAGTGAACAATGAGCCCCAATGTTTAATCCTTTATCGGAAATTATTTGTAACTTTCGACAAGTAGAACAATGAATGGAACAGGTAGACGGTTGAAATCTTTGTATATATTGCTTCTATATAGTCTAAGAAACATATATGCAAAGCATCCAAACAGTACAATTCGCCAATTTTTTGTTCTTCAAGTTTAAGTGAACAATGAGCCCCAATGTTTAATCCTTTATCGGAAATTATTTGTAACTTTCGATAAGTAGAACAATGAATGGAACAGTTAGACGGTTGAAATCTTTGTATATATTGGTTCTATATAGTCTAAGAAACATATATGCAAAGCATCCAAATAGTACAATTCGCCAATTTATTGTTCTTCAAGTTTAAGTGAACAACGAGCCCCATTGACAATCCTTTAAAGGAAATTATTTGTAAATTACGACAAGTAAAACAATGATTGGAACACGTAGACGGTTGAAATCTTTGTATATATTGCTTCCATATGGTCTAAGAAACATGTACGCAAAGCATCCAAACAGTACCATTCGCCAATTTTTTGTTCTTCAAGTTTAAGTGAACAATGAGCCCCATTGTTAATCCTTTATCGGAAATTATTTGTAACTTTCGACAAGTAGAACAATGAATGGAACAGGTAGACGGTTGAAATCTTTGTATATATTGCTTCTATATTGTCTAAGAAACATATATGCAAAGCATCCAAACAGTACAATTCGCCAATTTTTTGTTCTTCAAGTTTAAGTAAACTACGATCCCCATTGTTAATCCTTTATCGGAAATTATTTGTAACTTTCGACAAGTAGAACAGTGAATGGAACAGGTAGACGGTTGAAATCTTTGTATATATTGCTTCTATATAGTATAAGAAACATATATGCAAAGCATCCAAACAGTACCATTCGCCAATTTTTTGTTCTTCAAGTTTAAGTGAACAATGAGTCCCAATGGTTAATCCTTTATCGGAAATTATTTGTAATTTTCGACAAGTAGAACAATGAATGGAACAGGTAGACGGTTGATATCTTTGTATATGTTGCTTCTATATAGTCTAAGAAACCTATATGAAAATCATCTAAACAGTAACAATCGCCAATTTTTTGATCTTCGAGTTTAAGTGAACAGCGAGCCCCATTGTTAATCCTTTAAAGGAAATTATTTGTAAATTACGACAAGTAGAACAATGATTGGAACACGTAGACGGTTGAAATCTTTGTATATATTGCTTCCATATGGTCTAAGAAACATGTACGCAAAGCATCCAAACAGTACCATTCGCCAATTTTTTGTTCTTCAAGTTTAAGTGAACAATGAGCTCCATTGTTAATCCTTTATCGGAAATTATTTGTAACTTTCGACAAGTAGAACAATGAATGGAACAGGTAGACGGTTGAAATCTTTGTATATATTGCTTCTATATAGTCTAAGAAACATATATGCAAAGCATCCAAACAGTACAATTCGCAAATTTTTTGTTCTTCAAGTTTAAGTGAACAATGAGCCCCAATGTTTAATCCTTTATCGGAAATTATTTGTAACTTTCGGCAAGTAGAACAATGAATGGAACAGTTAGACGGTTGAAATCTTTGTATATATTGCTTCTATATAGTCTAAGAAACATATATGCAAAGCATCCAAACAGTACAATTCGCCAATTTATTGTTCTTCAAGTTTAAGTGAACAACGAGCTCCATTGTTAATCCTTTATCGGAAATTATTTGTAACTTTCGACAAGTAGAACAATGAATGGAACAGGTAGACGGTTGAAATCTTTGTATATATTGCTTCTATATAGTCTAAGAAACATATATGCAAAGCATCCAAACAGTACAATTCGCCAATTTTTTGTTCTTCAAGTTTAAGTAAACTACGATCCCCATTGTTAATCCTTTATCGGAAATTATTTGTAACTTTCGACAAGTAGAACAGTGAATGGAACAGGTAGACGGTTGAAATCTTTGTATATATTGCTTCTAAATAGTCTAAGAAACATATATGCAAAGCATCCAAACAGTACCATTCGCCAATTTTTTGTTCTTCAAGTTTAAGTGAACTACGAGCCCCATTGTTACTCCTTAAACGGAAATTATTTGTAACTTGCGACAAGTAGAACAATGAATGGAACTGGTAGACGGTTGAAATCTTTGTATATATTGCTTCCATATGGTCTAAGAAACATGTACGCAAAGCATCCAAACAGTACCATTCGCCAATTTTTTGTTCTTCAAGTTTAAGTGAAAAATGAGCTCCATTGTTACTCCTTAAACGGAAATTATTTCTAACTTGCGACAAGTAGAACAATGAATGGAACTGGTAGACGGTTGAAATCACTGTATATATTGCTTCTATATAGTCTAAGAAACATATCTGCAAATTATCCAAAAAGTAACATTCGCCAAGTTTTTGATCTTCAAGTTTAAGTGAACAATGAGCCCCATTGTTAATCCTTTATCGGAAATTATTTGTAACTTTCGACAAGTAGAACACTGAATGGAACAGGTAGACGGTTGAAATCTTTGTATATATTGCTTCTATATTGTCTAAGAAACATATATGCAAAGCATCCAAACAGTACAATTCGCCAATTTTTTGTTCTTCAAGTTTAAGTAAACTACGATCCCCATTGTTAATCCTTTATCGGAAATTATTTGTAACTTTCGACAAGTAGAACAGTGAATGGAACAGGTAGACGGTTGAAATCTTTGTATATATTGCTTCTAAATAGTCTAAGAAACATATATGCAAAGCATCCAAACAGTACCATTCGCCAATTTTTTGTTCTTCAAGTTTAAGTGAACTACGAGCCCCATTGTTACTCCTTAAACGGAAATTATTTGTAACTTGCGACAAGTAGAACAATGAATGGAACTGGTAGACGGTTGAAATCTTTGTATATATTGCTTCCATATGGTCTAAGAAACATGTACGCAAAGCATCCAAACAGTACCATTCGCCAATTTTTTGTTCTTCAAGTTTAAGTGAAAAATGAGCTCCATTGTTACTCCTTAAACGGAAATTATTTCTAACTTGCGACAAGTAGAACAATGAATGGAACTGGTAGACGGTTGAAATCACTGTATATATTGCTTCTATATAGTCTAAGAAACATATCTGCAAATTATCCAAAAAGTAACATTCGCCAAGTTTTTGATCTTCAAGTTTAAGTGAACAATGAGCCCCATTGTTAATCCTTTATCGGAAATTATTTGTAACTTTCGACAAGTAGAACACTGAATGGAACAGGTAGACGGTTGAAATCTTTGTATATATTGCTTCTATATAGTCTAAGAAACATATATGCAAAGCATCCAAACAGTACAATCCGACAATTTTTTGTTCTTCAATTTTAGTGAACAATGAGCCCCAATGGTTAATCCTTTATCGGAAATTATTTGTAACTTTCGACAAGTAGAACAATGAACGGAACAGGTAGACGGTTGAAATCTTTGTTTATATTGCTTCTATATAGTCTAAGAAACATATATGCAAAGCATCCAAACAGTACAATTCGCCAATTTATTGTTCTTCAAGTTTAAGTGAACAACGAGCCCCATTGTTAGTCCTTTAAAGGAAATTAATTGTAAATTACGACAAGTAGAACAATGATTGGAACACGTAGACGGTTGAAATCTTTGTATATATTGCTTCCATATGGTCTAAGAAATATGTACGCAAAGCATCCAAACAGTACCATTCGCCAATTTTTTGTTCTTCAAGTTTAAGTGAACAATGAGCTCCATTGTTAATCCTTTATCGGAAATTATTTGTAACTTTCGACAAGTAGAACAATGAATGGAACAGGTAGACGGTTGAAATCTTTGTATATATTGCTTCTATATAGTCTAAGAAACATATATGCAAAGAATCCAAACAGTACAATTCGCCAATTTTTTGTTCTTCAAGTTTAAGTGAACAATGAGCCCCAATGTTTAATCCTTTATCGGAAATTATTTGTAACTTTCGATAAGTAGAACAATGAATGGAACAGTTAGACGGTTGAAATCTTTGTATATATTGGTTCTATATAGTCTAAGAAACATATATGCAAAGCATCCAAATAGTACAATTCGCCAATTTATTGTTCTTCAAGTTTAAGTGAACAACGAGCCCCATTGTTAATCCTTTAAAGGAAATTATTTGTAAATTACGACAAGTAGAACAATGATTGGAACACGTAGACGGTTGAAATCTTTGTATATATTGCTTCCATATGGTCTAAGAAACATGTACGCAAAGCATCCAAACAGTACCATTCGCCAATTTTTTGTTCTTCAAGTTTAAGTGAACAATGAGCTCCATTGTTAATCCTTTATCGGAAATTATTTGTAACTTTCGACAAGTAGAACAATGAATGGAACAGGTAGACGGTTGAAATCTTTGTATATATTGCTTCTATATAGTCTAAGAAACATATATGCAAAGCATCCAAACAGTACAATTCGCCAATTTAATGTTCTTCAAGTTTAAGTGAACAACGAGCCCCATTGTTAGTCCTTTAAAGGAAATTAATTGTAAATTACGACAAGTAGAACAATGATTGGAACACGTAGACGGTTGAAATCTTTGTATATATTGCTTCCATATGGTCTAAGAAACATGTACGCAAAGCATCCAAACAGTACCATTCGCCAATTTTTTGTTCTTCAAGTTTAAGTAAACTACGATCCCCATTGTTAATCCTTTATCGGAAATTATTTGTAACTTTCGACAAGTAGAACAGTGAATGGAACAGGTAGACGGTTGAAATCTTTGTATATATTGCTTCTATATAGTATAAGAAACATATATGCAAAGCATCCAAACAGTACCATTCGCCAATTTTTTGTTCTTCAAGTTTAAGTGAACAATGAGTCCCAATGGTTAATCCTTTATCGGAAATTATTTGTAATTTTCGACAAGTAGAACAATGAATGGAACAGGTAGACGGTTGATATCTTTGTATATGTTGCTTCTATATAGTCTAAGAAACCTATATGAAAATCATCTAAACAGTAACAATCGCCAATTTTTTGATCTTCGAGTTTAAGTGAACAGCGAGCCCCATTGTTAATCCTTTAAAGGAAATTATTTGTAAATTACGACAAGTAGAACAATGATTGGAACACGTAGACGGTTGAAATCTTTGTATATATTGCTTCCATATAGTCTAAGAAACATATATGCAAAGCATCCAAACAGTACCATTCGCCAATTTTTTGTTCTTCAAGTTTAAGTGAACAATGAGCCCCAATGGTTAATCCTTTATCGGAAATTATTTGTAAATTTCGACAAGTAAAACAATGAATGGAACTGGTAGACGGTTGAAATCTTTGTATATATTGCTTCCATATGGTCTAAGAAACATGTACGCAAAGCATCCAAACAGTACCATTCGCCAATTTTTTGTTCTTCAAGTTTAAGTGAACAATGAGCTCCATTGTTAATCCTTTATCGGAAATTATTTGTAACTTTCGACAAGTAGAACAATGAATGGAACAGGTAGACGGTTGAAATCTTTGTATATATTGCTTCTATATAGTCTAAGAAACATATATGCAAAGCATCCAAACAGTACAATTCGCAAATTTTTTGTTCTTCAAGTTTAAGTGAACAATGAGCCCCAATGTTTAATCCTTTATCGGAAATTATTTGTAACTTTCGGCAAGTAGAACAATGAATGGAACAGTTAGACGGTTGAAATCTTTGTATATATTGCTTCTATATAGTCTAAGAAACATATATGCAAAGCATCCAAACAGTACAATTCGCCAATTTATTGTTCTTCAAGTTTAAGTGAACAACGAGCTCCATTGTTAATCCTTTATCGGAAATTATTTGTAACTTTCGACAAGTAGAACAATGAATGGAACAGGTAGACGGTTGAAATCTTTGTATATATTGCTTCTATATAGTCTAAGAAACATATATGCAAAGCATCCAAACAGTACAATTCGCCAATTTTTTGTTCTTCAAGTTTAAGTAAACTACGATCCCCATTGTTAATCCTTTATCGGAAATTATTTGTAACTTTCGACAAGTAGAACAGTGAATGGAACAGGTAGACGGTTGAAATCTTTGTATATATTGCTTCTAAATAGTCTAAGAAACATATATGCAAAGCATCCAAACAGTACCATTCGCCAATTTTTTGTTCTTCAAGTTTAAGTGAACTACGAGCCCCATTGTTACTCCTTAAACGGAAATTATTTGTAACTTGCGACAAGTAGAACAATGAATGGAACTGGTAGACGGTTGAAATCTTTGTATATATTGCTTCCATATGGTCTAAGAAACATGTACGCAAAGCATCCAAACAGTACCATTCGCCAATTTTTTGTTCTTCAAGTTTAAGTGAAAAATGAGCTCCATTGTTACTCCTTAAACGGAAATTATTTCTAACTTGCGACAAGTAGAACAATGAATGGAACTGGTAGACGGTTGAAATCACTGTATATATTGCTTCTATATAGTCTAAGAAACATATCTGCAAATTATCCAAAAAGTAACATTCGCCAAGTTTTTGTTCTTCAAGTTTAAGTGAACAATGAGCCCCATTGTTAATCCTTTATCGGAAATTATTTGTAACTTTCGACAAGTAGAACACTGAATGGAACAGGTAGACGGTTGAAATCTTTGTATATATTGCTTCTATATAGTCTAAGAAACATATATGCAAAGCATCCAAACAGTACAATCCGACAATTTTTTGTTCTTCAATTTTAGTGAACAATGAGCCCCAATGGTTAATCCTTTATCGGAAATTATTTGTAACTTTCGACAAGTAGAACAATGAACGGAACAGGTAGACGGTTGAAATCTTTGTTTATATTGCTTCTATATAGTCTAAGAAACATATATGCAAAGCATCCAAACAGTACAATTCGCCAATTTTTTGTTGTTCAAGTTTAAGTGAACAATGAGCCCCAATGTTTAATCCTTTATCGGAAATTATTTGTAACTTTCGACAAGTAGAACAATGAATGGAACAGTTAGACGGTTGAAATCAATGTATATATTGCTTCTATATAGTCTAAGAAACATATATGCAAAGCATCTAAACAGTAACAATCGCCAATTTTTTGATCTTCAAGTTTAAGTGAACAGCGAGCCCCATTGATAATCATGAAATGGAAATTATTTGTAACTTTCTACAAGTAGAACAATGAATAGTACAGGTAGACGGGTGAAATCTTTCTATATATTGCTTCTAAATAGTCTAAGAAACATATATGCAAAGCATCCAAACAGTACAATTCGCCAATTTTTTGTTCTTCAATTTTAAGTGAATTACGAGCCCCATTGTTAATCCTTTAAAGGAAATTATTTGTAAATTTCGACAAGTAGAACAATGATTGGATCAGGTAGACTGTTGAAATCATTGTATATATTGCTTCTATATAATCTACGAAACATATATGCAAAGCATCCAAACAGTACAATTCGCCAATTTTTTGTTCTTCAAGTTTAAGTGAACTACGAGTCCCATTGTTAATCCTTTAACGGAAATTATTTGTAACTTTCGACATGTAGAACAATGAATGGAACAGGTAGACGGGTGAAATCTTTCTATATATTACGTCTATATAGTCTAAGAAACATATATGCAAAGCATCCAAACAGTACCATTCGCCAATTTTTTGTTCTTCAAGGTTAAGTGAACAATGAGCTCCATTGTTAATCCTTTATCGGAAATTATTTGTAACTTTCGACAAGTAGAACAATGAATGGAACAGGTAGACGGTTGAAATCTTTGTATATATTGCTTCTATATAGTCTAAAAAACATATATGCAAAGCATCCAAACAGTACAATTCGCCAATTTTTTGTTCTTCAAGTTTAAGTAAACTACGATCCCCATTGTTAATCCTTTATCGGAAATTATTTGTAACTTTCGACATGTAGAACAGTGAATGGAACAGGTAGACGGTTGAAATCTTTCTATATATTGCTTCTGAATAGTCTAAGAAACATTTATGCATAGCGTCCAAACAGTACAGTTCGCCAATTTTTTGTTCTTCAAGTTTAAGTAAACTACGATCCCCATTGTTAATCCCTTAACGGAAACTATTTGTAACTTTCGACAAGTAGAACAATGAATGGAACAGGTAGACGGTTGAAATCATTGTATATATTGCGTCTATATAGTCTAAGAAACATTTATGCATAGCGTCCAAACAGTACAATTCGCCAATTTTTTGCTCTTCACGTTTAAGTGAACTACGAGCCCCATTGTTAATCCTTTAAAGGAAATTATTTGTAAATTTCGGCAAGTAGAACAATGAATGGAATATGTAGATGGTTGAAATCATTGTATATATTGCGTCTATATAGTCTAAGAAACATATATGGAAAGCATCCAAACAGTACAATTCGCCAATTTCTTGTACTTCAAGTTTAAGTAAACTACGATCCCCATTGTTAATCCCTTAATGGAAATCATTTGTAACTTTCGACAAGTAGAACAATGAATGGAAAAGGTAGACGGTTGAAATCACTGTATATATTGCTTCTATATAGTCTAAGAAACATATCTGCAAATTATCCAAACAGTAACATTCGCCAATTTTTTGATCTTCAAGTTTAAGTGAACAATGAGCCCCAATGGTTAATCCTTTACCGGTAATTATTTGTAACTTTCGACAAGTAGAACACTG